>JBBUKS010000060.1:6138639-6164444 GCA_038050645.1 Hedychium gardnerianum
TTTCAGCCTTATCAAAGACAAATTCTCGTCTTATCCGGTATCCAATTGACCTCAACAGAACTTCCTTTGCTCGACATCCGATTAACCTTAACCTGTCGAGACTTCCCGTTGCCTAGTATCTGGTCAACCTTGAGCTACCGAGACTTTTTCATTGCTTAGTATCCGATCAACCTTGACCTGCCGAGACTTCATTGTTGCCTGACATCAGGTCAACCTTGACCTACCGAGTCTTCACATCTCATGTCAACTCCTTGTTGGACTTTCGACTGTAGGTGTCCGATCAACTGTGACCCACTTGGACTTTCCTCTTATCAACTATATGTTGAACTTCCGACCATCAAATATCCAGTCAACTGTGACCCGCTTGTACTTTCCATCTCGTGCCAACTCTATATTGGATTTCCAACCGCCAAATGTTCAGTCGACCGTGATCCACTTAGACTTTTCATATAAATCCAGTCAACCTTGACCTACTTGATTTTTCGCTAAACCAACTTAACATATTGATTGACTGTCAAGTATCTGGTCAACTTTAACCTACTTGATATCTTATTCGACCAACTAACATATTGATCAAACATCGAAACTCCAACTCGAGTCAACTCGAGCTTGGTCAACCTGATTAATCTTGACCAAGAGTCGATTGCACCAACATTGAAGAGCTTGTTATCACTGTTAAGTTACTCAACATCAGAGTTTGGTCATGGTAAAAGACAACATTCTGAATAAAAATATCTAGAAAAAGAAGCACATCAAGTTTGCTACAAGTTCCAGAGATGAGGCACTTGTCTCTAAGGACAGGGGAGGAGCAAAGGTAGGAAATCTGAGGGTAAAAGTTAGTTAGTAATAGGTCAAAGAGTGGAGAACAGAACAGTTTTACTGTGAAAAACCTACACTTTAAGAGGAACTACAAACTTCTGAAGAGGAAATCAAAAGGGCAACAAAAGACAAATGATCAAGACACTGAAACATTTGTTACATCATTAGACCATGAGAAGGTAAGTCATACCACTGTATCTCGAGGAGAGAATACTTCACTATTTACAGAGTAGAAAACTTTGGGAGTGTGAAGCTAGCAACAACAATGGTACCAAGAACTAGGGGATAGGAGACATACACATTCAGATTAGCACAGGAGTTTCTATGGTTCTAAGGGATGCTCATCATATACCAAGAGGATCGTAGTAATTGCTAGAGGAAATCTTTGTTGCATATTGCACCACAGCACCAGTTATGAGTGAAGGTTTGCACAACATAGTTGCATGTTGTAATGGATAATGGATCAGTAAACTTATGGTGCAAGAGACTAGGGCACATGACTTATTGGCTAGGTAGTCTTCTCATTACATTAATCAAGGATATCAAGTTGAATCCTTGTGGTAATAACTTGGTTGGAAAGCAATGTGCAGTCTCTTTTAATACTAGATCAAAGGGGAAGAAGAATAAGGGAGAGTACATATCTACTTAGTTTGAGGAGCATTTCTCCTAGCATAGCATATGGCATGAGTTTATAGTTCCTAGAAAATTTCATCCCAATAGAGTTGTTAAGTAGATTGAATAGGGTACAAATAAAGATTCAAGCATTATCATTTAACAACAGTGTTGACATTTTTATTAATGTTTCTTTGAAACTCACTTTCATTTGTATACATTATATTTTTCAACCACCATTTGCACAAATAAGGATTATCACTAGCAACTTAAAATAAATAGATGTCGAATTAGATATAGGTATCAGCTAAGAATGACAAATTTGAACAAAAGTACTAAAGTTACAAAAGAATATAGGCATCAACAAGGAATAACAAAACTTAAGATTCCTTGAGACTACATTGATATCTCAAAAAAAGGAAGGACGTTAAATTATGATTAGATATAGATCAAGGGTCATCGAATATATATATATATATTAAAAAAGAGCATGGTTGTCAATTGGCCCATTCGAGTTCTTCTCAAGCTCTTCAGACAGTGGAGAGTTTGGTTTGATCATTTCATGTTTTGAGTTGGGTAATTCTTCAAGTCCTTTTGGTGCTCTCCTCAACATTTTCTTTACATCCTTTTGGAAGGTCCATGTTCTTGTTAATACCTAGGAAGAAGCACGCCCCATTTTCTGCTTCCGTAAAAAGAAAAGTTACAAATCATGAAAGGCTAGTTTTAAGATCACTACATGAAGCTCTTCTCATTTTCTGAGAAATATTTGATGGTGTTTTGGAATGAAAGGAGTTGAATTAGCAGCAACAACTAACCTGCTGTGGTCCAACACAGACAAAGGATGGCACTCTTAATACGAAGAAATTCAATTGTTTGTTCCATAGATCTACTACTGTTTAAATTATTCAGTCAGTGTTTGACAGAATAGTTGAGGTTTGCGTTCAGGTTTGATTTTGGAGTTATTTCAAAACATATAATATGACCTCGGCTAATAAAACTTCCTATTATTTTAATTGTTTGGTAGTTACTGATCTTGACTATTCTCTAAGCCTTTCTTGAGAAATTTCTTTTAACAATTTGTAAAGGCTCAGGTAACACTTCTATCTTCTGAAAATGTGAGCAACTAACAGTTACTGATGATAGAATTTGAAGTCTTCACAGCACTCTAAACAATTCAAATTACATTAGAAGACAGTACAAAGGGGTAAAACTAGTTAGAATGTCTAATGTAATTTGATGATAAAGAAATTCTATGGCAAGGAATCAAAGAAAGTGGAGCCTTCTGAATCAATCGAAATGAAGAAGAGTTAATCATCAATCTCTTCTTATGTCCCATTGATCACAAAACTAGAGTTCTAGATTCAGTTAAACCAAATCTATCCTGCAACATTTGGAAATGCCACCAATTGTCAAACCCTTAGATTAAAGCCCTAGGAGGGCAATCACAATCGTATCAAACTTTAGATTTCCCATCTGCGTGATCTAAAAAAAAAAATTAAAAAAAAACTAAATATTCCCAATGTAAGCTCATAGGAAGAAAACTAAGAACAATAAGCAGATCCAAGAATATAGGGAGAGGGGGTGCCATCGGTGGCTCGAGTTACCTCACAACCGCGAGGGATCCTTATCCGGAAGCGGCTTTGAATCGTCGCCGGAGCAGATTGAGGAAACAACTTCGGCCTTTGGATCGAGGAAGAAGACGGAACGGGATCAGCCGAAGAGGCGTCGAAGAAATCTCACGGCGAAAGGAAAGCACCAAAGCGTAGATTAAAATCAGAATCAAATCAAATAAATCGAAAAAGTTGATATTTCTTTTTTAAATAAATAAATTTTCAAATTAATTAATCGAACGAACTTCCGAATTCGATAAATTAATTCAATTTATTCAATCTTCTATTTGTGGCAAAAGGGCTCGCCCCCGGCGCTCCGTCAATTCGTCCAGGACCAACACGGAGGAGGTAAATTACGAGGACTAGTCTAGTCAGCCCGAACAATGACTAGGACAGGAACCTGACTACTAGTCAGGATTTAATCCCAAGACTTCATTATGACAACACCTCATGTACTAATCATCAGCTCATCCCGTGGGACTTCAATCTTCTACTCGCCTAAGGACATTTAGTGTACGAGAAAGATATTCTTTAGATTTTTGCTCAATTAATAATTTACCATCAACGCTAATGAAAGCGTTAGTAATAAGTGGCAAGCGGTAAGCGTCGTTATTTAATAAATTCCTAATTAAAGATGGGCAGATCGATGCTCTAGATATGCGGTGAACGTCGTTATTTAATAAATTCAAAATTAAAGGCGACGCTTAAAAGAACGTGTTTCTTTTGCGTGGAGTTTCACGGCAGAAAGTAAAGAAGGAAGAGAAGAATTGCAAGAATGATTTCAAAAATTATTTGGAGAGGAATTTCACGTACTTTTATCATTATATTTACTTGCACTATTTCTTCCGTATTTTTTTTTTATTTTTTATTTTTACCGTTGGTCTAGTTTTATCTGCACGAATATTATATACATTAGACAGCTAAGTCCACTCTTTTTTTTTTCTCTCAATATAATTAAACCGTAATTAATTTAATTCGATCGAGACGTTGTGCTCGAGGTCGTTGTCACCGTCGTGGTCGTCGTCGCCGACGACGTTCTCGGCGTCATCATTTGCTTCACCAGCACTGTGGGAATAGAGCTCTTCCGCCTCCAATTTTCTTCCTTCACCAGCTCCCCTGCGAACCACTCCAGCTTCTCGGCCTTGGTCTGCTCCGAGATCTTCTTCCCTCTGAATAGCAGCGAGTCGACGTTCCTCTGCGACAAAATCTCATCGATTTCTTCCATCAATTTACTCGAATCGGCTGCTCTCGGCGTGCTGTTTCCGGAGATGAATCCGTTTGCCTGGAGAAAAAAGTTTGCCCGAGAATGTAAGTCACTTGTTTTTGGTACAGGATCTGATCGCTCGATTATGATGTTCGAAATTTAGTACCTGGATACGAACGTAGTTGCTTGTTCTGATCTCTCCAAATGCCATCGACACTGCTTGATCCACCTGATGAAAATAGAGATTGAATTAGGATTGTTACATGATCGGGAATTGAAAAGGTTATCGGCGGTTCCGTACCATATCAGCGGCACCTTCGACGGCGACCCTGACGATCTGCGCCTTTCCTGTAGCGGAAGCGCCACCGGAAGCCCCGATCGACACCACCATGAGGTCCTCGACCCCGACCGCGAAGGGAAACTCCTGCTTGTTGTGAAGCACGTGAGTAATGGCGGCCGCCGCGGGATTGGCCACCGCCACCCCTCCGCCCACTGCCGACACCCGTGTGCGTCCATCCACCGACCGCAGCTCGACAGCGTCCTCGCAGGTGGCTGCGCACACATCCCTGATGAGGAAGTCGTACGCGTCCGCCTCCACGGCGTCTGCCCTCGAGAAGACGAAGGGCGATCCTGTGGTTAGGTCGTGACAGGGGATCAGGACCGGCTTCAGCGTGTCCCTCAGGGACGCATCCCCAAAGATCTTCCGCAGCAAACCACCCGATCGGCCGAATAAACCCCGGAAGATGCCCCTCCTCTTGGAACCGAAGCCCCCTCCGCTTCGGCGGCGGCTCTCGGCGAGGAGGAGCTGCAGAGAGTCGGCGGCGGAGAAGAGGGGGCGGCCGTCGTGGCCCCGGGTGAAGAGCATCGCAACGAGGACACCGCCGGCGCCGGACCCCGCGGCGAGGTCGAAGAAGTCGGCGACGCTGGCGGAGGCGTCGCCGGTGCGGCGGCGGAGGGTGGATTCCATTCGGGTGAGAGCGACAGCGGCTAGGAGTCCATCGGAGGCGTTCCCGCCCCCGTCGATCGACAGGATACGGACTCTTCCGGCCGCGGCGCTGCTCGGCGGAGCCACCGGAGTCCATGGAGAAGCGGCGGCGGAGGAGCAGAGGGGGAAGAGGAACTTGCTCTCCAGGATGGAGAAGATCTCGCAGCTCAACTTGTCGTCGGCAATGAACGCCATCCTTTCAAGTAAACGAAACGCAAGGAGAGACGGACGGAGGACTTGGCGGAAGGCTGCCCGCCAAAGTCCTCTTAAATAGCCCGTTCGGGGCCAGCGGACGTCAGCGGCTCCCCGTGGGCAAATACTCCAACGCGAGAGGCGACGAGGACCGTCGAATTCGCGATGAGCGGCTGCAAACGCAGGAGAAGGAAGAGGGACGAGCTCCAGGGAAGGTGGGAGGAAAGAGGGCTCGCGAGTCGGCGGGCGAGGAATTGATGCGAGTTGTTCGCACGTGTGGAAGGACCCGGCCGTGCTGCCACCGACGTCCTCGGCGGGAAGGCCACCGCGATCCAACGGCCCAGATTGAAAGAATCACAGGCAGGTGTCGGGTGGACAGGAGACACGCCAAAGAGGTTGCGCCACGTCGCCTCGCACTGCTCTCCCGGTCCAAAGGAAAACGACAAACTACGAAGGTCGATGAGGTACACCTCCCCCTTCTCTAAGGTAAAATCTCTAGTTAATTACTTACTTAAATCATGATCATGAATTATCAAGTGTTGACAACATTTGTTTAATATGATTGGCAATCAATCATATGATTCGGTGTTAGGCTCAATCTATTGTTTATAAGGTCTTCACTTCTTTCAGGGTTGATGGGGAGCAAAACAAGAATAATTTTAGTGTGATGATGTGCTAACCAATATTTTATCTCCCTCCATCTTATCCCAAAAGGTAATTAAAATGAACAACGTCCTTTCTAAAATCATCCAACGTCCTTTCTCAATCCATTGGTTCCCTAACAAGAAGATCTTCCTTTTCTTATGCAAAAAATGATCTTTAGAATACTTCTCTTTCCATGTCTTCCAGCTTCTATGGTGCAGCATGTGTCATGAGGATTAGGCTTTAGATGATTAGTTTAGAGTTTAGGAAGTTCAGTGTGTTAGATAGGTGAAGGGTTGCTAGAGGACACAGCTTGATTATTGAAAAACAATGAGGCAGAGGCCTGTTGTAGCTAACCACTTTATGCCTCCCTTGTTTTGAAAAATTTCCTTCATGTTGGAAAGCATTATCTAATTGCAAAAAGATGGTCAGTTTGTGATTAATCCACTCCTTTGTCAGGATTAAATAATAATCCATGTTCTGAAAACTGTGTAGAAACATAGTTCATGAGTCCATTGTTTGTCCATTTGATTATGGAATATGCTTCAAGAGGTCTGTCAGTGGTATGGATTAGTTATGCATCTGTTTTGAATACTATTTCTTCCTTCAGCAGAAAAAGTAGGTAAATTTCAGTGTGGATGAGTAGTCAAACTTAACGTAATGTCACAAGCTGAGATATCTATGTGCTTTATAGTGATCAAATAAATAAACCACTACAAATGAAGAAGATAGCTAAGTTCTCCTTAATCAGGGACAAATCATTCATTTTCTAGGAATGTTTATTTAACATTGCACACTGTTCCCTCTTATGTTTAAGCAAAGTTCATGAGTGAAAAAGGCATCTTCAAGGTGAAGCACTTTAGGATTCAGGTACTGAATTCAAAGTTGAGTGGAAAGTAAAGGAAAACGAAAAACTGGACATGACATTCCATCTGCATTATTATAATTGGCATGTCAGTTGCACACAAAAGCCCTTTTTCTCCAATCATTGTGCTCATGTCCTGAGCGATATGGCCCATGGTGGCCATCTTCATTAACTCTTTTGCATTGCCTTCAGGTGAAAGTGATGACATACTAATGCACGTAAAATTTGATGTAATTTGTACAAGTGCTTGGTAGTTGGATAATGTAACATCTGTTTAATGTTCATCTAGTCTTTACTGAATTCTCTCAGAATGTTCGATGCTGAGTCCAAGGACCATAGCCGTGCTGAAGTACGTCCAATGCATTACTTGGCTATGGAGACCCACCTTAATGCTTTTAGAACTACTCTCCATGAAAAGTTCGGAGCATCAACCAAGTAATCTTATAGTTTTATGTGGGCATAACTGCAGTTACTGCAAGTAGAAGTGATTTAACCATTTCTCTTGTCTAACTTCGAACTTTAACAAGATGCAGTATAGCAAGTGAACACTAGGACCCTGAGAGGACCAGCATCCACACTTTTTGCTGGCATTAAAGTTCAAGCTTTAATGCAGCATTTATATTAGCTCTCTTTCTAATATCTTTGTCCTCAGATGATGAATTTACTGCGCTTGAATTATATAGCTGTGACAAATTGCCTAAATTACATTTACAGCTATGAATAGTGCTTCTATCAGATCTTTCTGCAGCTTTTCTATCTAATTTTGCATTTTGAAACTCAGCAGTTAACTATCATTCTAAACTTTCAAATATGTAAGATCAACATTGCATTTGCTGGTTCTAATTTGTTAGTTAACTATCATATTATTTGTAGAAATAAGTATTCAGTGTTCACTCTAACTTCAGTAATTGGTGACTCAAAGAAGGCAAGCCTTGCTATAATGAAGTCATGACCTGAGAAACTTATGTACGACTTTAATTTCAATGGAGTTTTACCTAAAGAGTAGTTCATAATAGAGTAGTATCTTGTCACTCCCAAAGATGTCATCATGCTCTATTATTAGGTTACAATAATTTTCAGAAGTGTGTCTTTTCTATATCTCTGCACAGTTACTTTCTTTGACCCTTATGACCGACACTCATTATCTTCTGTTCCAACAGGGGCCCTTTCAGAATAAGCTTGATCTAGTTTTAAGAACCATGGCAACCTTCAAGGAAGGAAGAAAGTCGGTGGGACTAACACATCACCTACACGGGTGCTTGAATAGCCCTAATTGCAGTGGATCACACTACTCTCTCTCTTAACTACAACCAAGATTTTGGAGATTTTCCTCTTAAATGTGGCCACCGGCTGATGAGAACTGTTAGCTCTCACTTTTGTGCTGCATTCCACCGTGAAAGATTTGACGGTGGCTGTGGTTGATATCAGCCCTTCAAGTTGCCTGTCACTGTAGTAACAAATTTGCGTCCTATATTGGTTGGTGATTGACTGCTGCAGCAATTAGATTCTGTTTTGATTTCATTTTCAGGAAAATATTAAGAATTCTGATTTGATCGGTAACAGTGGTATTCCAGGTCCACGGTGACCCCTGAGCAGATCATCAATGATTGAAGTAGTTATCATCACCCTTGAACAAAATCACAAATCCAAATGGTGAGTGGTTAGAGTTGCTTGATTGAGATTTGCATTGCATGGCATCTCAGATGGGTCTTGTCACAGGACAAAGGACAGCAGAATTCTGATCAATTCTCAAACAGGAATTTACAGATCCCTGCAAGGTACTTGTTTGTTCATGAAACCATGACTTGGTACTGTTTTCATAAGTTGAAGGAATTTCTGATAACTGCATAAGCCTGTAGGAATAGATGGCATTTTCTGTATATTTTTATGCCTTTTTACACTGCTTTAATCTTCAATTAACTCGTAGACCAATTTAGTCAACTATACTTAATGCCTTCAGGAAGAGATTATTCGTAAAGAAAATGAAATTTATTATTTGTGTTCAATCAATATCAAAATGAATGCTCCTACCCAAATAAAACAAATTGAATTAATTGATGAGAGTATTTTTTTTTCAAGGAAGAGATTAAAGTGAGAACACTACAGTCAATCCTTGAGTTGATAACAATAATGAACATGATCCTAAAGAAAGGTGTAGGAAATATAGAGAAGAAATTTGTTGTCTAATAATTTCTAATGCATCACAAAGAATGACTTCAGTAAGAACACATTTTTTTTCACTCAAGTGGAATGATTAAGATTTTTTATTTTTTTTTAACATTCATGTGTATACGCATGAACTTACCATAATACTAGTGGATATATCTAAGAAATGGTCAATGTTATTTTTCCAATCAGTTTCCCTTAAACTTGACCTGCACTAATGTCAAGCTTCTTCTTGAGTTCTTTGAAAACTTCAGATTTCAGGGCACCCAAGGAGATCTGAAACCTGATCTCCAGTGTTGCAATGCTTGATGGACACTTCAGTTACTTAACTAAGTCTTGAATAAAGTGATATTTGATCCTAATGTATTTGTTCCTTGCATTAAAAATTAGATTTCCAGTGAGTTCTATAGTAAATAAGAGCAAATAAACATATACTAAACTAAAATGCATGCATCTATATGACACTACAAAATACCATATAGTTTAATCTTAAATTTGTTTTTCAATCACCTTGAGTTGATTAAAACAACTGGATTATAATATTCTTCAACACTTCCAAACTCCATTTATAGGAAATCAAATTCACCTCTAAGAGCTTTAAGTCTTAATGTCATACACCTTGCCTTCACCTTCACCTTCACCTTTGTAGGCATTATAAAGAATATCTCATGCCTTCTTTGTAATAGTGAAATCCTCATAAAAATGGCTTCATCAATAGCTTGATAGATGAAATAAAGTGCCTTCTTTTCCCTCTTTCGATGCTATTTTAATGAAGCTGATTGTTGTAGGAACTAAGTTAATTGATCGTTAATAATACAACAACAAAGTCAACAATCAAATTTTATTCCATTACGTAGAGTCAGCTTGATCGTTAATAATCATTCTCAATAATATCCTAAAGATATTCAGTCAAATAGAGTGCCTTTTTCCCCTCTTTCGATGTTCTTTCAATAAAGTTAATTGCTTTAGTGACTAAGTTAATTGATTGTTGTTTCTTCCTAATCAATCTTAATAATCTCTCAAAGATATTCAGTTATATATATAGCTCTCATACTTCGTTATAGACTTATGGAGAAGAAATTGTTCTTCAACAATCCTAATGATCATAAAAATGACTTCAAAAAGAACACTTACCCAGTTCCCCTACAAAATGGTGCAGGAAGAAACATCACTAAACTACAATTACTCATCTCTGTTCAATTGACCATGAACCAAGTTTAAAGTAAAGCTCCTCTGTTAATGTTTCAGGAAATATTTTTCTATAAGCTCCAATTTTTAAGTTGAGATGGAAACACTGTTGCATTTTGAAATTTTGGAAAAAAAAAAAAACAAACTATGCTTCTAAATCCAAACTATGTCTGAATCAAAGGAAAAGCTGAGATGGAAGGAAATTCTTTTCATGCTTCCAACTAAAATTGTAATAAATCCAAAAGGATGAAGGAAATCTACACAAGCATGGAAAGTATAAGCTCCCACTAATAAAACATTGAATTTGCATGAAACGTATCTTACAAGAATAAGTCCAAAAATACATTCAAGAAAATAAAACCACTTAACAATAAAATATTCAACATTCTTGTATTTATCCCTAAATTATCTATAACTTATGTAAATTGGATAAATATGTCAGGATGATGGTGTTGAAAATGTGAATGAAAACATATGAAATGATGAGTTAAAAAATATACAACATCAGGTCTAACACAACTAAGGGTTAAGTAGGAGATGCTAGGAGAGAGGGATCAGTATCATCTAATGAAACAGAGATATAAAGATGAGAACAGGTATAATCTATGATAAAAATGACATGAAACAACATTGGCATGTTAGAAACCATAGAGGCAATTCACATACATAATTTTTAAACACAGGCAGGTCTGAGATCATCTTCCACTTGCTTAGATTACAGAACCATGGCATACATAAAAAAAAGAAACCTAAAGTTCCATTTGATGACCTGGACATTACCGTTCTCATACGAATGACCAGTTCACGAACATGAAAGCTAAACAATAGGGCAAGTCTGCTTCGTTCAAGACCTTCCAAGCTATGATTTGTTCGTAAGATATCGGCCTCCCCATGCTTGAAGTGCAGATTCCAGCAGGAAGGTAAGCAAAGCCCTGAAAAAAATATAGTTGAAGGGTTTAGAAAGGTCTTAGAACAACGGCGATGCATGAACCAGGCATGAAATTTTAGCAGAGTTCAGAAGCCGCCTCTCTTAGGCCTACCTGTTGCATGATCTTGGGGAATTCTGCATACAGTACCTTCCTGCTATTTTCATCAAGAACCTTGTCTAGTGTTATGTCCTGCAGAGCTACTAGTGTAGTTTCTAGCATGTCGAGTCCTGCTTGGTTAGCAAAGTTGAAAATAGGAGGAACCTGGACGATGTAGGGATAATTTGATCGGGATACATTACAACAAGTTGGACTCAAAGTTTATAGTAAGAATCCAAAAGTAAAGTACTTAATGAAAATGTACCATGGTTGTTTAAGTAAATATAAAAACACTGTCACTTGCCTTCAAGGCACAACACATGATTGCATCCGAATGATGCCACAGACTCTTCAGACAAGATTCCTTGGTTTGAGCATCTGTTGGGAAGAGTTCTACTCCAGTGTAAAACCTGGATTTTTTTTTCATTGTCCAGGAGATAATTAATATCAATGAAAATGGATGTACAGTTAACCAAGATAGAAAAAAAAAAGAACAAATCTATAGCATTTACAAAAACACATGCAGGGATTTTGCATACAATGCAAGATGGATTTCAAATTTCTTGTAAGAGAGAAACACCAAGTGCTCCGATTGCATGGCAATTTCATCTGTAATTAGAAGGGAGCCTTAACACAACAGTCATGTTGGTCACGGGTTTGAGTCGCAGAGACAGTCTCAGGCTGCTTACAATAGACCTTTGCCTGGGATCCCGCATTGGTGAGAGTTTCGTGCACCGGATTATCCTTTTTTTAATCACAATTTTTCTTTTTAAAAACACTCTAGTTTAATTTTTTGGTTAACTTAAATTGTAGCATTTAATTAGCTTTTCTCACAAAAAATTTTCAGTGTAGTGAGATATATGAGAGATGTTAATGTTAGGAGTATCTATGGGCCAAATACTGTTATAAGGTAATGACTAACTTCAACACAGAATATGTTGATAAACAAACAAATCAAAAATATTCTTAATATGCATATGACTTAATGAATATCAGCTACACAAGAATGTTATCGAACCCTAACATGTACTCCCATCCATAATCATATTGCCCTGTGTTCAAAGGAGATTTGAATTTCTTTCCTAAATACCTTCAAAAGCATGAATAGAGAACTAAACATCAATTAAGAAATATCAAAAAAAAAAATTGATGGCCAATCAAATCCAAACTATTTTTCTAAGTTCGTTAACTAACCTAGAAAATAATTTTAACTGGTATGACATCACAAACCACGATGCACAAGCATGGTTTCTTTAAATAACACTTATTAAACACGAAATTGTGAGAATAGTTCATAGCATATACATGCAAACTGTGAGACTTGCTAGTAGAGTCAGGTTGAGATCCTCAGAGAAATATTTGCTTCGTGAGAACTGGACATGATGCCCCACTTGCTAGTCAAGTCAGATCAAAACCCTCAAAGAAATTTGCCTAGTGAGAATAGTTCGTAGCATATACATGCACTCCATAATGGCTCTACGGGTCTGAAATAGCATATATATGAAATACAAACTGTAGTCTTACTGAGGAGCACATTAAATTAAGTACCTGTAACTTCGAAAAATCCAACCTGTCAGTGCATGGACTTCAGGTGAACCAAGGGTGTGTTTTGCCCCTAGACTAGAACTCAGACGAGAAGGTGCAATTGCCATAGCAACTCTTTGAACTGATGCTACCACGCTTCGGACATATTGCCGTGCCATTTCAGCCACATTGTCTTGAAGATGATTCTCAAATGTGAATTGAAATGCAATTGTCAAAACTGATCTCGAGTTGATTGCATTGCAAGCAGTTTCATTGTCACTGCATGCTGCAGCTCCAGAACCAGCCTCAAGCGTAGATGCCAAGTCAAGGGTTCGAGTAGCTTTTGGAGAGTCCTGTGCAACAAATTTAGATGACCAATTTAAGTAGAACGACATAAAGTGAGCATCTGTGCATGCTTAAAAGGTACTCCCCATATAAATGGAAAAACAAGAAATAACACCAAGTAAAAATTAGGTAAATGATGAGGTAAAAAAAAGCTTGAATAGAAAATACAATTATCTAAGTTTGATTATAAATGGTGAAAACCTATAATATAAAACTTTTGGATGACTAATTTGAAAAAAAAAACAGAAATTCAAATCTACATACTTCTTTGGGATCCAACGGCATTATACGGAAACCAGAAGCTAGAAGAGGGGTTTCAACAGCAAAAGTTTCATCAATGGGTGCAAAAACGAGCTGTGCGCAAGCACCTACTGCATTTTCACCGATACCACAACAAAGCTGCCAATAAGAGAACCAATAATTGATGGTGAGATATCGAAAAAGTAGAATTTCATGATAAAAGAAAACAAAGGATTTTTTTTAAATTAGTTCTTTGATCTGGCATTTGATCTTTTAAACTGACAGTCTTAATCAGAGAAGGATAAGAAAATAATCTAATCTAACACAGTACGTAGAAATCATCTCAATTCAAAACTACATGTGGAGAAAATCATATTAGTAATCCTTTTTAAAGTTCATTTTCTGAGAGACAAACCTGTAGAAAGTTGACACTTCTAGATAAAACTCCATCTTGACTAAACCCATGGTCTACAAGCCTGACTACCTCCAGAGTCTACAATCAAGTATAGTGTAAATTGTCCACACAAACTTGCATTAGTAATAAACATATACAAATATTGTTCTTGATCAAACAAGTATCTTACCTCATCCTTTTCAATGGTGTGAGCAAGTGGAAGTATAACCTGATTGCCTGAAAAATCACTGCCATCCCTCACACCAGGAGCTGAGTATGGGCTAGATCTCAATGATACAGCAGAATAGGCATCAATACCAAAGTCTGCCCATTCAGAACGATGTTCCCTCAAAAAGCAAACTAATAAAGCTGGTGGAACATTCTACATCAAGGAAGCAAGATATTTCAATCTTAAGAAACTGTCTCCAAAAAACATTGATGCCTCAAGTAAGACAAAAGGCTACCTGCAATAACATTGAGGCTTTTGCACATAGGATGCCACAGCCAAGGGAAGAAAACCTTGCTGAAGAGTTGATATGAGATCCCTGAAGTTTGTTTGGACATGAGTTGATGGCAATGGTCACATCCTCAACGCTAGTGTCACTACTTATAAATGACCATCCATCATCAGCGAAGCCATTAACAGCATCATTGAAGCCTCTGAGATTCAGACAACATGATGTTTACTAATAAATTCATTAAAGATAGAACATGTATACAAACACATATTTGTTATAGAATGTCAAGAAAGAGATAGTAACCTGCTCAGTCGCTGAGTGAAATTCCTCAATACAGCAGGTTGATGTCCCCCACCACCAACAACTTCACTTCCAGTCTCTTGTGAAATTTGTCTAATGTGCCGTAGTGCCTATCCAAGACATCTCAATATGTGAAATACATAAAACATAATTGACAATGCTTAATGACAAAATAAAACTTACAGCAAGTGTCGTCTTTTGAGCTAGAACTTTGGGTGATTCGTATAATGGTCTAATAACCTCAGGCACACTAGAAGCCTAAAGCAGACAAAAAGAAAATGGTAACAGCGACAAGATAAAATATCTTCAAACAAGAAAATATAACTCAGACCAAGAAACTCACATCCATATCAACATGATCGACGATGTAAATCATTGAACCACCTCCCTCACAAGGGCGAATAAGATAGCCACTGGGAAGCATCTCAGCTCTTACAAATACTGAAGTAGTTGGGCCAACAGGACCACCAGTTGCAGGATTTAATGATCTTTCACAAACCTACAAGGAGACACCAACTTCTAAGTGGTTTATATTGTTAGTGTTATTGCAAAAAACCTAAGTAAATTTCCCGGGTATTGAAGACACTACTTCAAATGGCTCAATGACATTGAGTTCATACCACCAGACTTCCATCTTCAAGACCAGTAGTGTATCTGAGAGTCCAAAAGTCACGTGCTGGTGCCAAAGTAGTAGGAGCATACGTCTGGAAACAATTTAGCAAAGGTTATTCAAACTCACCTAAACATATTTAACTACCAAAAACTGGTACTTAGACAACAGAAAAGACCTGCATGTACAAAAGCTCAATATTCCCTCCATTTCCAGTTGGAATTACTGTGAGAACATCAAGGCAACGACACTCATGAAACCAAGAAGTACGATCTTTAAGAAGCTCCACAACCTAAAATTAATAACCTACTATTAGTTGCAATGAAAAAGACATTAGAACTATTCATGTACGATATTAGCATTAACATATCTATCAGAAGAGGAATCTCAGTTCTGCCTTTACCTTAGTGGGTTCTAGACTCACAAGACCACAGGCACGAGCTGCTACTCCATTAGAATTGTGAGAAACAGCAACAATTCCAATAGAATCCGGACCAGGCTGTAAATAAAATAAAAATAAATAAGCTCCATAGAGTCAAAATTGGACACTATATTCCAACACATAGCAGAGGTTTGCATTAGCATCACCTTCATTCCAACCATCTGAACCCAATCGACAGCAGTTCCTGTAGCCTTTGAAAGGAACTCTGCCAAGGTCTCCTCCGCAATAGCAAGCAGACTTCAAAGGATATTTCCAGAAAATTGATGTTTAGAAGAAATAAAACAAGTTATGTCAAGTAATAAATCATAACAGGAAGTTTTTTTTTTACCCAGCTGGGTTGTTGGCATCTCTTTGTGGATGCTGAGATGTTGGATTTTTTTGGTTTGGATGCTGACCACTTGTCACTACAGATTCACAACTGGTGTCTGTGGTTGTTGCAGATGCCTAAATATTTTTCAAGAAAACTGGGTTATGAGTAATATGTATGCCCATGATGTCAAAAAGACAACTGACAAATAGATATGCATGCAAGATATGCAAGACAAAAACTTATACTAATTATCATGTTCCAACCAAAAGTGCATAAAATAAGTACAAAATGAAAGAAGCTGCAAACTTAAATGGGTAGATTAATATCTAATAATAATCCAAAAGTTCTCAGACACAATGCAAAGGTAGATGAACCATAATAATAAATCTCACAAAACATGTTTAAAGCAAAAAAGTGACAAATTCAGAAATACAATGAGGTGTTAAAATTTTAAAACAAAGACACCTAGAAGATCCAAAAGTATCTAATGAGAACAGAACAAAAATGGTCACAAAAAAGAAACAATTATTTCATGCTAAACAAGAAATAAAAAAAGAAGGATTGAGATTCCAAATTGATAATCATACATTGTGCAGCTGTTGGCGCATATAGCCATTGTCATAAACAAGTTGAGACACCTGCTTCTGCAACCGATCATTCTCCTCCATCAGCAATTTGTTCATTGCAGTCAGCTTTCTGTTAACAGATTGAAGCCGAGAAGCCTCTTTCTTTTGTTTTTCACGACATCTACAAAAAGTGAATTACAATAAGCACATAATAGATGGTCATGTTAATCAAAATACAAGCAATAAAGGAAGTAAAGTCTTCCCAATGACCATTATCGCTCATTTACTTCATTTACTAAAATGAAAGTTGCTGCAAAAAGAACCCGAGATACCAATTATAATAATAGGCAAGAGGGTACAATTTAGAAAGCAGCAGCCGAGAGATTATGCTATCTAGCTTATTTTTAGTAGGTTTAATAAGGCTGAAAAGCAGGCAACAATATATGAAACCCATATATAATCTAAGTGAGCATGAGAGCACCATCAATCTCAATCCTAAGACATCGCGAGAAAAGGAATATTGAATAAGCAAACAAGCCAATGAATAATAGGACAAAGTAACCAACCGATTGATTGACTTCTTGGCCAAGTACCAAAGGATACACCACATTCACCAAATTAATCTACAGCAAAAAAATACATATTATACAGAATACTCATGGTCTTCACTCAGTCACTCCATAAACCTTAGCACTCAGGTAGCATAACTAGTAACAAAGTAATAAAAGCAAGGCATAATTACTCAGTTTTCTTGTGCAACTTCGCATGGCATTTTTCCCAATGGGTAAAAACCATTCTCTTTTTCTCTTCCTTTCCCTTTCTTTCTCGAACGAGGGGGAAAACTTCCTTTGAAACTAAAAGATGCAGTCATAGCATACATCTTGATTTTCGAACAATCCCAAGTACCAAACCTTTTCCTCAAACACGACAAGAAACCAGAAGTGACAGAAAAACTTCATTTTTATGTAAATGTCGCCAAATCTAAATGGTAAACCTGAAACTCCAAAGACATCTACAGTAAAAATCTTCCTCCTTACCTACGATTCTGGAACCAGACTTTGATCTGCTTCGGCTCAATGTTGGACAGAATAGGGCATTCCCTTATCAGCTGCTGCCGCTTAATAGAACTTGGCTTGGGGCACTCGTTGTACACCCTCTCCAGAGCTTCCACTTGCTCCGGCGTGTACCTGACGTACTTCCCCCCGTCCACTGCTAGCTTCTGCCCCTTACCTAATGCAACCATCGCCATCTACCCTCCCAAAGACGGAAAAAAAAAACCTAGATTTGCTGACAAACAACCAAGAGAATGCAAACCCTAGCACAGCACGAACTCCCTCTTCTTCCAGCTCGTAACTGGAAGGAGAGAAGCGCCAAAGAAATCCCGCATCAGAATCCAAAAGCCCTCGTCACTAGCGCCGGTAGAAACACGATAAAGAAGGATTGGCCGAGCCTCAGTCCTCACTGCTCAGTTTTCTCTCGTCTCTCGAAGCGGCCATAGTGCGGGGAGAGCACTGAGGTCTCTTCTTTTTATTAGCTCAGCGGAAAGCTTTTATTTTATTTTTTTTATTTTTTTTTTTCAGGCTTTTTTCATTTGTAAAAAGCCCCCCTTAATCCTACAAAATTTGTGTTTGGGCCTTCGAAGTGAAATTGCCATATGCCACCTCGACTAGGCACCATTAGATGTATAATATTTTTAAATTCGGATCAATAGTTCATGGTGAAATATATAAGTGATATGAAAATAAAATTTAAATATAAATTTAATTTTTTATTTAATTATATAAATTTTATAAATCTTTATAATCTAAAATTATTTATAAAATATTAAAATTAAATATATATATATATATATATTAGATAAACATTTAGCTAATATATAAATACAATGACCTTTATTAGTTAAGCTCAAGCTCTATAAAATTTTTAATAAATAAATTAAAATAAATTTGAACATAACTAACCATCGTATATTTCAAATACATATATACAAATGATAGCGTCTGCGAGACAGACACGTTACATTGAGGTATCTTAAATATCTGTTCTCTTCTTTCTTGATTAGAAATCAAGGAATAAAAAATTTGAAAGTATAAAAATAAAAGAGAACATTCTTTTATACTTTAGAGCTTAGGCCATATCTAGTCAGATGTAGAGTAGTCTTAATTTAAAATAGAGGGATCAGGAATCAAGATGATAATAAAGCTTTATATTAAAATATTTTGTTTTTTTTCACTTTAACTGCCTATTTTTTTAATGGAGAAAAACTATATATGTATCTTCTTCTACTCTTTTTACTATATATTATTTTTTACCGTAATAATTTTTCCAAGTAAATCCTTTATGCAATTGTGTCTATTCTATTTTTTTCTTTTTTACTATAATATTATGCCACTAATTGCCATATCAAGATGAAGTCGATTCTACATTAATCTATGGTATCGATGAATATATTGTATTTGAAAAGTGGAGAATCAATCGACTAACAAATTAGCTTATATTATGATCATGAGGTGGACACGTATGATGAGTCTTATTCACCACTCGATACCAAAAACAAAGGCATCTTTTATGGGGAATGCTAGCTTGAGAATTTGTACGAGGGAGGAACTAATTATATATATTAGTATATAATTAACAAGTTAACTTGTGCTAAGATTGATTGATTTGATCGATGGTCAAATTTGAGAATAATTTGTACGAGAGAATGACTCATTAGAACAAAGCCTCTCTCATTAGAAAAAAATAGTGAATCTCAAGTATCAATAAGTATTATGAAATGATTATTAAAATAAACATTTTAAGATGTTAGAGTAACTTTTCATGATATCATAAATATTATCAAATGCTATTGAATTATTAATTATTAAAGTAAAAGATGCTCTATATTTTTTGAAGAGAATAAATCATGAAAGATGTTTACCTTAACACAGTAATCTTTTATCTCGGGAGAAATTGAATTATCAATTATGAACATAGATCCCACTGTCACTCAATCTCCTCGCCATCAATGTTCCATCTTCACCTACACCTTCCTCAAATCCAATGATTTCAGTTTCCTTTTTTGAAAAAAAAACAATTTTAAGGTTGTGTTTCTTTATTCATGTATACATTTTAGAATGAATTTACATACAAATTTTAAAATACTATTTTTTATATATAACAGAATCAATATAACTGACTGATGAACAGTCTCTGAAACAGTATGGGCAATTTTGTCTGGTCAAAACAATGTGGATAAACAGAGTGGAGTGCAGTGTTAGATTCATTTTATTTGTCTTCTTCTGCATGGTTCTTTTCTTCAAAGATTCCATTATTTTCCAATTAAAAAGGAGAGAGATTTTAGCAAACAAACATGAAAAAAAAAACATTTGTTTTGGTGGTCAAGTCTTTGGATCTTTTGCTTGTTTCAGAAATCTGAGCTATTGACTGGTAGACACTGTTGTTCATGGCCACTTTCAAACAATTTTTTTTAAAAAAAATGGCAGTGTGCTAGCTATGCTCTGTGCAGTGCCCTGAACATGAACACAGGACAGTGCAGTGTGTCGTCTCTATTGCCCTTTAAATGGATTTGAATGTGGGAAAAAAACTAGGGTGAAGTTGGTTCATCAGTAAACCATTATAAATTAATTTTTTTGAGTGAATTAGAAGTTAATATCTAAGATTATTTGAATTATGAAGGATTGATTCAGTATAATGAGATGGAAGTATTGATTCACACAGAACTAAGTTCGTCAGTGGATGTGAATACATGAAACTTAAGTATGTGTGAATGACATTTTATGTAGAACCTATTATCTTAACGATAATGAAAAATTGATCGGAATTAATTTTACTATAAGAGAAGAACCAATTATCTTAGCCGAGTTGTCAACTTATAGCTAGGAGCCAACAAGTTCATCTTACTAACTTGGCTTATAATGTCTGTCATGGACTATCAAGTTAATCTTAGTTGTGTCCAAGCGAATATGATCGGAAATGGCACTTAAACCACAGGGATTATATAGTTGCATTAGGGGGGATTTCACATAACTTGGGTACAAAGGCCTCTTAATATTTGCACAATATTATAAATGATTGATTTGATATTGACCATTTGCAAGCACATATGGGAGAATGATTAAGATTGAATGATAGAGATTGTATGGTATAAAGGGGCTTTCATGGGATTTGCACAAGGAGATCCTTTTCATTATAATTTTGAGGTCTAACATTTTATAGGGACAACAAATTAAAGGAGATTTAAGCATCTTTTGGTGGAATTCATATGTTGAGGTGAACCCTCTTGATTTGTACTATATATGAGTCCTAAATGGATTTTTTTCTATTCTAAGAGTGAGTTATCATAGTTGTAGGAGGTGCATGGCTACATAAAGAGACTTTCAATCGAGTTTGGAATTTGATGGCTTCCAATGAAGTTGTGATGTAACAATGAGTGATATGTTATCCTTTTTTCCTTAGAGGGCAAATTCAAGGATTTAGAGCGGACCAAAAGGGTGCCTTAGGGGCCAATATTGAACCTTCTTGCTTAGAATAATTATCTACCCAAACTTATTGAAAGTGTATTTAGAAGTTTGTTACATTAAGCACACATAGTGTAATCCATGCTTCAAGAAATATGCTTGCTCGTCTTGACATGTTAGCTCCACACCCTAATCCTATGTGGCACCTACCAATTATAACGAGTTATAATCAGGGATGGATCCAAAAATTAAAAGTGGACTGAACTTTGAGTGTGGAAGGGGTGGACTAAGCAGCAAAATAAAATGAACAAAGAGAAAAAGAAAGAAAGAATAGATTAATTCTCTTGGTGTCAAGTTATATGTTATAAAATATCTATGTAAGGTTTTTTTCCGAATGGGTTAGAGCTCATGACAACCCTATCTTAGATCCATGTTCTAATTCATACTAATAAGCAAAAGTGCTCATGGTCGAGCACATGTTGTCCACGCAGTGGAGAACCCCATCTTTGAGAAATTGTTAGTCACGCATATGTAAGCCTCAATTGAAGTAACAAGGATAAAATTTATGTGAATGTATCAAAATTGATACAGGATCGATTCAAGAAGACCTTTTTAGCTTCAATGGTTATAATTTTTTATTTGAATATCAGAACGAGACATGATTTATCTTGAATCGAAATTCTTTCAGATGCCTACGTTTGTTACGGGTGGAACTCATAACTGGAAAATTTTTGAATTAAAAAAATAATGTTTAAAACTTTTTCGGAGCCGCTAAACGTTCTTTTTTACTATTTTTAGTATTTTTTATTTTTATGAGTTAGGATTTATCAATTTAAATATTATGTTTAACTGTTTGAGAATTATTCTATGTTATTAATAATATTTTTTTTTGGTAAAACTTAGAAGACCATGATTTTTTTCCTTTATTTTTTTTTAAAATTTTTCTTCTTATTTCTTCATAAATCATCATTTTCGCTCGCAAGATAATCACTATCATATCAAAAATACAAATATTTGATATAACAATACAAAAAGCACATGCTATAACTAAATAAAAACACTTTCTATGATTAAACAAAAGTACATACTAGGAAGACACAATGGCCAATAAAATATTTTAATATTAGTGTTGCTAAGATTCTTTTAGCATTTATACAAACATCCATAATGTGATCATCCATGAATGGTGCCTTCCTATCAATTTTATCATTGATTTTCTTTTACACTCCTTAAGTTTTAGAGTTCTTTGTCAATTTAGATTTCAAATTTCCTATTAACCAGTTGCTCTTTTTCATCAGCAGAACTGAGGCGTTGCATGAAACTTTGCGTCTAAATGAACTTAAAGCAACTGCACTCTTGTCCTAGTGGAGTAAACCACAAAGCAATGAATTCAGACCCTACTGTCCTTCAAATTAAAGCACCAATCTCGTTGCACCACCAAAGACCCTTTAGGCACACATCTTTAGGACCTCGCCCTCCCTAGCTAGCCCTAAAGCCTCTTTATCGGCATGAGATACACCAAACAAACCATCACTTTCCAATACACATTGTTCCTGCAGCAGTGACAACTGACAGTGTTGGCCACATTCCAGTCCCAAATCTTCGTCATTATTAATCCCCTCAGTGACAAAGAGAATGTACTCCGGAAAAGTCGCTGCTCACAAAAACCCTAGAGAAACTATACTCGACTTGGCCATGCATATGCATGCCACTCCTTGAGCTAGCTAGCTTAAGGTTGACATTCTGTAACTGCAGTGTAACAAGAGCAATTAATTAGGGGGTAATGATAAACATGGGTTTGTGGTAGAGCCCCCGGAAGACAGGGTAATTATGTCTTCCTGTCTCCTGCTGGGCATGGGCTGCTGCTGCTGCTGCTGCTGCTGCTGCTGCATATATGCATGCTATGCTATGCATGCCTCTTTGCTTGACTTTAAAATAAAGCAACGGCATGAGCTCTGCACATTTGATTGGTCGGGATGATGCTGCTGGTGGTGGGGGGGGGTCAGGGACCGCAGTTCGCGCGTGTTCTTCGATCGCCGCGCGCGCTAATTAGTTTGCATGCCTGAGCGACCGACTTAGCTTCTTTAAGACGTACTGGGAACGCAAGGGGGAAAGTCTCTGATCATGGAGTTAATGCTGCGAGCGAGCTGAGGATTTGTTTGGTGGTGCGTGGAACTCGGTGCGCCGTGCGAGCGATCGGTGGGAAATAAAGTGCGTGCACGCACGCAGTGCGCAGCGAGTGTGCAGCTGCTAACTAGCTTTAGTCACGACGTTCGAGGAGGTGCGGTAGATTTAGAGGGTGATCTCAGAGGCTGTCGCTCGCACACGCTGCATGCTTTTCGGATGATCTGCAGCACTGTCGCACCGGTACTCGCGCATGATGGTCGAGTCGGGGGGCCATTGAAGTGGCGACTTCCAAATTGCATGCCTCCCTTAGCTTTGAATCGAAGAAGAAGACAATTGTTTCTTATGGGCATTGCCTTTGATCGGAAAAGGCCGGTGTTGGGCTTTTCAGCAATATGTTGGGCCGCTGGTGGGCTGAGGAGCTGATCCAGGGATGGCCCGACTCTATCTGGAATAGTGAGCGTTTAGGATTATTTTCAATAGATTTCAGCGAGGTGGAGGTAATAAAAATCGACAAATGTGATGCTAGAAATGAAAAACTAGTAGATAAAGGGTGCGTAGAAATGTATAAAATGGACTACCAAAAAACCATTTGTTCGTGTAATTAGAATGAATAAGTTGAGATCTGGTGGGTAACTAATTTGTTAGTGGATGATAGATTTATTATAATAGATATATATTTTCAAGAAAAAACCTACTCTCATCCTTTGACGTCGTGATTTACCTCCTTTTACATAATTTGAGAACGGATTATGAGGGGTACCTGGGATGAGCGTGATTATTTTTTGCTATAATAGAATGAATAAGTTGAGTCTTAGTTTTTCAGGCATCTAAAAATTGAGTCCTAATTTCAATGAATTAACAGATGAATTTTCCTTAATGAGCGGTTGACCTAAGAACACTAGATCGATGGGTCGCTCGAGTGCTTCCCAATTTATTTTGATGATCGATGAAAAATTTTCGTGGGAGCGAATCAATCATCCCTAAAATTAGTCGATGTAAACTTGATACATGTTGCTAACTAAAAATAAGTAAATAATAAAATGAATAAGTTTAACTATTCTCAGTGTGGTACGGTAGTAAAAATACTTAGAGAGACTAATAAGAGGATTCGAATTTTAATAGGGACAAATATTCTAAAGGTTGATATCTAAATATGCATAAATTATTCTTCGAATTTTCCCAATAGATAAATTAAGAAAAGATCATCTATCTCCAAAATTAATTGGGCAAAACTTGGACATTTGAATTATATAAAAAAATGAATGAATAAGTTGATAATTTTCTAGGCTTTATGTGTAAATTTTAGGAGGGCTCTCCAACGGTTTAATAAAAAGAATGTGTTTTTACGTAGAAGAAATAGAGAGAGATACCACTTGGTTACGCTAACAACATAAAACCCTAATTAATGAAGATTGCAAGCTCGAGAAAATATTAATTGTATGGTTTGAATAAATTACAAATCAATTTTAGTTAATTTAGTGATAACACATTAAATTATTAGTATTATATTATTATCGTGTGCATTGATGAAGAGATAGACTTCTGTAATATTTGTACAAATAGCCAATTAATATTAAGTTTTATTTTATTTTTACAAAAAAAAAAATAGTAAACATGGAACATGTGTTTTAATATCACATACTTTAGCAACCTCTTAACCATATTCAAAGGAAACCAAAACTTCAACATTCAATGAACAGGACTTCAAATGGACATCGAAAGCTTAAGCTTCAAAAGCTAGCAAGGACATTAAAAGCTATCATTTTCTCATCGATAATGATAATTTTATTCGATTGGTTGTCATTTTCCTAGTTTAATTACATCAAATATTACGACGAAAATATGCTCAACTTTAAGCTCATAAGGTGAAAGGGGTATCAAAGACGAATGTATATGCTACATATTCGGAATAGTCGTTTTATATATGAAGGCCGGTGACGTAAATATCTCGATACATTTTAAATTCTATTGTAGAAGTTGAGTCAATGCAATTTATTAAATTGACTCGCTAATTTCATAATTTATTTTGTCTAGACCTACTAAAATTTGTTAGCTATATTGTCCTTCGGTGTTGACATAATGAATGTTCTTCTTTTCGCTCGTGCGTGAACGTTGATTCCAAAGTCAAACCACGTGGTTAAAAACTTGTGTTCACCGTGTTTTTGTTATTGACACGTAGCTAGGTTCCAAAGTCAAACCGTGTTAAATTTTGTTGAAGAATTGATATGTATATTTGCTAGTAGATGACTTAACTAATTTATTAATTTATATATTTATTTATTGTATGTTGAGTAACACATGCTTTAAGACTTTTCTACCGTCCACTACGTGTTGAAAAATAAGTCAAAATTTAATTTTCATGCAACAAAAGTTACATCAACTAGAATCTTATTTCATTCAGCCCATTAAATACTTTTGAACAAAAATAAATAATAGTCAATTAACTAGTTGATATTATTAATTATCATAAAAAAACATGATTATTCATTTTTAAACTTTTAAGAATTGTGTAAAGTTTTAGACATAATTAACACGTGCATTTTTCTTTCATTTTCATGACCATTCATTTTCAAAATTTTCTTTTTTGAAATTATATAATCTATAAGTTTTTCCCACACGCATCCACATGCATAGCTATCTTCTATCATCCCAATTGATGCAGACCAATATAAAGGATTTCATAATTTTTAATTTGGACAACGGATCGAGATTCTAATTGTG
>JBBUKS010000060.1:6165683-6186797 GCA_038050645.1 Hedychium gardnerianum
AACCTGGCTACTAGCCAGGATTTGACCCCTAGACCTCATTGTGGCAACACCTCATGCACTAGCCAACAACTCATCCCGTGGGGACTGATGCATGTCCTATATGACTAGAGTAGAGATAATAAAAACCACGAGTCCATAGCATGATAGATCAAGATCAAGGAGATGCTATAGTCTCTCAAGTACCATTGACACTCAAATGAAGTTGAAAGTATTAAACTGAAGCCTGTTTTACAAGCTTAGCATTAACTTATGTTGATTAATAATGACAAGTGTATATTAAGTCATTAAGCTACATGAAATCTATCAAATTAACAGGTCTACTAATTAAAAGAGCCGTTCCATCATAAAATAATCTAATATTCTAATTAATGCCAAATTAAATCTCATTTTAATCAGGCAGCAGCACTCCTCGAGAAAGCCGCCAACCACAGCAGCATATTGTTTACTTTACTCATGGTTATGAGCTCCAAGCAAGTATAAAATTTTCAAATGCTTCTTTTTGGCTCGAGCTAATTAATATAATTAACCCCAATTATGATATATTAATCTTGATTAGACACCAATGATTAAGAGCATGGAAAGAATATATAAAGGAAAAGAATGAAACAGGATAACCAACTCATGGAAACATGGAAGTGAGTCTGTTCAGATAGAGTTGGGCAGGTTGATGGATAAGTGTCATTGATGTTGGTGATGATGATGGAGAGTTGCTTTAGTGTTTAAAGAAGCACATCTTAATTTCTTCATTCCTTGCACCTACAGAGTTAGACTGGGCAAGTCCCAGAAAAGAAGGGATCAGAATTACTTAGTCCTAAAACACTTTTTGAGAGAGAGATAAAAAAAAAAGATTATTGTTGAGGTTGATGGAGTTGCACTTTCAGGAATCCATCAGCTGGGGTAGTTCAAAGTATGGCTTATTGGGCTGATGCTCATCCTGAAGAAGGCCGAAGCACTGTTCATCTCTTTCAGAAACATTTTAGTTTCAGTGCCTCATCGTTGGGTTTTTTCTTTTTCATGTAAACAGTAAACCGCATGCATGTTGAAATTTCAATGGCCGGTGTCATAGAGTAATCTTGACAGATACTGGCAAATCTAAACATGGTGGAAGTCTGGTTTCATTTTGACATGGAGTTGACTTTCTGCTTAATTGTTACTTGTATCAGACAAAAGGTTAGGTGATAAAGCAGTGACATAGAAGAAGAAGAAGAAGAAGAAGATGACGACGACCGCTAAGTCAACCAGTGCCATCCATTTGAGTTTCACACAGAGATTAATGATAATGTTCAGTTTCAGATACATTTATCCTTTCTTCTTCTTCTTCTTCTTTTTTTTTTTAAAAACCCATTCTTTGCATCTTTTTTTTTTTAAAATGATGAACTTGTTCTCCATGTAATTGTACTCTTAAGTACAGTTCATCCAAAACTAAAATATTGAGACCAATCAAAACCTAAGTATATAATATATCTGCATAGTGCTGGTTTGGTATTTATAATGGAGTGACTCAAACTCTAGAATCTCATCATTATTATTCTCAAATGTTTATTTAATATTCCTCGAAAAAAGTATTCCTTAGTGCTGTTCTTAATTTACATATTTGATTATTGAATTCGATCCATGGTTTAGTCTAGAAGAGCATTAGATGCATATTAATTTAAAAACAAAAAAGCAACCACAGTGGAGTATATGCATGCATTAACAAAATCTAATGATCAAGGGATTTGGCACCTTTGAGAAGGTACTAATTAAAGCTACTTTAGAGCTACACATGGGAATAATTTAAATGAATGGTCAATCAATGGGACCCATAGATTTGTATGAAAAATTGGTTTGATGATCCACTCAAGATTATTTAAGGCTCAGTGATATCTTTCCTTTTTCCATTTAGATTTGCATTATTCTAGCTAGATTACTAGGTCTAGCTTACTAGTTTGGCTCGACTTCTAAAAGGGGGTTAGTTTTAGTCTAGCGAACTTGTTAAGTGGTATGTGGTTCGAAAGTCATGGTAAAATTAGTTCGATAGATAGAGGTTGAGTACTTGCTCATTGATGAGAACTTAGAATTCATATTACTTTTGCTAGATGATGAGGTCACGGCTATAGTTTGAAGATATGGTTTGGCTAGTCCATTAGTGTGTGATTTGAAGTGAGTTTTGTCATAATCTCCTTTCATGGTCATTAATTCTAGCTAAATGAGTAAAACATTGATCAACATGGTGGACATTGACTTTGAGAGCTGACCAATCACATGGAAGAAAGAAAAAGATTTGAAGAAAAAGAGTCCAAATTGGGGAAGAGAACGAAGTCAACTTGCTTGTCATTACCAATTAAGCACAGTTTTAAGTGGGTGATGACTAGATTCTCTCAAAAGCTCTCGATGCATTTGACTTGATGTTACAAGCTAAGTTGAAGAGGTGCAAGAGGACAAGATGTAAGATCACAGCGAGAAGACTAGAAATGATGAATGTTTGAAAAGTCAAACCTTTAGTCACTAATGGGTCGTTGGTCATCGAGTGCTCGACGCAAGTCAACCCGTAAATTTCTCTACGTAACTCGAGTACGTAATTGAGGAGTAGGGAAGGACGTGCCCGTGATTTATTGAACAGGAGGGGGGCAACTGCAAAATGCCCCACGCCCTCTGTCTGTGACTCGTGGAAAGTGGGTCCCAGTGCTTTAGTGGGCAATTTGCACGCCAAGACAAGCCGGGCCCACGTTGACTTACGACAGCGAGGTCCTAAGCATGACGTCACCTTTTATTTCCGTGCCTCGGAGATTTTGTTCTCCATTAAAAGACAATTTACTCGAAACTCCTCGCTTTTTTAATATTAACAAAAAAAGGGTCTCTATTTCCAATATCATCAGATCTTACCTCCATTCATTAATACTGATAATTAAAGGATAATAACTTGTTCTCAAGTCAACTAGTGCTTTTCATAAAGGTATCTATGATCTCTGGGCAAACTTTTTTTTTAGCATCGTGATAAATGTTCTATTTCTTTCATCCAAAAAGAAATCTTTTACATGGCTTAGCTTCCTTCTCAAGATCATGTGTATCTAGACCACTTCTTACTAATTATGAAAATTTATAAAAAGGAAAAAGCTGGTTTGCCTGTTTCTTGTGTGATTCACTCTTTCTCTCAAAGTAGGGCAGCTTTCCTTTTTCCCCCTTCCTTTTTCTTTTATTTTTCTACCTTTTTTCTGGGTTTAGGAAAGCAAGGTTAATGAGAGACTCTACTGTACTCAGCTCTACACCTCTACTTTGAATCCATTAAAGAAAAAGAAACTGCATCATATTCCTTTCTTCCCAAGTAAATATAAAGAACAATCCAGCAGAATATGAGTGAGTACACAATCCACGAGTTAAGATTTATAATTAATTGAATTATACAGAGTAAAGTGAAAAACACAGCAAAGACTTATAATGGTCATCTCTTCCTTTGGCTTCAGCTTCCTCTTGAAGGTTCAATATATACGTATATCAAATCCTCAATCAATCCTCCTATATTCTCTCCATCAACCCTAACAAGCCTCCTTCCCACGCAACCGGCAAGAAGCCAAGAGAAAAAGCAGCTCACGGCGAGCACAAAATGATGAGCAACGGAGGCAGATGCAGTTGGTGGAGCACTGCCACTGCAACTGATCAGTTGGGCAGCGAAGCTAAACCGCATCTCCAGTCCTGTGATGAGTCCTCAGGCTCAGCTTGTGGCAGCTCCATCACCTTCCAAGAAGTCACCCCTCATTCTTTCATCGATTCCTCCATCTCCTGGACGCAAGCCTTACTGTACGTGATCTTGATCATCTATGCTCGCCTGGTGTTTGATTGATTTCATGCATGTATGTGATGCAGTTTTCTGATTTATATACATGTATATATATATACAGGAATGGCGAAAGGCCTGAGACTTTTCTCTCCATGCTGCAAGATCAAGAACTGGGTTCGAGAACTTGCATCGACAAGCAGGATTCTCCCATGGTTTCTGCCATGGACCATAATTTTTTGTTCCAGCAATATAGTTCCAGCTGCCCTGGCGATGAATCGATTCATCACAGCAGTATTAATCCAATTAGCTCATGGCCTAAGCCTCTTCTAAGCCAAGAGGTAAATAACCAGTTGCAGTTCATCGCCGGCAACACTTCTCCATGGTGTAATATTAACACTACAACTGGTACTGATCATGGCAACTCGATCTTCCATCCTCCAACTCTAGCTTCCAAAACTACTACTTGTGGCCGCAAGGTATATAAATTTTAATCCGGATAAATATAGATACATAGTTATTGTGATTTTGGAACCTCTATCAATTTTGCTTTTGTGTTCATAGATGATCAGTTCAGTAACTCATGATGCATGCTCTTCTTCCTCCGCCAAGAAAACTGGAGGCGATCAGAAAAGGCTGCGGGCGGAGGCGGCATCTTCTTCGCCATTACCGCCCTTTAAGGTACGGCCAGTCGATGAGATTTCCGTAGATTATGATCCATCATGCAGCTTTAGATCTCTTTGCTTTTGTACTATCTTGAGTCTTTTTATGACATGAAGGTGAGGAAGGAGAAGTTGGGGGACAGAGTCACTGCCCTTCAGCAACTAGTTTCGCCTTTTGGAAAGGTATATATTCCCTTTAATTAACTCGATCGAGAACAAATTATGAATCTTTATTACATTGATTTCAGACTGACACTGCATCAGTTCTCCAAGAAGCCATCGATTACATCAAGTTCCTCCATGATCAAGTCGGCGTAAGCACTGCCATTTATGTTAATCAACTTACTCCAATATTTATAGTTCATATGCGACAATGCGATCGCTAACTTTATATGTATTTAATTCGTTCGATTGAACTTTAGGTTCTAAGTAGTCCCTACTTCAAAGATGGGCTTCCCGGTAAGCAAAAGCTGGTGCCAAACTTAATGCAGATGATCAACGAGCCGCAGTTGGAGAACCGCGATGCCGCGAAGCAGCTAGCTGACCTGAGAAGCCGAGGGCTGTGCTTGGTTCCGATCAGCGGCACGTACCCGGTGGCCGGCGAGACGGCCGGTGATTTCTGGCACCCTACTGCAGCTTTGTTCGGAGGAAGTTTCAGATAGAGCATGCATGCCAGCAAGAGCTGAAGCAGATGAAACTGATTAAGATATAGCATTAGTTAATAGTTAACCGTGTTTAATTTGAGCATTTGTAGACGATGAAGAACTAAATTTGTAATTGCAGTGGTGAAAAATGGGAACAGGTGCTAAATTTGGCTGGAAAGTTGAGTGATCGTTGAATTTAGCAGCAGGGATGAGGGAAGAGGAAATGAGTGGGTTTCTGTTCCTGTTTTTGAATTTAATCATCCTTCTTGATTAAAGATCAAATTTAATAATGTTAAGGAATAATCAATTGAGCATACAATTTTTTGTGATTTGTTCTTTTTTTAAAAAAAATTATTTTTGTTTGCTTTGGGATCTTGACGTTTGAGTTGTTTATGTGCTTGAGGATAGTGGAATGTATGTCAGACAAAAGCCATTGGTAATTGGGTTCTCAGTCCTCTTGTTTTCTGGCAGAAATTTTGGTGGAGGACAGAAAAACATTTTTTATTTGTTTTTAGTTTTCCTTTTAAAAAAGACATATTGTGTGAATAAAATTTACTTTTACACAGAAGATAGGAGACACTTTATCTTATTCAAAATCCAAAAAAATGTATATATATTATAAATATATTCGAAGATGAACAATAAAAATTTATTTTTGAGAGATTTCTTTAGATAAAATGTGAAACCGCCGCAGAGATTTCTTTAGATAAAGATACTATATAATATTGAACAAAATTACCAATAAATGTTTAAACTTCATTTTTTTATTCTTGCTATATAAATACTTCATCAAAGTTACTTCTTTATTTTTTTCTATAATTGTATATCAGAAATTTGAATTCGAACCTATAAGATCTTGGTCAATGATCCATTGTTCTTGTATCATTCATCATCTACTCTTTGTTACTCATTGCATCCGCTCCCTATTTAAAGGCCAGAACTATAATCAAATTGACTCTTAATTTTAAGTTTTTTTTTATAATTCAAATATTTACTTTTTAAAATCGAGATGGCTCAATATCTATTCGAACACCCTAGCATACGAAGAAATTTAAACGTTCGTTACACGAGAGTATGTCCCATCTCTTAACATCGCATCTGCCGGCGACCTTAATCTTAAGTTTTGATGCTTGCATTATAGATTTATAGGACCTAATTAAGATACAAATGGTAGCAAATTGGGCGGATGATCAATGAAGGGCTCTCGGCCTGATTTGGGCTCCGTTGGTCTGGGCCGGATTTTATTCAAATTGGGCCAACCCGGAGTTATGGGGAGAAGAATTGCCAGGCCCGGCCGGTACACCTCGAGTCAATCTCGGACTCTCTCTCTCTCTCGCTCCGACGGACTGTCTCTCCCGGCGCCCTTTCTTCCTTCGGAAGTAGACGAGGGTTTTCTGCAGCAGAACGGCAGCGAGCCCGTCGAGTGAGCTCCTAGGCGAGCAGTAAACCATCGGAAGCCACCCTGCTCCGTGCAGGTAAGATCCCTCTCGTCTTGTTTGGATTCACTGCGCCCGTCATTTTCTTCGATGTGAGTGTGCCCTTGCGTTTAGGTGATCCTCAGGATGCTTTTCTCCTAAATCATGATTTAATTATTATGAATATGGGATTTTATCCGACGTGTGTTGTCGTGCTCTTTAAATCAGAATTGAGAATCATTTTGTGGGAAGGATCATCCTTCCTGGATCCTAGAATATTGTTAGTGAGTTCAGAATAAGATTTAAGGAAACGGAATGGAACTTCATTAGGTTCTGTTGCTGCAGATCTTAGGGTAGTGATTAGTGAATATTATTCGTTGACGTTGATTCTATTTCTGGTTTTGTGTGAGCTGATTTACAAGGGTCAATCCTTGTTTAGTTCTTTTCCACCTCTTCTAATGGCAATAGTAACATGTAAACAAGAAGAAAGTAGGGTGGTTCGTTTTGCAACACTTCAATTGTTAGGAAATTGTGAATGCTATGTGCATAAAATTCTCATATTGAATACAACCTCTAAACTACCACAATCAAGATGTGTGAATGGCATCCAATTGTCTTCTCCTAATCCTTAATCTAGCATCAGTTTTTAAAGTCGTACCAACTAGATTTCCTTTCTTCCCTTCTGTTTTCTATATTGTTAGATGGGTTGAATCTGTTATAGAAAAGGGTGGAAAGGGCAGAGGAGGATCAATGATAACATGAGTAAGAGTTGAACCTATTCGAAAAAAGTGGAAAGGGTAGAGAGTGAAAACATTAGTTAATGTAATAAAAGAAATGATATATTTGATTTTAATGGTACTAGTTAGATAGCTTTGTATAGAACTCAAAATGGAAGGATAAGGTTCATGTAAACCATAGCTGACCCAAATGATTGAGACAACCCAACTTGATGAAGAAGATGATGATTATTAGAAGTATATATATTGAATTGCAGAAAATTGCTGTGTATATAAATTTCCATTTTTTATTTAATAAATTACTATCATGGTTGATGTAATATATTAGTGTGACATGTTGTATTTTGACCAAAGATGATATGTGGTTTCACATTTTATGCAATATTATCAGCATTCTTGAACATGTTCTAGTGGATGCAAGTATGCTCATGTTATATTTCTTAGCAATTTTATGAAGTGTGATAATCTCAATTCTCATCAGACTTTGAAAAGATATTACAGGAAAGCTTGAAGCTGCAATGCACCGTGTGGGCAGTGCAGGTAACACCTCCAATTCATCACGTCCTCGGAAGGAGAAACGCTTGACATATGTACTGAATGATGCAGATAGCACGAAGGTATCCATTAGATTCTTGTTGTCCTTCCAACTAGATTATGATGTTCCTGATCTGCTGTTCCATGATATATTTTGTATTTTTACATCAAAAATATTGTTTCATTCAAATTATTGCATTTGTATGCAGCATTGTGCAGGTATTAATTGTTTGGCTGTCCTCAACTCTACAACTCCTGGTGGTTGTGATTATATTTTCACGGGGAGCAGAGATGGGACATTGAAAAGATGGGCTTTAAGCAAAAATGATGTTACCTATTCGGCTACATTTGAGTCCCATGTTGATTGGGTATTTTCCATTAAACTTAATTGTTCTTTCTTCATTTTTCTTTTTTCCTTGTAATGTATCTATGTTTCTTGTAGAAAACTGGCTAGCTTAATAACAATAAAACCAATACTAACATTGTTGGTCCTTAAGATTTCTTTAGTGGCATTAAATAATGAACTGACTAAATGCTCCAAAATAACCTCATAAAAAAAGAAAATACCAAGAATTTGACTACATACTCTGCGGTATTTGTTTCCAAAGGGAACTCAGTAGTTAATCTCACTTTCATTTTATTGAATTCTATGTTATGTCGACTTTTCATGTGTCAATTTGTTTTATAACTGGTACAATCATTACTAATACATCAGAGGCATGCGGATTTGATTATTATTGTTGTAATTAATGTATCAGTAACGGTATTGGTATACCTTTGGTGTATATAAAGTCAATTCAGGTATATCATACAAATATTTTATCACCATTGAAATCTGCAGTGAGGATGTAGGAATAGCTTAGTAGATCAGTAATGCAAAATCTGTGTAGAAGCTCTAGTTTCTATTTGCATCAGGGAAAATATGCAATTAGCAATTTAACCAAGATTCTCTTTCAGCATTTAAACAAAATCTCGTAGTGTTATTTTAGTTTACTTTACCTTTATTTAATCTGCAGCTGTTATACAGGTCAATGATGCAGTTATGGCTGGTAGCAACCTTGTTTCCTGTTCTTCAGACACTACCCTGAAGGTTATTCATTTAGAAATGATTATTATTGATGCAGAGAGATTAGTCTATTTTAACTCATCCTTTTTTCCCCACAGATATGGAATCCCTTGTCTGATGGTGTTTGCACAAGAACTCTTCGTCAACATTCTGACTATGTCATTTGTCTTGCTGCCGCTGAGAAAAATGTATTCCATTTAACTTTTTTAACTGTGAAAGTAGTTGTTCGTTTTCTGTTGCATCTTATGTATGTTGATGTTTTAGTTGTGTAATATATATATATATATAATTTTGTTTCATATACTCCCGTATTGAAGTATCTGATTCATTTTCTACGTTTAACTGTGTTAGAGCAATATAGTTGCCTCTGCGGGGCTTGGTGGAGAGGTTTTCATTTGGGACATTGACGCAGCTCTCCTTCCGGTTGCAAAGTCTGTTGATCCAAAAGAAGATGAACATTCTAATGGGAATGTGGGACCTCCAATGTCAAGCCTACGTGGTATTAATGTGGGAAACAACATATCTTTTCATAACAATCAGTCTAGTGGATATTGTCCAACTGCTGCCAAAGGCCATAAGGAGTCAGTTTATGCCTTAGCAATGAATGATAGTGGGACCTTGCTTGTTTCTGGTGGAACTGAGAAGGTGCTCAAATTCTGAATCCACATTTTCCACATATAAATCATGGAAAAGAGACTTTTCCAAATGTGAATATTGTGATATTTATTTACCTACCTATTGACTTTCTATAGGTTATACGGGTTTGGGACTCAAGATCTGGTTCAAAAGTTTTGAAGCTTAGAGGGCATACTGACAACATCAGGGCTTTGCTTCTCGATTCCACGGGAAGGTGTATACTTTTTTTCCCTCCGCTAAGACCAACAAAATTATGTTTCTCATCCTTTTGCCCTGGTGTTATGATCTATTTATGCATTTCAGTTGGATTCATGTGAATGTTTCATCCAACAGTAGCTAGAATATGCATTAATACGTTTCTGCAGGTATTTTCTTCTAGATTTTCTTAAACTATACTAATGTCAAATTGCGTCTATGATACTTGGCTTCTACTCTACGATCTCGCTTATGAGTCAAATTATTCATGCTATTGCAAAGCAAGGAAACTCTCTTTTTCTGGAATTTGTAAAAAGTTCTGAATCTATTTCACTTTAGTAGCCAAACTTCCAACTAGTTTTAAACCCTTTTTTTTTTGTGTAATTGGAGACACTTGATGTTACTCTCTTGTTTCAAGAATTATTGTTTGCCATCAATTATGAAAATTTGTTTATTAATCTTCATTGCAGGTTCTGCTTATCAGGGTCATCTGATTCAATGATCCGGTAGAAATATCCTCATACTAAACACTCTTCCAATTTGGTTTGGATTTCAAGCATCAAACTCATTTCATTTTTTTTTCATTTCATGGATTATCTATCAATAAATTTTTGTGCTTTATCCTTAGTTAGCCTTTGTTGTTTTCTGTAGTCTATGGGATCTTGGTCAGCAACGTTGTGTGCATTCTTATGCTGTCCATACTGATTCTGTATGGGCTCTTGCCAGTAACCCAGCATTCACGCATGTTTATAGTGGTGGGAGAGACCAATCTGTAAGTATAGTAATTCTCCTCACCTGCCCTTTATAAAGATGGATTTATCTGTTCCCTAATATGCACATGTTTGATTCTGTTTTTATTAGTTATACCTGACAGACTTGTCTACCAGAGAAAGCCTTTTGCTTTACACAAAAGAAGAACACCCTATTTTACAGATGGCGTTACAAGATGATAGTATATGGATTGCGACTACAGATTCATCTGTACATAGGTTGCCAGCTGAAGGACGGAATCCACAAAAAGTTCTTGAAAGAGGTGGTTCCTTTTTAGCAGGAAATTTGTCTTTCACAAGGGCAAGAGCTTCTTTAGAAGGATCAGCCCCTGTAAGTTGTAATTGCCATCAACTTCTATGAGTAATAGGTTCATGTCAGTCCAATAGTCTCTAGTACTGATTGTGTTACAGTATATTTAAGTCCCTACTTCAATTTTTTGGAATTAATTCCCGAGAATTGTTGTTCTTAGCTATCAGTCCCATTCTTTGGAGGTTAATTATCTTTCTGAAAGATCTGAATAAAACCTTCCTTTTGTAGGTACCTGTATACAAAGAACCATCTTTCACCATTACTGGAATCCCAGGAATTGTAAAATATGAAATCTTGAACAACAGAAGACATGTGATGACCAAGGTGAATATGAAGTCCTGTCTTATAAATTTTCTTTGCACTCTTGGTTTTAATTATTTTGATCGTTGCTTTACTTTTATGTCTCCATTTTAACCTTGCAAGCTTGTAACATATTCTTACAGGATACAGCAGGTTCTGTTAAATTGTGGGAGATTACCAAGGGTGTTGTGATCGAGGACTATGGCAAGGTTCTTTCGTACTTAAAGTTAATATAGCATATGTTGTATGGATGGTTTGAGAACATATTTTTTGTCTATAGTACTCTGACAGGAAATCTATCTAAACTATTCTGCATTTTCTCCACACTCGGCAGGTGTCTTTTGATGAAAAGAAGGAAGAGCTATTTGAAATGGTACATTTTCACGCATGGATCATGTTTGATGACACTGTTCATTTTCTCATGTTACCTTCAACATCTAAGAAACCTTTTGATGTTTATTCTTCAAAGGTGAGTATACCTGCATGGTTTACAATGGACACGCGGCTCGGAAGTTTGTCTGTCCATTTGGATACTCCTCAATGCTTTTCTGCTGAGATGTATGCCATGGACTTGAATATGGTAGGAGCACCAGAGGATCTCAAGGTAAAACATTTAAACATTTTTTGTACTTTTGAAACTAACTTTAGCTTCTCAAAGCAACCACCTTGTGCCGAATGGAAATTATTGCTTGATATCTATGAAAATAGAGTGACTTAGATCTAATAGACTAGATGTGTATATGCTAAATGGTGGACAGCTGATATAAAGTTTGAATTTTCCAGATAAACCTAGCTCAAGAGACACTTCGTGGTTTGTCGGTCCACTGGATGGCTAGAAGAAGGCATAGATCTGGGCCACACACTTCATCAAATGGAGATGCTGCATCTACACATGATATTGTCAGAAATCACCCACACTCGAAAATTGAGGTGGATGATGGTTCAGACAACAGCAATTTCTCTGCCCTCCCTTCTTTTGAATTTTCAACAGTTTCACCTCCATCGATAGTTACAGAGGGTTCACATGGAGGTCCTTGGAGAAAGAAGATCACAGATTTAGATGGAACAGAGGATGAGAAGGATCTTCCTTGGTGGTGTATGGAATGTGTTTTAAATGGCCGATTACCTGCAAGAGAAAACACAAAGTAACACATACTTTTCTTCTATCTTCTGCTTACAAAATTTTCATTCTTTTTCACTTTTCGGTCCCATTAAATTTCTCTATTTGCTTAAATATAGTTCATGCATTGTAAGTTTGACTTTTCTTCTTTCCTCCCCATCGTAGTTAAATATATTGCTCTGCAGTTGGTTCTTATTATGTTTGGTTCTCTTTCTAAGTTGAAGAACTAAAGGAGGCTTGGTTTCCTTCTCCAAACCACTAAGTTGTAGAAGTTGCAATGGCATATCTGAAGAACATGAGACAATATGACAATCAAAGTTGCTATTCTCTTATGTGACTATTTACTGTTGGCAAGCTATAGTCAAAATTCTCATTATAGCTGAATAAGTTAATTTTATTGATAAAAGGCTGCATTTTAACTACTACATTTGCCTCGTACTTTGCCATACATTTCTTTTACTACAGTTGATAGCCGGACCACAAGGATTTCATGTTTAAATTTAGTTGTGGAATAAATTTTTCTATTTGTTTGACCTCCAAAGTTCTATATTTATTTTCCTTTGCAGATCAGTTAATAAGATCATATACATGTGTGCATGAGATAATTTGTAGGTTGTTTTGTTTATCTCAATTACCTTTTTGCTTCTGAATTTCTTTTGTTCTTCATTATTAGATGTAGCTTTCATTTGCAAGCTTGTGAAGGTTCAAATGTGCAAATAATAACACAAGGCAAATTGAGTGCGCCTCGGATATTGAGGATTAACAAAGTAAGTTATAGTTTTAAGTAGTTAATCTTTGTCGCACTTCAAAAATACATGATTGCTGTATGAGGTATGCTATACTATAATGTTTTGTGCATGAAGTTTCTGTAATCTAATACGTGTTGTAGGCTCTGAGCTGGTGCTTGTGTGCATGACAGTCACTCCTATATTCACGAAATCATAAATTTCTACTTGGATTCATTTTTAACCTAAAATTTCCTTTAAGTTAAAATGCAGCTAATTAATATATTACATATTAAAAAATGCAATTTGTTGCAAAAGTTAGGATAATGGACATTGTTTCTGTTTGATCCATGTTATGTCAATTGTTTTGCATATTGCAATTTTAACACACTAAAACTGGCCATTAACTACTTAATTGTGAAATTTTCCATTTAAAGTGGCATTAAACTTTGTCATACAAACATCCACGAGATATTTATAGATACATGTTGGTTGTCCTAATAACTTCTTGGCATTATTTCATTTTACAGGTAATAAACTATGTATTGGAAAAGATGGTTCTTGACAAACCATTGGATGGTGGAAGCTCCGATGGGTCATCTGGTTTGGGATTGAGCACAGGACAGTCTCAGCTCTCTTCACTTGGAGATGTCTCACTACGATCAGGGATGAAGGCCTGGCAAAAGATAAAGCCAAGCATCGAAATCTTATGCAACAACCAGGTACAGTTCCACAAGGCCTTACTTTGTATTTTTGTTTTAAATTTCATATTTCTATATGTAAATATCATTTTTATTTTTTATTTCTCTGATCATTTTCTACTCTTTTGATGAGTGCAGGTGCTCTTACCTGAAATGAGTTTGGCCACAGTTCGAGCGTATATATGGAAGAAGCCAGAAGACTTGATCTTGAACTACAGAGTGGTGCAGAACAAATAGCTAACTTGTAAATTAGACTTCAAAATACACAACCTATGCTACTTAGTTGTTGTTCGTCCATTAACATGAATAAATTAACTATTTTGAAACTATAAATGTTGTATTAATAGATGAAAGGTACATACATTTGTTAAATGATTTTTTCCAATGCAAGTGGGAGGCCTGAATTGAATGCGTTGGTTTAGATAATATTGCATAAATGTGTAGCTGAAAGGTTGCTAAATCTTTGTAACTGAATGGATAATATTGTATGAAGGAATAAAACTATTCCTAATCTAATCTTTTTACCAAATGCACGGAGAGGCTTCAAGTTCCAGAGACCAAACTCAACGAGCTCAAGGTCCTCGTGTTCGATCATCTGAGGAGCTGAGCATCCTCGTGTTTTTTGCAATCCATTGCTGCAGCTAAGTCAGACCTTTGCAACGCCACGCATTTATGCAACAAAATTGGCCTTTTTCTTTTTTTGTCGGTCATCGAACAATGAGACGATGAAAATGATTGAAATTAACACAGTATGAACTGAACCCCACCAAAAATGGGGCTCTGAAAGTGTCGTCGTCGTCGTCGGCGGCCGGCGAGAGAAAAACACAATGTTGCTTTAAGGAGACGTCGCCGACCAAAAGGCAAAAAGCTACTCCTCTCTCCCTTCTTTTCTTAATTCCACGGGGAAAGCTCGTCCTTGTTTTCTTCAGGCTGATGGGAATACAACCGCTCACTCTTCTTCTTCCGAGAGAAGCCTTTGATTTGATCCACTGATCTGGTACGAATGAATAATCCAAGCGCAAAAGATCTAAAAACTCCTTTTTGAAAATATTATTTGATTTTTCGAAATACCATTATCTCTCGGATTGTTTGGACTTTTTGAGTGATATAGATCATCTTGTAAACTGACTTGTTTGACACCGCAAACGGAAACTTTGGCGTAACACAAAAGAAAATTAAAATCACCCCCAAAAGGACAAAAGTCAACGCTCGCGTACGTGTCTAAAAATACGCAGATGTGAAAGTCCCATCGGTATTAATAATTGATACCATCATTGTCACGTGAAAGAAATCTGAGCCGTCCACATCGTCGGCCACGCGTCCGACGATGCCGACGATGAACGGCTGAGATCGGACAAAGTCCCATCCAGCTAGTACATCGGGAGTCTCACAGGGGACCATACACTGTACAAGACGCGTCCATAATCATGAAAACGAATCTTGAAGTGTTCAGTGGACCCGATCGGTACGCTTACGCATGTCCACGCTCTAAGTGACGGATGTTGCAGCTGATATTTAAATATTCTTCCTAAAAATACTATTTTGTTTATGATTATATTTAATTATAGTGTTTTGATGATTTAGGTGGATAGAATGTTTTATATCAAGTTGTAAAATTAAAGATGAGCGAAATTAATAATAAACTAAATGAAAATCTACTTGTGTTATTAAATTGTAATCTTCTAAACAAATTATATGGAGATAAGTTTTAATTTCTAGGTGAGGATCATTTCAATAGTCTTGAGCATGTTTAACCGCTAATTAAAGATTGGTAAGTAGATCCTTAGCTAAGATGAACTAAGGTATTCATTAATTGATAACATCTTTATATTAAAAAATGACCAAGGAGCTCGGTAAACAACAGTTATGTTTCATCCTTTCTTTTTAATAATTCTTCTCTTGAGGGATCCAAAACTAATTAGTTTATCTTATATTGTTGGCTAGAAGAATATGTGTAGCAATAAGGGCTAGTCTGAAATGATCGAGGAGAGTTAAGGGAGGTTCGAGCGAGGATACTCATTGCTCGGCTTGACTTGGCTATCAAAAATCTAGATTGAGAATGTGTTTTGATGTAGGGAAACTCTATGCTAAGGGAGGTAGATTGGAGGAAGTGTTGCAATTGAGAAATGTGAGAAGAATATAGCACTGTTGTAAGGGTGACTAATATAATTATTTAAAGTGTTGCACTGGATGCAACAAGAGCTATGAATATAAAAACAACTCTACTAATCATATATATATATTTATTTTATAGCTTTAAATCTGCACTTTTAATAAGATAATAGAATTGTGTTTGAATTAGCAACATTAATGAGACAATTTTTTTTGGCCAAAACACGAGTGTTCATATATATCAACACATGAGACATCATTTGAATACGGCTGAGATAACAGACACTGTACGTAGTGCTACTCATTCAGTTCATTCTCAGCTACGAAAAAAGAAAAAGGAAAAAAGAAATAATCGACATAATCTGGTTTACATGACATGGTTGCTGATGTCAGCAGGGGTTCGGAACTGGAAGAGGCTGCTGCAGTAGCTCTCCATCTCGTCCTCCGTGCTGCTGTTCACGTGGGTCGTCGTCGACGGCGAGTTCAGCGGCGTCAGGCTCGACGACGCCGGCGTCGACCAAACCGACATCAAGTTGTAGTTCCCGATGCCACCGTCCACGCAGGAGGCGCCGCCGCCGTTGACCAATTGCGTCAACGACGACGGCGCATGCATCAAATTATTTCCGATGTAACTCTGCGGCGGCGCGATCACATCGGACTGCAACTGGCTCGCATTAGCGCTCTGCATCCATTGAGTCTCGTCAAAGCTCTGTTGAGCTGGAAATTGAAGCAGTTGTTGCTGATCCTGGTGCGGCAGGCCTTGACCACCGAGCGCAAGGTTGGGATTCTGATACTGAGACGAAAGGAGGTTGGTGGCCATCAAGAGGAGATCGCCGTCGAGGCCAGCCCATAGCCTCGACAAGTCGAGCTGCGAGGGGGGCAACGACGGGTTGCAGAAAGAGGAAGAGAGGAGCGAGGAGAGGTCGAGGAGATCAAGCCGGGGAGCGTGAGTCACCGGATCGATTCCCATCCTCAGCAGCCTCTTCCGGATGTGCGTGTTCCAGTAGTTCTTGATCTCGTTGTCTGTTCTTCCCGGTAAACGCGCCGCAATGGCCGACCATCTGAAGAAGAGAAACCAAAAGCAATTACGATAAATACTTGCTTAATTATCTCTTCCTTTTAAATTTCTTAAATTGTGAGATTTGACTCTTACTTGTTGCCTAACATACTGTGCAGCTGAATGATGGTCTCTTCCTCTTCAAAGGAGAACCTTCCTCGCTTGATGTCCGGCCGGAGGTAGTTCGTCCACCGGAGCCGGCAACTCTTGCCACACCTTGCGAGCTCTATGAATTAATCAAGCACCCATGCATTAGTCTAACAATTTATCCCATAAATCTCTTGCTTTTACTTAAGTAGCAACGTACATACCGGCTTTCTTAGGAAGAGATCTCCAGTTTCCTTGTCCGTGCTTCTGTATGTAGTCGACGAGCTTCTGGTCCTCTTCCGGCGTCCATGGACCTTTCTTCAGACCTTCTTTATCGCAACAAGGTGCTCTCCCCATCTCAATAAACAGCACCGCAAAGGCTCGACTCGATCAAGAAAAGTCGGCTTCCGGAAATGAGAAGAGTGAAGGGATCAAGCAAGTACCATCTGATAGGAGAGGAGGATGGACTGTGTTTATGGTTTATATAGAATGAAAACAGAGACGAATGGCAGGGAAGGGAGTAAATAAAGTCAAACGGATTCGGTGCCGCCTTTATTTATCACAGTCGCGACGTGTCTTGTTCACCACATCATATCCCTCAGCCGCAGATTAACACATGACATGGCTTAAGACAATTGGAGGGGGACAGGAAGGCCAAAAGGCCGGGAAGAGGAGAGGAGAAGAGAGGAGAGAACAGGGGGGACTCCTTATCTCTATCGTTCCATTGGAGCTCTGTCACATACCAAAATCCGACACGTATAGTAAACATGCATTGCAGTGCAGGCTCTTTTCACCTTCTTCATTCACGGCCTTCTCGCTGCAAGACTTGCTCCTCCTCCATGACAGATGTGCTGACGTCTGCCTTGTGATTTGTTAATTAATTCAGATAAAGAAATCCATCAACTCTTAATTATATATTGGAGGATCTTGTGACGCAGGATAAATCTGTGGGGGAAATCTTAGTGCATATTGGGTTAAATACTGTATATATATTTTGTCGGCTATGAATCTCTCTTCTAAGAACTCATGATACACACTTGAGTTCATTTCAGTTTCTGTAATTTTATCAAAGTGTGCAAAACGCATGGAACTGAAAAACAAAACAAAAAAAAAAACAAAAAAAAAACTGGAGCATATTCTACTGCTAGCTGAAATCAATGCAGTAGCTTTCAAGGTTTCAATGATAAGGGAAGCTTATTAATTGCATGCAAAGTCCTCCAAGGCTACAGCTGTTTTTGAAAAGTGTAGGCCACAAGGGGAACCCTCTCACCACATTTCTTCTTAACATCCCTTGACTTATATTTTGTCACAGTCTGCACACAAATGTGCAACTTCAGCCATATTTTATAGTTCTTTAATGGATACTGATTTTGATTTGTGAACATGGATGTTGCAGTCAAAAAAGGCCTTCTTTTATGCATTTCTCTTCTTATTGTCTTTCATAAAAGAAATAATTACTTGTCTTTATAAATTCAATATATAGATTATAAACAGGACTGTTTTCTCACAATTGAGTGATAAACAGAGAACATAATCAAAACATTTCATCTTTCCCTTTAACCTTTGGGATGAAAATTGCAAGGTAAATAGCTAAATATTGGTCAAACTGAAGACTTTGTCACGGTTTCAACCAATCATTTGTCGCCTAAACAACATCTCAGAGTCAAACCCAACTATCCACTTCCCTTTTTGCCCATTGACAAAATATATTCATGATATATATGTATATATATATAGCAAGCTCATGTTGAACATGTGTCAAGAGCTGAGTCGTCAGCTATTGTTGACATGGACATGCATTCCTCTTCCTAACCACAGCATTGCCCTGCCCCATTGCACGGGAGCAACCCTGATAAAATTATAGTAAATTGACCATTAGAAAAAGAATCATCAGGGTAGAAAATAGTTTATAGTAGGTACTCAAATCTCTCTGCTATATCTGCTATCCAATTTTATATTCTCCACTCAGATCAGATAAGGTTTCTGCAAGGCAGGAAGTTTCTTGAATATGAGAAGCTGCAGGAACCTTTCATATACTAAATGATTAATGAGCAGTTGTATCAATACTATATACATATTCACACTGCAATTAGTAAACTGAATCCAACAGCTGGTTGCTTTCATGCCTCGCGCAATGAGAGCAGGGGCCATGTTTTAGATCAGCAAACAAGATAAATAAAAAAGAAAAAACCTTTAATTATTAGCATGAGCATGGTGATTACATGGAGAATTTGCAGCATTTGCTGCCGTATTTGGTTGCCCAAATGGGTTCTATATCATATAATACTCCTGGGAGTAGTTCATACTGCTCGTGAGGTGTCCTTTCTCTACAGTGGAATGAGATGCCTTAGGTTTGACTTAAAGAACTCACTGTTGTTTGGAATTCAGGGCATTAGTATATGATTTGATTTGAATTAAGACCTAATGACTGTTTAATTAATCAATAAAAGATCGACTTGAGCTGAAGTAATCACCGAGTAGTTAATTTGAGAGTCAAAAAACTATCAAGTAGCATTGCCATCAGCTGTAATGAAAGAGTGAAGGAGAAGCTTGACTTTGCTGCAGGAAATACTGTAGCCGTCTCATCACACACTTCATCGTACGGATTGATATTATTTTATTAACAAAAAAAAAGAAATAGGTGATTAAGGTGAAGAACTGAGGAGTTTTGAGATGGTGACTTGTTTCTTTTTATTTAATATCAAAAGCAGATAATGTATTTTGTGCAAGAAAGTCTAATCGATTTCCAACTTGCGTGTTGTTGTGCAACTTTGAATTCATAACAAAGACACATTAATTCAATCAAACAAGAGCTAGCATATAGAGTGTGATGGCAAAATTAAACTCTGACCTATTAGATCGAAGGTAAATCCATGAAGAATTAAATTTGCTGGTGTTTCATTCATATGCTAATAACTAGTTTGAACCTTTTGGCTTTGTTGACTGACTGATATTTACTGGCATTAATTCAAATTGAAAAGGTGACAACGGGGTCGATTACTTGTAGCTATGAGCATCAAAACTGATAGCTGACACTTATACTTTATGATGAATCTCCAAATCAGAGAATTTTTGGGAGTTCCCCCTGGTTTGATTATTGGTGGCCAACTATATGCTATCAGAAACATATATGAATGCACCATGTGCTTATATAATTCTAAGAAATGCATTGTCCAATATCAAGAGTAAGACTAACTGATCATGAGTCAAAGGTTAAGTTAGCTCGCGAGGAATAGTGAAGCAACAAATAATCATTAGCTGAACACGTAGAAGAATCATATACCACACTTTTATATTTATTAAATCATACATTTTTTTCCTTCTAAAATACTTCTCACTTTATACAACAATTTATTCGACACACCTAAGCCATTGAAGTATATTTAAAATTTTAAAAAATGGATTACATAATAGTGGGCACTATTTTTCTATTTTTAAAAAATATATAAAAAAATTAAAACCTCATGAGGGATTAAATATGACGTGGAATCAAGATTTGAGGTTTGAATACACTTAGTAGAATCCCAAGAATATAATATTATTGTCCTCGGATTATGATGAGATGATAAGTAATGGGACGGACTCCCTAGGAAATGAGGGTCCTTTATTTATTTTTCAATATCAATAAATAATTATTTATTAATTTTTATTCCAAATTGATTGTTGTACTTATGATAATGTCTTTAAATGAGAATATCGAAAGATTCAAAAATAAGAAAAACTATGATTCCTTTTGGTTTGGGCAATAGGAGAGTTGTCGGTTCTCACCTTCGGCGCTCCAGAAGTGGGTGGTAGAAGATGATGGAATTAGCAATGTTGCTGCAAGGAAAAAAAACAAACAACAATATTTGTTGTTGTTTGTTGGAAAAAGAGAGAAGAAATAAAACAGAAAGCTACTGAGATAGAAAAATGAATATTAAAGGAGAACCTTTCTTCTCTTTATTGATGACCTCAGCTAATTTTGATGGGCTTTGACGATGACCCTGACTAGCTCCGTTGACTATTGTTGGAGTTTGTTATTGGTAGGAAAATATAACTAGGACGGCTAATGTTGAGAAAAGGTGAGGGAAAGGATGTCGTTTAGTGGCAGGAAGAGAAAGAGCAGGGGAAAAGAAGAAGAAGAAGAAGAAGAAGAGAAGGGCGGTGTGTCGGGTGAAACTTCTGGCATGTGGAAGAGGGCGACGTATAGCGGTGGAAGTTGTTGGTGCAGTTTGCACTAATAGTCTAACCCTAAATTTTGATGTATGACAACAGGTTAAAGTTAGAGTGTTATTATTTAACAAGTTGAG
>JBBUKS010000060.1:6186897-6200121 GCA_038050645.1 Hedychium gardnerianum
GGAAATTCAAGCAGCCAACTCTTTTCGCAAAGCTTTTGAGCTAGCAATCTTCTGCAGGTCGTCCCACAGATCTCTTGCCCAGTTGTGATATTCTCCTATTATAATCTGATTGCAAGCTCTAGAAGCCAGTGGTTCTTGTCTGCACTAGAAGATGCTGGTGCACAAGGTGATGCAAAAATTTGAAGCTTTGTGTTATACAGAAAAATAAAATTGTATGTCGTTCTACAGGGCTTATTGTGCCAGACCTTCCCTTTGAAGATGGTGCAACTTTAAGGAGAGAAGCTGCTGAGAAAAAGATCGATATGGTAGGTTCTCATCTCAATCCTCAAATGCCCTCTGGCTCATGCATCTGATTGATTGAAGTCTAATTAAATGTGTAAAAGGTTCTGTTAACTACACCTACCACTCCAAGGAAGAAAATGAAGGCTATTGTTGATGCTTCTGAAGGATTTGTGTACCTTGTAAGCATTCATACAAAGCCGATTGATTGATCGATAAGATACTGATTGAATTGATGGAGCAACATTCATAACCAAGTTTTTTTCCTCTCTGGCCTCGCAGGTAAGCTCTGTCGGGGTTACTGGTGCCCGCGATACCGTGAACAATCAGGTACAGTTTCTCCTTGAGGAAGTTAAAGAGGTGAGTCTCCGATCGATCATCGAAAAGAATGATGCCTTCTGCTTAGTAATTTGTAGAATCACTTGGTTTAAATGCTACATGAAGTTGTGACCTTTTTCACAGACATCTCGGAAACCTGTTGCAGTGGGGTTTGGAGTATCAAAACCACAGCACGTCAAGCAGGTGACAGTGACTCTAATGAATTGCACTTGATGAACTCATCCATTGTAGGATATGTACCAATCAACTCTGCTCTGCAGATTTCATCATGGGGAGCTGATGGTGTGATTGTCGGTAGCGCGATCGTCAGACTGTTAGGCGAAGCAAACTCCAGAGAAGAAGGATTGAGGCATGTGAAGTCCTTTGTGGCGTGTTTAACTGCTGCACTTCCTTCAGGGAGCCATATGAACTTGGAAAAGAGTACAACTTCAATCATCTTTGAAGAGGATGATTTTGGGCCAAGGAAAACAACATGAGTCACTGTGATCTGTGAATATATACAAGTCTTGAGATCGTTGTATAGTGTGTTTGACATAGGTATAGATCCATGATTTATTGGATGAGAATGTCCATTGTTTAAAGATAATAGAAATTTACTAACCCTAATGGTTGATCTAGTTATAATCTTAGTCTTCCTAGAAGTATCTCTATATCTAGATATAATTTGACGTCGGATAAAATAGTGATTATCCTATGATTTAATAAAAAATAGTATTTGTGAAAAATAAGAAGAGAAATCAAAAAATAAAAAGAAAACCATCATCCTTCAAGTTTAAAAAAAATATATATATTATTCAATATTCGAGAATAATCCTCAAACAGTTAAACATGACGCTTAAATACATAATTCTAATCAATAAATATAAAAAATAACCTAAATATCATAAAAATAAAAATTACTAAAAATAATAAAAAAGACGTTCGACGCCTCCAAAAAAAATACTAGATGATATTTTTTGATCCAAAATTTGACGGTTATGAGTTCCACCCGATAATAAATATAGATCTCTAAAAAAGTTATGCGTGAATGCAAATAAAATTTTAATATAATATCCAAGTTAAAAATTATGATTTATTAAAAATTAAGTCCTTTAAAAATGGTCCTTATTTGGATACTTTTGTTTGAAACAAGAGAGGATTTTGGTGAGAAATTAATGAAAACTAAAGTTTGTTTATGGTATTTGACAAATATTTTGAAGGTATCTGTAAATTTGATTTTGGAAGAACGTTATAAAATGGATAGAATCTGAAATGAATTCCTTGTAAAAATCGAAATAACAATAATAAAATATTTAGGCTCCATTTTTGTTTTAACGCGCTGAGGTCATTTTTTGAATCAAAATACTCTCAGCCTTGAAAAATAAAAAATGGTTAAGTGCAAAAAAATTAAAACGTATATTTAATGATTATTTAATTTTTCTGATAATATATTTCGACATCTAACTAAATTTTAATATTTTTAATGTGTAATATTAAAATTTATGTCTTTTATTTAATATTTAATTTAAATACCAAATAGAACACTTTTGGTCCTTTTCTTCCCTACTTCTATTTATTCCACTCGCGCTCCGTCTCCTCCTACTTTACACTGCGAAGCCGTCGAAGCAATCAGAGCTCCCCGTTCCAAATTCTAGGGCTTCTTCGCCAACACTTTTCTCGTCTCCGCTGAGTTTTCCTTCGTCGTCTCCATCCATGGGGTAAGCCAGGATCTTAGCTTCTCGACTCCTCTCTACTCGCCTTCAATTTCTCCTCATACGGTTTGTTTTGTCGTCTCTTTGGGGTTTAATTGATTCATGACTCTCCGATTTCGTCAATAGAAGCAAGTACAAGTCGATGGTACCTCTTCTTTTTTCGATGATCTCGATTATCGATCAAAGTGATTTCACTCCGTAGTAAATTTGTTCCACCTTTTTTTTCTTTGAGAAAACTCTTTGTTTTTTTTTTCTAGACCTTCGTGTATTTGAGGCATTCCGTGACTGTTATTGTTACAGATTTTGACCAAGATTATTTTTGACTATATTATGTGGATTTTTTGGTTATACAGTCGCCAGCCCGAAGTTCTTTGGGCACAGCGCTCGGATAAGATCTATTTGACTATTTCTCTACCCGATGCAAGAAATGTTTCGGTGCAGAGTCAGCCCCAGGGAGTGTTTCAGTTCTCGGCTGTTGGGGCTCAAGGTGAGCTCTTTGACTTCAGCCTCGAGTTGTATGACACCACAGTTCCTGAGGTAAGATTCCTTAGTTTCTTTCTTTAAAAATGGAAAAAGTGTGTACATTTCCTTGTTGCTAACTAATATTTAGTGAATTTGGTTCCTTTTCTAAAGGACTCATCTATTTGACTAAATTTATTGTTGATCCAGAACTAACGTTTCTTTATGCTCGAAGTACCTCGCTGATCAACCTGATATGTGTAATGAAGGTTTTTCTTACATATGTTATCCATGATTCATGTGTGAGAACAACAACTGCGTTGGACATTAGACAATCAAAAACATATTTAGGCACCAGGCTTCTTTAACAGTACATAAAAGAGTGAAGCTTTGGTATTATGCTTAACTTTACAATGATTTTTTCTGTGGCTTGTAGCTCACCCAGAGTAATTGTGAATTCATATGCTTCTTTTTGTTGATCTAAAACATAGGGATGAATTTTTTTGGTGTTATATACTTGTATTGACTATGGCAAAATTACCATGAGTTAGACACCAAATTACTTTTAGTGCCAAAGATTTTGATGCATGGAGGTATCGGATTAAGATATTTTTTGTGGAGTCCATTTGTTTCTCTTTTTTTAATTGTATTTCAGGCTAGTAAAACAAAAATTGGGATGAGGAACATAATATGTTCAATCAATAAAGAGAAAAAGGCATGGTGGAAGCGGCTGCTGAAGTCAGAAGAAAAACCTGCTCCATATATTAAAGTTGATTGGAATAAATGGTGTGATGAAGATGAACAGTCTGACATTTGTAAGTATGCATCTAGAGTAAAAGTATGCTTTGCACTAACCTCCAATTCTTTTATTCCATGACAAATTCCAAAATGAGTAAACAAACTGTATGTTAGACCTCTTTCACGTCTAGCTTCATGTGCGCATGGTTTTAACACTTAATATCTTAGAACAATGACTAATTGTGAATCTGACATCTGTCAGTATTTCACTAACGTTCATATGACTTTGACATTTAAGGATTCACTTTATTTTCATCAAATCAATCTTGTGGTTTATCTCTGCATAAACTTTTTAGGTAATGCATAAAGTTGGGAAAATGTGTACTTATTTCTGTTTTGTAATTACTTAGCTGGCTTTACTGAATTGTATTCTTCATTAGAGTTTGGGATTTAACTATGAGTGTGAAATGCGGATATTGTGTCCGCGGGCTTTAACTAAGTTTGTATAATGATATCATTCTTAGTATCTCTTTGTTGAATAATTGATTATAGGTATTTCATATTTATTCATCTTATTCTTTGTTTTTTTTATTGAAATTACGTTTCCTACAAATTGTACTTAGGTTTTAGTTTCTAAAATTTTTCTCCATAATTTTTTTTTCAAGTGATCATTCTCTTCTATAAGCATAGCATGTACCAAGGATATTTAATAAATAATTATAATTGGTATTAATATCTCTAGAATACTCAAAACTGCATTTTGTTGGATTATGCGAATCATAAAATATCCAGCTGGTTAATTTAAAGGCTAAGCCATGTGAATTCTATAATATTTATTATAGTCTTACACTGAAATTCTTCTTCTTGGCTGCTAAGCTGGGTTTGGTTAGAAGTAGTCTTTATGGTTCTTGGTTGATCATTGTGAATAGCATTTGATTGTTGTGACATCCATGGTAGATATAAGCTCTAGATGTAGATGACTTTATCAGATGAATCTATTATGCCATCGATCTTGATCTCTTAGAAGAGTATCAAGATCATTTTTTTTGGACACATCAAGGCTGATATCCATCTCTTTACAGCTGACTCATTTGCATCTGACGATGAAAACAATTTGGTGAGTCACTCTTTTGTACACTTAAATTATTTCCAAATGGATTGCAGTGTATATAGCTTCTTATTCTTGCTGTCGTTGCCCAGGGCGTGGATGACAATGACAGTGATGATGATGGGTTGCTCTGTAAGAATCTCCAGAGTTTTTTCCCTTTTAATTTTATGTTTCTCTCCCTGCAAAGAATGTCCAAATTTGAAAGAACAATTATGGAACTACTTTTCCACATTAAGTTTGTCAAAGTTTTATCCTATTTGAGATATCTTGGTTGAGTCACACATTTAAAATGGGAGACTGGAGTTATCTTTTTTTTTTTCTGAGGCTTGTTGGGTCTCCCATTACTAATTTCAACTTTTTTTCATTTACATTGTTACAGTCTGATCTAGTTAATGATTATTTATCTGTACTTCTATGGAACAGGAGGGTAAGAATTCATGAGACCATAATAATAGTAGTGGATTGATTTTATATAGTTTGATCTGAGGCATCCAAATTCTGGATGGTTATGGAAAGTTGAATTTGTAGATGCAAACAATTAGGTTTCTGTTAGCTGCTTAGCTTTGGAACTTGGTTCAGGACTCTGGGTGTATCATTTAAATATTTATGCATCAGTTATCTAGTTATTCTTGTTTTTCTCTTCTGCTTACCCGATCATAGTCACAAGCATTAGCAAATGGCTTTTAATTGGTCTTAGTGGGTTCTTTCTATCTCAGCTTGAGATTGTGAACCATGTTTGTCTGGTTGCAGATCTACCTGATCTAGAGAAGGCCAGAGGAAAATGACAAGGACTCCTATGGATGGATGACAAAATTTGCTTATGCAATGAGGAGATTATGCTTAAAATTTGCTCACCCACTATCCACAGGCTGCAGTAGAATTTATTTCGTATGCTTTCATCTACGTGTACTTGTTGAATTCAAATGTTATTGTATCTTCGTATGAGAACTTACTCCGAAAATTTATGTTAATCCTCAGTGTTGGTAGACTTTTTTCTGTAGATAAGGGAAACCCAGCTTCTTGTTGGTTTGGCTACGTGCAGAACATAATTTACTATCTTTTGGCAGCACAAATCTGTTTGGGTATAGCTTAATCAATACGTAACTTCACTTTGCAAGATTCTCAATCAATATGGAATGGTTTTACATCTAGTGTCAACTTTAAATTTATGCGTTGGCTTGTTCCACTTGGATGATGGGGAATTTTTAAAGTTTCAGCAGGGTGCACTGCCATGTTGACTCGTGATCAGGAAAGACGGAAGCAACTTGACGTTGAAGATTTGATAACAAGATAGAAATCAGTTCAAATGGTAGGCATGTTTATCTTGGTTTCAATTCATCCATTTCTTATTAACTTTACTGTATTACATATATGCAAACTGAGTTGTTCTTGATTGAAGACATCAACGAGTCTAGTTGTCTCCTTATTTGTACCTGAAATACAATCCAATGCCAAGAAGCACTAAACCGGCCACAGCCACATTCACCAACAGTGTCTTCTTAGCTGGAGGGAGTCGCATGAAAAGGCTGTCGACACTGAACCTTGCCGTCATCTCGGTGCCTTTGCCATTGGAACCTGGAAAACTTGGGCTCTTTGGTAGCTCCTGTTTCTTTAACAGGCTAGATGTATCATCTGTTTTAAGTGCTGGACTTATCTGCTGGCCCTGTTTCTCGTCATTATTTGATCTACCTTCTGGCTTAAGTGCTGGACTGATCTGCTGGCCCTGTTTCACGTCACTCTTTGATCTGCCTTCAGTTTTAAGTGCAGGACTCATCTGCTGGTCCTGTTTCATGTCACTATTTGATCTGCCTTCTTCAGATTTTCCCTTGTCTTGTAACTTCTCTTGCTTGTTCTCCTGAATACCAATTGCCTTCGGCTGTTCCTTACTACCAATCTCTTCTTTGGCTTCAGGCTGCTTCTGCTTCCCTCGTAGCTCTTCCTCTTCAATTACTGCTTTCTGACTCTTACCATTTCTTTCCTGTGCCTTCTCACCTTGCTGAGTTGTAGTCCTCTCCATTGGCGACGATGGTGATTTGTGAATTGTGGGAGTTGGTACTAGAGGACGGGGGACCTCAACTTGAGCAATGGCGAACCTAACTTGCAGTATCTCGTTCTCAAACTTTGCTCGGGTTTCTGCCGCCTTGCAGTGCTCTGGCAATGGATATTGCTTCATGAACTTGCTCCGACGTTGACCCTCTAGCGGCCGTTCACCGCTTATATTAATGTGACCGGTGTTGGCTATTTGTACCTTGATCTGTTCCCTCTTGAATCCTATGATATCAACCAAAGCATGCTTGAGTATGTCAACTTCCTAATTATAACCAAGTGGATGAAGGAAAGCATAATCGTAGGGGGTTTACCTGGGAGATGAACGAGAAGTGTTCTGAAGCCTTCTTCATGAACCCATTCCGAAGATGGCTCAAAATTCTCAGAAGCTTGAAGAGCGGATGGGGTTCTTGACATGGTGAATCTAATTGTTTCCTTGTGCGAGCTTGAATGAACTGTGGGTTGATAGTGATGGGAGATATGGTTGCCTCTTATATAGAGGTACCGGATGGTGGTTGTTTGGCTTCAAGGGTGATGCTTTGCCATTCCCTCTTCTGAAGGCTACAGTTGCCTCGCATGGGCAAGAAGTTATCTCTTCTTTGGATTGCACTCTTTGGTTGGGAACACACAAGAGAATTCTTAAACTTATTGTTAGGTTACCTTCCTGTTTGATTTATTAATTAAGAGGTATTCATTTCTTTTCCTATTAGATTTATAGTTATAGGTCCAACTTATCTTTAATTATTCTTCAAATGCTATGATTGAGCTAGCTTAGCTGGTTAGAGCAATTGGGTCGATTATAAGTGGTGATAGGGTGGTAAAAGAGTTAAGTTTGGTTGTGTTTAAATTTATTTAATAAGCTAATTGAGTTAAGTGGAGTTTAAAATGAATTAAATCGTTGAAATGATCGTTCAAATTTGGTTTGATTTTTTTTTAATGAGTTTAGTTTGAGTTTGATTTATTTAAATATTATCAAACTCTCATTTAAGTTTGTTTAACTGTTTAAAATTTTTATAATTTAAAATTGTTAATGTTTGGTTGATTATTGAATTTCATAATATAAATTTATTTATTTATTTATTTTAATTTGTTTATTTTTTATGTAATAAATTGATAAAAATTTTATTGATAAATGTAATTTACTAACATTGTTATTTAATACTGCTCATAAATATTATTCATGAGTATTATTCATGAATATTATTCACGAGTGTTATTTACGAATATTATTTATGAATATTATTTACAAACATTAATGAATTGAATATATATATATATATATATATTATATGTATTAAATGAATATAATTAAATTTTTATTAAATTAAATATTAAATTTATTTATGAATATTTGATTTATTTACTGTCTTAAGTGGTGAGTAGATTTAATGGGTGGACCAAGCCACTATGACCGGTTGGGATTGGCCGGTTCGGGTTAAGTTGGTTGATCAGTTGAGTAAGCAGTAGGTGACTTGGACTAAAATTATTGTTGATGTTTTAATAATAATATTGAAAAAGGGAATAATTTTAATTAAATTGGAACAATTTTAACAGATATAAAAAAATATAAAGTAGAAGAAAACGATGAACAAATGTGGGATCAATGACAGAAGCAGCGTGATCTGCCAAGATTAAAGAAGAGTAGCAGATAGAGAGAAGAGTGAGAAGATCGAGATTTTCCTATTATTCATGGCGAGAGTGAGCACGACGGCGAGGATTGCGATGAGGATGACGATGGCGATGATCACGGCGGCGACGCACGCCCAATTGCGGGTGCTCCTCCTCTGCTGCCGGGCGGCGGCGAGCTCCTCCGCGCCATAGCGGACGAAGGAGTTGGCGCGGCCGACGTTGGCCTCGATGTCGTCCATCTGCTGGCCCTGGGCCTCCACCGACACCGCCATGTCTACGAATAGCCGCTGCAGCTCCACCAGGTTGCGCTCCAGCTCCTCCGCGGCGCCGCGCCGCTCCAGGATCTCCGCCACCACGTCAGTCCCCAGTCCCTGTCCCCGTCCCTCCTCGATGGCCTGCTGCAGGAGCCGTTCGCCCTCGCCTGCTGCCACCAGCGCCTCCACCGTCGCCTCGTCCGCTGCTTCCCCCGTCAACGTGAAGTACCGCCGCGCCAACGTCTCCCGGTACTCGACGGAGATCGCGCGGCGGAGCTCCGCGAAAGCAGCAACGGAGGCGCGGAGCTTGTGCCAGAGGCCGGCGACGACGGTGGCGCGGGAACGGTCCGCGGAGCCGCTGGCGGCATCGGCGCGGTCTAAGGATTGGAGGCGGAGCTTGATGAGGCCGGCTTTTTTGAGGGCGATGGTGGTGTCGGCGTCCATGCGGAGGCGGAGGGCGCGCACCGCCGAGGCATCCTGCAGGGCCTTGCCGGCTTCGTTGGACTCGCGCAGGCGCTGGTGGAGCCGCTCCACCTCCCGTAGCTCCTCCTCGATGGCGTCTGCGTTCTGCAATATCTGATCGAGGTTGGATCCGTCCATCTCGTCGTCTATCGCGCCGCCGCCTCAGCCGCCCCTCTGCTCCACAGGGATCCACAAGCTCAACTTTTTTGGGAGATTGAGCGAAGAAAAAAGAGAGGAAATTTTTAATTATGTGAAGTCCAATTAATTAATTGGACCTACAGCCTGCTATTTTACAGCTGTTATTTTATACATTTCCAATCCCAATTTATTAATTAGAATAAATTTCTGTCTAGCCCTTTTATATATTTTTAAAATGTCTTTTATATTTGAGCAGAGATATATCAAATCATGATATGAATATTTTTTTTTTAAAAAAAAAGTTAAGGACGTCTCATTTTTTTTTAAAAATACATGTACTCAACACTATTATAGTCAACTATCTACCGAAATTATATATGAAGAATTAATTATAATTATTATATAATAATAATAATTATTATTATTATATCAAAATATTTTTGATCAAAATTATTTAAATTTTATCAAAATTATTTTAAAAATTACTAAATAATTACTATATGTAGAAATATGAATTTTAAAATCTTAAATTCTAAATTAATATTATTATATCAAAATATTATTTATTAATTTAATTAAAATTATTTAAATTTATTAAATTTATTTTAAATTAATCAAAATTATTTTAAAATAATTATATAAACTACTGCGTAACTATTACATCATCATAAATTATTAATAATTTCTACAATCCTATAATAATATTATATTAATTATTATACATGGTAATAGTTATAAATTAATTATTATAAATTGTAATAACTAGTTGTAAATAAAATAACATATATAAAAAAAAATAAAAAATGAAGTGGCCGTTTGGTTTTTTTTTAAGGGACGTTCTTTATATTTTCAATATTCTCTTTTGTTAATTTGCAATGAAAATATTATAAGATTGTTCGATCAATAATATTCCGGATAAAATATATTACAATCTCTAACCTTTTTGTTGTGTGACACGTCATCAGAACCACTGCGCACTGCCTTGTCCGTCTTTTCCTCTCTCGGCGGTCACGACGCATAGTCCCATTTCCCCTCCGATCATGTTTGCAAGGAACCCTCTCCTCCTCCTCTTCCTCTTCTCATCCCTCTCCTTGATCTCCGAAGCGACTCATGATGAAGAATCGACGAGGCGGACCATGGAGGACTTCTCCGGGTACACGACTGCTGCTCACCCTTCCGTGCTTTCCCTCTCGTCGTCCTCCCTCTCTGTCGACGAGGCGGGATTGCTGAGGCAGGTGAGCTCACTGTGCAAGTCGCTAGCGTAGAGTTCAGGAAACTAGGAAAAGGAATCATTTTCCTCACTTTAGATTGCAGATCACGGCCATTGGTAGGGACAACCTTTGTGCTGGTACATTTGTTTCAAGTGGCGAAATAACTATTAATAGTATCTTCTGAACGGCGAGAAAGTCACCCATCAATGGATGACCATATACCAAGAATTACCTTTGTGCTCTTACTAGGCGAGTTTTTGTGGCTAGTTGAATGGCCCTTGCCAAGCAAAATAGAAATAGGAAAAAGTTTCCTTTTCCCCTCCTTGTTTGACATATGTATACTGTTTCATTTATCTTCCTTCTATCTCCTCGGCGTTTTCATTTTGTTTGTTTTCGCTGGAGTTATGTTTTCCCTTGTATTTTCTGTTCTGTTCTGTTCTTCCATTTGGTATACTTTTGAGCAAGCGAGATTACTTAAAGAAGAATACAGATTAACTGGATTCAATCAAATATGCCAACCATTTAATGTAAAAAAAACAAAAAAGGAAGAGGGAAGGAGTAGGAATAGAACAGATATTCTCCCAAGGTAGATCTTTCCCGTTGTGTGGGATAGCTGTACCTCTGTGATACAACTGAGGAAGTCCTTTCTCCTGCGATCTGATCAAGATGAAGGAATAAATACCTTTTAGCATTATGGCCCACACTTAAGCAACATAAAAAGTTAAACAAAACTTTAAATTTTTTATAAATTGTAAACAGATTACTCTGCCTCAAATTGAAAAATAATCTCTTTCTTTCTTCCCTTCATATGTTGTTAGATCAGTGCTTCCCATTTCAGCCAAATTTCAATCTTGAAACACCTGGGAATGTTGGAGCATGATACTCATTTTTTTGGCATGCTGCAATACTGCAGATAGATGAGCTGGCAGCCTTTTCAGATACTCCTGCACCATCGGTGACTCGCATTCTGTACAGTGAGAAGGATGTTCTGGCCAGAAGGTATTTCTGGAACTAGCAATTGCATGTTGTTTTGAAATTGGTAGTGAACTCAGTGATGGTATATGAGGTCCTTGTGTGATAGTGTTTATATACTGGTTAAAAAACAACTGCTGCAAAAACACCTCAGACAAAAATAGTATATAGTTGCGCTACAGTAAGTTGATTGTGCTTATGGGCTTTTGTGAAGATCATGCCAGAGTTTTGCAAGTAAATTCAGGTCGGAAATGATGTAACATAGTTTTTGGAAGAAAGCTAGATTCTTGCTCCTCTCTCTAGCACTTCTATCTGACCTATAAAGTTGTTGACTTAATTATTTGAGATCTAGTATTATTGATCTGAAGCAAACTTATGTAGCTTAGTTAATGGTGGTTAGTATAGAGCTGTGTCTTTCAAGGAAGAAAGGAGAAAGAACAACCATGCACACCATACAAGAAAGACAACTGAACTGATTGCCTTGTGACAGACCCTCATAGGATATCCTAATATTTTTGGTAGGATGTTTCTCTGAAGCTGTAGGATAATGTTCTATAAGAAAAATGAACTTGACTATGTTCTTTGGGTCATCTGGTTCTTTGTATCCTCTCGGGGGTGCATTTATGATTTGACATCCTTTCTTATTCTTACAGGTTTCATTGGCTAAGGCATACTTTTGTGTCTTCTTATTTTTAATGTCCACATGTACTTTATTTAAAGATCCCAGTCCCACATCAACAGTCTTTACTCACAAGCATTCAACACCAATGAAGTTGTCGAATTCCAATTATATTGTGTGAGAGCTCTTTGGAAATGAGAATTTTAATCAAGAAAATGACATGTAAGACAGCTTCAGGACAAGAACATTTAAAAGTTAACTTGTCCTCTATATTTTCCATATGTTAATTTTTGGTGCCATGCCAGTAAGCTGGAGGAGGATTTGCAGAAGTTACACCTCTTTTGCAGATGATGTCTTTCCTACTTGCTATACCTTCTTAAACATCTTTTTGCAAACATTTTTGAACTTTGCCAACATATTGGATCTTAGATCCATAGCATTGCTTTTAGTTCCTTAAACAAAAATCTCACAATATATTTAAAATTGAGAGCCATGAGCGATGGATGTTGTTTGATGTATTGGAAAAATCAAATTACTTTCCTCTTTTATCTTCTGGAAATCCTTATCTTGTTTTTCACCTAACAATTGCTCCTACGATAGCCTATTACTCCCATGCTTGTAAGAATGTTTCTTCTTTTAATGCTGGTTGTCTTCAAATGAATGTTTCTTCTTTTAATGCTGATTGTCTTTGCAAATCACTCTTGATTTCGTGGTTCAGCTACATAAAAAGCCTGATGAAAGAAGCTGGCCTATCTGTCCGTGAAGATCTTGTGGGAAACATATTTGGCAGATGGTACATTGATAAACTTCCCTTTACTAACATATTTGTGCACAAGGTTTTGGACTTAAAAGTTTAAGTATTCATTTCTGTGAAATCAAGTTGCTATTCTTTGAGTTATTTCACCCATTTTGGACGGAGAAACTTTTACAACTTCATATATCCATTAGCTTGCTAATTGTGTAGTATCTGTCAATGTCCTAATTTTCCTTACTGTAGGTGATAATTCAAAGAATTGAATTCTCATTCTGAATATTTTGGACAATTGATACTGCTCGTGAGGAATCAATTTTGTAATATGAACTAATTTTCTAAAATATTGTTTCGTGGAGGATATTGAAGTATCGTGTTACTCCCTATCTCTATGTTTTTAGTGCAACTTTGCTTCTCCCTAGCCCGTACTATTTTTTTCTTGTTTTGTTCTTTCCTCTCATATATGCTCTCTTCATTTTATCTTTCTCCTGCCATGTTGTGGTATTACCTTGTAAATGTTAAAACAGG
>JBBUKS010000060.1:6200221-6216813 GCA_038050645.1 Hedychium gardnerianum
AAAGTCAGCATAGGCAATAATAGAGGTCCTGCAAAATAGATGTTAGACCAATATAAGTATGCATGAATATGACAGTTCGAACTATCCTCCTGATCTCAAATTAGAAACCTCCGTTGGTTTCTTCAGTTGGATTAGCGCCTAAGGTTTGTCCCTACTGGGACACAACCTCACTACACTAACTCTAGGTGCTTATCTCAACTCACCTGTCAAACATCGAGTCCTCCAAACCTGTTTGGACTTTGCTCAGCATCGGATCATCCTTCCAAGTCTTACACTTGATTCGATATCAGGTCCTCCAGACCTATCAAATCCTCCTGCCATATGTTAGGCCCTCTTGACCCATCTGGACTTCTTGCCTGGTTCCACGATCTGTCGAGACTTTCCTTGCCTAGTATCGGGTCCTCTAGACCTACTAGATCTTTCAGAGTTGAGATCCTGCATACTCGATTAGTTCATAAGATAATAATAAGACTTAACTTTGAACCTTTGACAACATCAAAACATAGGTTTGATTATGGTGCTCCCTGCACCAATAGAAAGGTGTTGCAAGATTTAGTGGAAGGCATGAAAGATGAAAGAGATGACCCAAATAGGTAGAGTGGACCAAGGTTTGACACCAGGTAAACTCTCCCGAGTGGAGTGGTGAGGACACACTCTTGGAAAGATAGCAATAGATGTTGGTTCAATCTAAGGTTTCACAAGAATCTTGAAGTTGAGACTAGACAGCTTGGGAAGCTATCAATTATTCTACTATTTATCTATGCTAACACCGTGATGCAGGAAGCTACGAATGAGAGATGAAAGGAAACAGGGGACTCCAGGCGCTCGGAGAGGATCCAGGGGACCAGATGTCCGGGTGCCCCAAGTGGATCCAGGTGCCCTGATGGTTCAAAATTAAGCCTACATCCAAATGAGGTGGCACGCCCTGATTGAGTGCTGCACGTCAGCATCCAGGCATCTGGGAAGGGACGAAGACAAAGCAGAAGAGGGGGGATAAAGCTTCGACCAGATGGCGCCAAATCAGTAGTCCAGGCTCCTATAAGGGATCTAGGCAGATCAGATAGGTGTCGCTAGAGGCGCTACGGTAAGATGGGACATTGGAAAAGAAACTATAAGATTTATCTTGAGTCCTTGAAGAAGAAGAAGACATCCAATGCCCCATCTGCTTCAGGTATATTTGTTATTGAATGTCATACTATTTCTCCTGACACTTGGGTATTAATACAGGGTGTGCCTCACACATATGTAATGACATACATGGGATAAGAAATAGTAGAAGATTTGTCAAGGGAGAATCAAATTTGTGAGTTGATAATGGAGCAAAAGTTGCTACTATAACCATTGGAACTTATTTGTTAAAACTCCCTAGTGTATTAGTTTTGGAATTGAATAATTTTTATTATGTTCCTTCATTAATAAAGAACATTTTTTCTATTTTTTTCTTAAATAGAAAAGATTTCCATCTAACTTTTAGTAACAATTGTTGTTACATAACTTTAAATGATATTCTTTATGGAACTGAAACGTTATGCAATGGGATCTACACGCTAGATATATCCAATGACATATTCAATGTTGAAAAGAGTAACAAACGCGCTCGAAGAGTCGATCAATTTACCTCTTACACATGGCATTGCCGCCTTGGCCATATAAGCAAGAAACACATGACCGAATTGCAAAAGATCGACATTTTGGAATCTTTTGAATTAGATTCATTTGATACATGTGCATAATGCTTAAAAGGCAAGATGACTAAGTTACCTTTTAAGGGAAAAGGTGAACGAGAGAATGATGTACTAGGCCTTATACATACCGATGTATGTGGACTCATGTCAACTCATGCACGAGGAGGTTATAGCTACTTCATTACCTATATTGATGATCACTCACCATTTTGGCATGTGTATCTGTTAAGATACAAGTCTAAGGCTTTTGAAAAATTCAAAAAATTTAGACATGAGGTAGTGAAAAAATTGGCAAAAGTATCAAAATACTTCGATCAGATTGAGGTGGCGAATACTTAAGCCAAGAGTTTCTAGATTATCTCAGAGATAATAACATATTGTTTCAATGAACTCTGCCTTACACACCACAACACAATGGTGTGTTAGAGAGAGCGAAATATAACCTTGTTGGACATGGTTAGGTCGATGATGAATCATGCAAATCTTTCCAAATTGTTTTGGGGTCACGCACTCGAGACAATTGTTTAATTGTTAACAGGATCCCAACTAAGATAGTCTCTACTAGTCCATATGATATATGGAATGGTAAAAAACCTCATTTGTCTTATTTGAAGATATGAGGTTGTCCTTCTTATATGAAGAAGACTGTATTAGATAAGCTAGATGTTAAGTCTGATAAGTGTCTATTTATTGGTTACCTTAAGGAAACAAGGGGTTATCAATTCTATTATCCCTTGGAACAGAAAGTGTTTGTTTCAAGGCATGCTATGTTCCTAGAGAAAGTGTTTCTCTTAAAAGAAAATAGTGGGAGTGAGGTTGAACTTGGGATAGTTCAAGAGACTCTAGTAGACACCGAAGAGATTCCTAATAAAGAACCACAACTAATTACTCATGAGGATGAGGTAACAATTGAACATGTAGTTACACTACCTCTTTGTAGAACTAGTAGGACACGTCTAATTCCAGAGATATGAATTTCTCATAAGTGAATCAAAAGATGTGTTTCTCATTGAGGATGAGGAGCCTACTAACTATGAAGAAGTTCTAAAAGGTTTAAAAAGGGACAAATGGTTAAAAGCCATAAAGTCAAAAATCGATTCCATGCATGAAAACCAAATTTAAAACTTGGTGGACCCACCCAAAGGCATAACACCTATTGGCTACAAGTGAGTTTTCAAGAAGAAAACCAACATGGATGGTAATGTGATTACCTATAAAGCAAGATTAGTGGCGAAAGACTATCGTCAAAAATAAGATATTTGACTATGAAGAAACCTTCTCACTAGTAGTCATGTTTAAGTCCATTCAGATACTCCTAGCCATAGTAGCTCATTATGATTATGAGAAATGACAAATGGATATGAAAATAATTTCCTCAATGAAAATCTATCCAAAGATGTGTATATGATACAACCTGAGGGTTTCACATCTATTGACAAAAACAAAGTATGAAAGTTTCAATGGTCCATTTATGTATTGAAGCAAGCATCCAAGAGTTGGATATCCGTTTTGATGAGGTAATCAAACAGTTTGATTTCTCACAAAATCAAGATGAGTCTTGCATGTACATGAAGGTTAGTGAGAGTGTGGTCGTGTTCCTAGTGTTATATGTAGATGACATATTGCTCATAGGAAACGATGTGCCTATTCTACAGTCAGTCAAAATTTGGTTATCCAAAACATTCTACATGAAAGACATGGGAGAAGCAACCTATATCTTAGGGATCAAGATCTATAGAGATAGGTCGAGACGGTTACTTGATCTTTCGCAGTGTAAATACATAGATAAAGTGCTAAAACGATTTAGCATGGATGAATTCAAGAAAGGTTTTCTTCCAATGAGACATGAGATTCACCTTTCGAAGTCTATGTGCCCTAGCACACAAGACGAGAGGATTTGCATGAGTCAGATCCCATATGCATTAGCTACATGATCAATCATGTATGCTATGATATGTACTAGGCTAGATGCATCGTACGCTCTGAGTGTCATGAGAAAATATGAGTTGGATCCAGGGATGGATCATTGGGTGCCAAGGTAATCCTTAAGTATTTAAGACGAACTAAGGACTTGTTCTTGATATATGGAGGTGTTATGGTAATACGCGGGTATACTAATGCAATTTTCAGACGAACAAGGATGACTCTAAATTCCCGTCTAAATACATATTCACCTTAAATGGAGGTACAATAAGTTGGAAAAGTTCTAAAAAAGAAATGGTTGTTGATTCTACCACTGAGGTAGAATACTTTGAGGCTTCTAAAGCAGCTAAGGAAATAGTTTGGATCAAGAAGTTCATCACTGAACTTAGAGTGATTCCGAGCATTGTTGAAGCATTACAGATTTACTACGACAATAATGGGGCCATTGCACAGGCGAAGGAACTCAGGTCTCATCAACAATCTAAACATGTGTTTCGTTGCTATCACTTGATCGGGGAGATCATAAGTAAGAAAGAACTACAAATTGAGAAAATTCCCACTGAAAAGAGTCTAGCAAATCCTTTGACAAAACCTCTACCACAAAATAAGTTTGAGAGACATGTCGAGGCCTATGATATTATATAATAAGGCGATTGACATTAGGCCAAGTGAGAGTATGTTATATTTGAGAGATGTCCTAAAGGCAATCACCTTGAACATTATCTTATTTATTTGATAAATAAAATTCACTATTTGGGTGTGCATTCTATATGTATGTGATTCGATCTTAAACTTAATTAATGAAGTCCACAATACAAAACATATCATAAGATAAATTATAATTGAAAAACAATTAGTGGGTATCTCATCATGTGTAATTATGTACATATTGAAATATTTCCTAGTCAATGAATTGATGAGACTGGACATTGTCAATTCTGTGAGACTAACACATGTTATACTCCTTGATTTATCCAAGCATCCATCCTCGTTGGCTAGAAATATAGGGATGTTGAGAGTTAACATGTGGATGCTAGTTAAGGGTAACTAGTTTATTGGATGTGACTTGCTATGAGACTTTATGTGGTTCTTTACATGTCGATGAAGATCTCATTGTAGCTCGAGTGCAAGTTTCCTTAGACTTTAGGTATTTAAGTCATCTTGGTTATAAAAGCTTATACTTTGACATCTTAGCTATACATCTCCTAGGAGGTGTATCCATGAGATGATTGAGTATAAGTCAATATGCTCGAAGGTGTTTGAATAGCCCATAAAGGATTCACCACTCCTTTTATAAGAAGATGTATAACCTATGGCCTCTTGTCAGGATTATTACTCATAAGTCTTTGGCCAAAGCAAAACATGTCAAGAGGATGGTCTTCTTGGACATGTGTTTAAGTAATTTGAATCCATAGGACAAGGAACTACAACTTATGCTAGGTGTGACATAATCAGCCTGGTGGGGGCTGATACATAGATCATGTCCTAAATCAAGTGGCTATAAGATGAGTGAAAGGAAGATAAACACTAATAATTATAGTTGCTAAAGGGTTCAAAATTTGTTCTGAAGTCAACTATGATTTTTGATCAATTGGGGGTTAATTAATAGTTAATTATGAATGACCAACATAATCAAGAATCTATTGGATCACACACACTACGAGTATATCTGAAAAACGTAAAACAAGTTTGAGAATAAAGATTTTCAAATAGAGAGAGAGAGACTAAGTTTCGTTGGACCAGTCAAATGACAAATATGGAAAGTATTTGTCAGGCCAAAAGCGTGTTTGGGCCATGTCTCTTGTAGGTGGGTTGGGCCCACTCATGTGACAAGGGTTTGGTTATAAGCCACGCCTCTTGTAGGCGGGTCGGGTCAGGTTGGCATATTGAGTATGGGCTTGACTTATTCCTCAAGCCTAATGAAGAAGTATAAATACCTCTCCATGGGAGAAAAACATAAGAGAGTTTTTTTCCTTTTGTTTTGTTTTCCTCCTCTCCCCTTGTTGTCGCTGACCCTAAGGAGCCGCCGCCCCCTTGTGCCGTCGGCCACCGCTGCCGCTGTCGTTGACCACCTAGCCGCCGACCTTCCAGCCAACGACCACCGTCCGTGTCGCTACCCCTTGGTGTCGCCACCCCTTGGTGCCTCCGGCATCTCTTTACCGCCACTCACCTCCAAGAGCCGCTGACTCTCTCTCAGATCGTGACGTCTCATTTGTTTGGCTTGTACCAAAATGGGGTCCCAATTTATAGCTTATGAAGTCGAATTGAAGGTATCTCAGCGTGGATACTATTAGAAGCAAGTCTGGTGAGATTTGCTAGTTGATGCATTTTCCTCTAAACGTCATTAGAAAGGTACAACTCCTTAACAACCTCTAGATCTACGTTTATGTCTTACACATGTTCAATCTTGTCATTTTGGGATGCGCATAAAATTTTTGAAATGGTTTCGCTTCCGTTGCGTGTGTTTTATCGAACACATATGTATTTTACCCCAAAAATCCCCAACACCTACACTATTAGAAAACTTAAAAGTTTAATATTTTTTGAATTAGGGGAGTTTTAGGAATCCATTGGCAGTGTTGGTTAGTGAGTATCATTGTTCTAGGCCTTATAATGAGTTTGTGATAAATTTTATCAAGTCTTTGCAAGTTTAAAAATTTACTGCTCTAAATTTACATTATTGAATTCATATTAGAGGGCATAAATACATTAAGAAGGTTTTCAGAAGTACATTGGTTTTAATTTGAGGTGATTTGGAGTTTTCTAAGTCCACCAGTCAGTTTTGGGCCTATAAAGAAAGAGGAGTTCAGTAATACTAAAAGGGGAATATGGTACGTGATTTGAATATTAAGAAAATTGGGTATGTGATTTGGGTAATACCGAAACTTGCTTACGCAGTTTAGTAAAATGTCATAAATACTTTTGGCTAGCAATTAAGTACTTTTTGTTAGCACTTTTATTAAAAAAATTGTTGGGAAAAAATCAAAAGGGCGCCCCACTTTGATTTATTTATTTTTATCAAAAGGACATCTCACTCCCATATACAATTACCCAACTACCCTCCACTACACTATTCCCATTATTATATCTTGCCTATATTTTCCCGCTTAAATCCTGAACCGAGGGTGCGTTGTAGAAGCTATGAACCCATAGATACTACACAATTGTAGTATAATTATGATTTCGTAGCTGCTACACATTTGTAGTAGCTACGAAATCATAGCTGCTACACATTTGTAGTAGCTACGAAATCGTAGCTGCTATAAAGTGAATGTTAGGTAAACTTTGAGAGACCATAACTTTTGATTTAGATTGAACCACGAACGCACAATATATGAAATCGAAGTTTGTTCAGAGATCTACACTTATTATTGGGTGTAACCCATAATGGCAAGTCTTAAGCCCAAATAATATCGTCGGGCACTACAAAAAACATAAATTTAGGGACAAATTATAGCAGTGAAAATAATTTGTCGCAAATCAACAACAAATATATCGATGAAAAAAATTCGTCGCAAAATAGCAACGAAATTAGCAATAAAAATATTTTTCATCTCAGAATTAGAAAATAAAATCCCCGTTGTAAAATTCGTGGGTAAAATATTATTGTCGTAATTTTTTTTGCAAATTAGCGACGAATCTTGCGACAAATTTTGGATTCGTTGAAAAAATAAATTTCGGATGGGTCCCGATTAGTGAATTTAGTGATGAATTGTAATTTCGTCACTAAATTTTGCGATGAAGTCAGATTTCATCACTAAATTTGTGATGAATTTAGAATCCATCGCTAAATTTAGAATAAATTTTAGATCTAATTCTTAAATTTAGCGATGAATTTCAAATTCATTGCTAAATTTAGGGGTATAAAATTTCTCCTAACCCTAAATTCGCTATCTCTCCCGCACATATGCATGTAGCAACGTCGATCTCCTCCGGTTCTCTCCAACTCGCGAAGCACGCGACCCGTGTGTGCTTATCTGTGATTATTTGCCTTCTCTTTTCCGCTCCCCTGTCCCTCCCCTCCCCTACATGCAAGCGAGGCCGGTTGGGCGTGAGTGCCGCCACAACCTTGTGGCAAGGCCGGGAGCGAGCATCGCTGTATCCTGGTGGCGAGGACAGCCACGAGCCAGGGCGTGAGTGCCACCACAGCTTGGCAGCGAGGCCGACCGAGTCACCGAGCACGAGCACCACTGCAACTTGGCGCCTTGTGGAGACTTTCAATAGTGGAGGAGGAGGAGGATCCATGAAGCAATTGCAATGGAATTGCTAGGTTGTGCAATTCCTTTGCAACTGCTTGATTTGCTTTAATTAGATTGTCTTTAGTTAATTAGTTGAGGCACAACTACTGTGCATGCATGTACTTGATGTGGCAATTTAGGATCTGAGAACTATATTGTGAATTGAAAACTATATTATCACTGCCATGCATACCATAATACTTCATATTAAAGTGAAAGTTCATGTTTCTAATGAAAAGTTAATATAATAAGATCATGTTCCAAAGTCATTATACTAGTGAAAGTTAATGAATTCATATTGTAGTATTTACTTTTGACTGTTTGATATATATAGTTTATGTTAGCAGGAACTTAAATTGTTACTCTCGAAGGCATATTGAAATGCCAATTAATAATATTTAGTTTTCTTTGAAGGAATACTCCATATACTTGAAGGAGATAATCTACCTTTGTTTCTTCTAGATAAACTTGCATTATGGATAAACTATTTTTTAAGCTAATTAATGATGAGGAAATCTGTAGAAAGATAAAAGGCAACTACTAAATATCATAGATGTGCACATTAATTGTAAGTAAGGTTTGTAATTCTAAATGAATTTAGAAGAAATCATTTGAAATTATTCTAAATATCATAGATGTGCACATTAAGTTAAGTTGGAGTTTAGGTTGTTGGAAATTCTTAATGAATTTATAAGAAATTATTTGAAATTATGTTGGTATAAAGGTGTGTGACTTAAAAAAAAAGTTGTTTAGCATGATGATTTGATTGACAAAAATTTAAATGATGTAGTATTTTGTATGGAATTTAAAGAATAAAAAAGTTATTTGTGCACCCTTATATTTGATTATTGACTTCGTAATGTTGTTTGTTTAAGTCTTTATTTGACATGGACTTAAAGTAATTGGAGATACTCGTCTTTGTTTACTTTAGGTATATCTACAACAATAGTTATTTATTAATAGTGGATGTTATTTATCTACAACAGTGGTTACTTTAATAGTAGTTATTATTATACCAATTTAGCAACAATTAATTATGTTACTATTGTTGATGAGGTCTATACTAGCTTTTATTTGTAGTAGATCAGAGTTAATATTTTAATTATTTTAAAATTTAGAAATAGGAAAAGTACAAAAAGAAAGGAGTTGGATGTATAAAAAGAACTTACCTGAATGTCAGGGTTTAACTGATGAGTTTATTATTGGGATGAAATAATTTTTGGATTTTTCTTCTAGTAATGTTGAATTTATGGATGAGAACAAGTTAATGTGTCTATGTAGAAAGTGTCATAATGGAAAAAAAAAATCCGGTGTGATAAAGTTCAAGAACATCTTTGTAGATTTAGTTTTTCTCCGAATTACTATAATTGGACATGTCATGGTGAACCGTTCATATCTGATGAGGAGTATAGATGAGACATATAAGTCTTAGTTAGTGGGGATCAGAGTTATTATGATCAATTAAATCCATATTAGAGGTTGAAATTGATGCAACGAGTCATAATTTTATTCTTGAACCGAGCGCTGTAAGTTCTAGTTTTCCTTTAACATTTGAACAAATATTTACTAGTTATGAATCACCGTTGGAGCAAGTAACTCTACCAGGTGTTGATGAACATGCGAATAATGAACCATATCTCCATTTTCAGGAAGTGTTGAGTGTTGTAGATGAACCTATGTGGGCTGGTTGTGACAATCACACTAAATTATCTTTAACTACAATACTATTGAATGTCAAGGCAGAGCATAATGTGTCTAGAGATTATTTTAATAATTTTGTTCAAGTTATTAGAGAGGTATTGCTGCGTGATCACATAATGTTGAATGATTTATATAGTATAAAAAACTTGTGAAAGAATTAGGTCTTCCAGTGAAAAGGATGATTGTATGCTATATTAGGGAGATGATGCAAATGTTTGTAAATTCTATAATCAATGTAGGTACAAGATTACCAGGAGGTTGAGTTGTAATCAACGACGTAACTCACAGACAAATATTTTATTTGCCTTTAACTCCTAGGTTACAAAGGCTTTATGCATCCAAGGTTATTGCTGAACATATAACTTGACATGCAAATAATGAAATAGAAGAGGGGCTAATGTGTTATCCATCAGATGCAGAGGTGTGGAAATATTTTGATAGAACATATCTTGAGTTTACGAAGGAGACTCAAAACATTAGGTTAAATCTCTGTGCTGATGAATTTGCTCCACTTGGCAAATCAAGAAGATCTTATTCTTGTTGGCCAGTTATCTTAACTCCGTATAATCTTCCACCTGGTATGTGCATGAAAACACCATATATGTTTTTAACATTGGTCATGCTTGGTCCATAAAATTCGAAGAAGTTAATAGATATTTACATGAAACCATTGATTGTGGAGCTAAACAACTATGTGATGAAGGTTTTCCTACATATGATGTTCATACTAATAAGATATTTGTAATGAAGGTTACTCTTCTTTGGATCATAAATGATTTTTTAGCTTATGGTATGTTATTGGGATGGAATACCACCGGGATCTTAGGGTGTCCAATATGTATGGAGAGATCAAAGTTAATCAGATTAAAACATGGGAAGAAAATGAATTATTTCGATTGTCATAGATAATTTTTACCACTAAATCATAAATTCAAAAGGAATATAGAAGAATTCACTAAGAATTGAATTGAAAGAACACCTTCTCCATTGAGAATAAAAGGTGAACAAATTTGGTATAGAGTGCTTATTTTTTCATTTGTTATTGAAGAGCCACATTGTAAGATATAGTAAATAATAATAATAATAAAATATTAAGTGGGGATTAAGAAATAGCCCTATAATTTTTTTGAGAATTTTTTCGGGATTTAAACTGAATTTATTAGATATCGTTTAAGGGGATATAATTATTAGGCTTTGAGGGAGCCTATTTAGAATATCAATGAAATTGAGAGTTGATTGATTGTTATTAACCTAACATTTAAATTTAAAACCTAAGTTTTATATATAAAACCTAAGTTTATTCACTCCTCTCCCTCATCCCTCTCCCGATCTCCCCTACAGCCGCCGCCCATTCCTCCTTCTCTCTCGATCGACCCATCGACCCCAACTATCACCACTTGTTGCCGATTTCCATCATCGTCGGTCACCATCGGCCACATGATCTAGGCAGATTGAGGCCAGAGGGGAGCCAACCCTTTCTTCCAATTTCTCTCTGCCAGATCTTGCTGTCAACCAAGAGGTCATCTTTGCCATCGCCCCTTGTTGTCGGCCGCTGTTGCCAACCATGACCAGGCTGCGACTAGAGAAGGTAGGTCCCGACCCCTCTTTTCTCAGCCCGATCACCACTGCCTTGATCTACTGCTGGTCCCAAGACCATGGCCACCGGTCAGAGTTAGGGTAGGTCTTCTTCCTTCCCCTTTCTTCGATCTTGTTTCTATCAATTCGAGATCCGACCATCTATTTCATTATTCTGGCTTGGATTCTACCAATTTTGGATTTCCATCCATCCCCGATTTCCATTGCTCTAGCTACCCCTAGTCTGGATAGAAACAGTCAAATCTAGATCAGATATTGCCGTCGGACGTTCCTATTCCAGCAACTCAGCACTGCCGGCCAACTTGGTTCCTTGCTTTGGCTATCAGTGGTGTTGCCAGCCAGCTTTAAATCCGACCAGCTAGGTTGCTGGTGTTGCTGGTGCTGTGTTCCAGCCACTACAACAACTTCACATATCAACTAGTGCCACCAGCTGCTGCTGTTGGCCACCACAACTGACAAACCCCTAGTTTTGGCCATTTCTAAAACTTTGGGCTACTGTGCCAGCCAGTTCTACCTCAGGCAACCACCTCTAGCAGGTATAGGGTGTGTTGATGTCTATTTTGTTGGATTGTGTTGGCTTAGTTAACTTGAAATTCTTGGATTAGACTTTAGGGGTAATTCAAATGGGTGGAGAATCTAATTTTGTTTGCGTAGCTATGGGATAATCTAATTAGGGTTTCTTAAACAATTTAGGATTTGGTTTAGTTATTTGATTCATGGTAGAACTTAGATATAATTTGTGTTCTACATTGTAGGATTCTGATTTGGAGCAAACTCTTGGACGTGAGGACATTCAGCATGATTTATGATTTTGAGGAGGGTATTTCTATCATTGTCTCTGGTAGTTTATTTATCTTAGTGCATGTTTTGATACCATGATTAGTAATTATTTTTACCTTGACTCAATTTGCTTTATTACTTGAGTTTGATACTTGTCTTCTTGTACTGATGATCTGTTTATGTCTATGCAGTCTCATTTGTTTCATATCTTATAGTGTGTACACGGGTATGGTGTGTACAATATGAACATGTCTGTGTTCGTATAGTCATGTAGTTGTTAGACATGTGTGTGGTGTGTACATATGTTCATATGCTAGTTATCTGTGTACCTTGCCATATAGTTGTATGCACGTGTGTGGTGTGTGTTTAGGATATTTATCCTGTGTATCGTTACATGCATTTATGTTTTGTACATGTGGAAATGTGTGTGACGTGTACCTTACCTGTTTAGCATTGTTGTATGCATATGTGAACACATGGGTGACATATAATGTAGGTGATATGACATGTTAGAGATTGTAACTCATCTTTGATTGGTAGTATATAAACACATGTGCGACGTGTATTATAATTGATCTATCTTGATTGGATGTGATGATGTACATTGCATAGATAGATATGTACGATGGTAGGATTGGTTGTATCCTACTCATCATGGAAATGCATGTATGCTTTCGATTATGGCTCCCTTTGCGTGTGAGCTAGTTGTAGCATCATGGAGATGATTGTATGTTATCGATCACTTCTCCCTTCGGGTGTGAGAGCATCGTAGTCATGCTATTGCTTACTTATTGCTTAATTGTATGCATTTGTTTTGTGGATGAGTTGAGATTTTCTCTCCCATATAGGGATTGTATACCCTGGGCTACCCATGAGACCAATCATGGTAGAGCGTTTCTTATGCAACCTGTAGCTAGATAGCTACCTCCTGTTTACCTATGAGACCAGTTGTGGTATAACATTTCTCATGCAGATAGGGATCCTAACATTTCGGACTGCCCACGAAATCAGTCGTGGTAGAGCATGTCTCACGCAGTCCATAGCTAACGAGCTAGGTGTCTTGGTCATTTGTATACCCTATGGTGGAGCATTGCTCCCACATATATTGACTTATTTCTATTACTTGTACTGATACATGCATGTGAGATGTTGTACTCATGTTGATTATTATTGGTACATGCATGTGAGATACTGTACTCATGTTGATTATTACTGGCACTACTCATGATACTTGTGCAGTTAGTAGGGTGATTGTGTAGTAGGAGCATATATGTGTTAGCTTCCAATTGGTGAATATTTTCCTTGGAAACCATATACCTTTGAATCTCGTTACACTTTATTGATCATGCACTATCTTCTTATACCCGCTGAGTATTTCTTTTGTACTCACTACCCCTTGCTTTCATTTTGTCTCTAGGATAGCAGGTAAATGTTGATTGTGTCACTTGGAGGATTCTATCTACGCCATCCCATTCACATCGAACATTGGTTTATTCCTTTTCGTTTTAGGTTGCTTTGCTTCTACATTTGCTTATTGAACTTGCATTGTAATAATTGACTTGTATTTGATCATTTTAGTTTACTCTGGTTATGTACATGGTGTTTTAAGTTGTGCCGACACGCAGTCAAGTTTTGGTTTCATGGTGGGATGGATCCCCTTCTTTTATTTTTATATCGTTGTGTTTACCTTGCTAGGGTATTGTCTTATACTACATGATTGAGAATACCCTAGTGGGGTATTATATTACACTGCGTGGTTATGGTTGAATGAGTTTTGTGGACTCATACCATATTGTATCTAAGATTATCACAAGGGGGTTGTTGTCATACCGCAAGTGCACGGTAATGTCATCAAGTAATAAAAGATATCGAACCCACATGGATTATGGACTAAGCACTAGTAATTTGGTAAAGGAAATTAGCTAGACTAATCGAATTGTGAGTTTGTGAACTAAAGAGAGAGATTTCTTAAGAGAGTGAGAGAGACATATCTAGGTCCAAGTGAGATGGAAGTGAAGATTGATTTGGGAAGTGATTTTAGGCTTTCATTTTTACTATGATGTTAGATAATGTCCCTATAACATGATCATCACCTAATTCTCAACATTACTCCTATGAACTAAGGTAAATTCCTATGTCAAGGTCTTTTAACTCTAGAAACTGGAATACATGTCGGTGCCCTCCATCACTAAAGGCACGAGTGTTCAATTGAATGAGAATCCTTTGTCACTAAGGATCTCTTGATTGTCCAGTCAAGTAGCAACCCTAACATAGAAGTAAAGCCCTAGATCTACATGCATCATTCTCATACACATTTGGTCAAACATGTACAATGCACAATACACATAGCACAAGAGTAACATCTCATAGAAAATAGGAAATCGGCATATCCATAGTTCATACATCATCCACACATCATAATTACTCCCTAACCCTTGAATACATGAGATCTACTCTATAGAAAGAGGAAGAAAACACAAAGACATGAAGATAACATTCAAGCCCAAATCTAAGAGGAAGAGGGAAAGAATGCTTAGCCCAGTTGGAGTCTTGGTCTTTGGAAATCTTCTCTTTCCTTGGATAATGATGGATCAAAGAAATCTGCCTCAAATCACTAGAAAGATCACCGGAAGATGAAGTGTGAAAGACCTAGGGTTCTCCTAAGAAGGGAAGAACCACCTCCCCTTGAGAAAGGGGAAAAGACCCCTTTTATTCTATTGAGGCACAACCCGGGTCAAGGATGGCACATGGCCGTGTCTCTGAAACACGATCGTGTCTTGAGGATGTGGTGGTAGGAGGCACGACCGTGTCTGGGAGACATGACCTAGTACTAAAGAAGGTCTACCAGGGAGACACGACCGTGTTTGTAAGACACGACCGTGCCTTGAGTATGCCCAGACAAGTACACGGCTGTGTCTGGTAAACATGGTCGTGCCTAGTCTTTCTTCATAGATGACACACGGTCGTGTATGGGAAACACAGTCTTTCCTTGAGCTCCTACTGCTCTTGAGGCACGCCCTTAACATGGTCGTGTTTTGGAGACACGACCAGGGTTTTTCCTGACTTCTTGGCTTCCTGCTTTGTTGTACTGCTTTGCTCTCTGTAGAAGTTTTGTTTAGCTCTGAAATGCATCTTGTAGATGAAAACATGAGAGTATCAAATCTTCGAACAATATGGAGTAAAAAATATGATAACATAATAAAATGAGGTGCGATAGTATATATCATGTCAATGAAATATAAGAAGATGTGCGTCAAATAATGCATAAAATGATATATAATCTACGCACATCATGGATCCACTATTGACCAAACTTGGTTTTAGTGCATGAAGTCCATTTCGGATTTCATGGCCTCTAGCCATTGCGTCGATTCGATATCAGATATTTCCTCTGTAAAGGACCTTGGATCACATCCATGTTGAGGGTCATTCTGATTTCCTTCAAGGAGTAGACCATACCTCATAGGTAATCTTGAAACTCTATCAGATCTCCTTAAGGTGTGTACTTGTTCTAATTGTTGTTGGGGTGTGGGTTCTAATATTTCATTTGTCGAATCATCTTGAACTTCTTTGAGATCTATCATCCTGACTTTTCTATCTAATAGAAACTCCTTCTCCAAAAAGGTGACATTTCTTGAAACAAACACTTCTGTTTTCTTGGGATTATAGAAATAATATGAAACAGAATTCTTTAGATATCCCACAAAATGGCACAAAGTGGATCTACTATCTAGTTTGTCTCCCACTGCCTGCTTCACATAAAAAGGACATCCCCATATCATGAAGTATAAATACTTGGGGGTTTTACCCATCCATATCTCATATGATGTCTTTTCTACTGCTTTTGTATGGACTTTATTCAACAACATGGCCGCAGTTTTGAGCACATAGCCCTAAAACAATAGTGGTAAATCAATGAATCCCATCATAGATCGAACTATGTCCATCAGCGTTCGATTATGACGTTCTGCTACACCATTAAGTCGTGGTGTTTCTAGAGGAGTCCATTGTGAGAGAATCCCATTCTCTTTTAGATAGTCCTTAAACTCAGTACTCAAGTATTCTCCACCTCAATCTGTTTGAAGTTTTTTAATACTTTTTCCAAGTTATTTTTCTACTTCATTTTTGAACTCTTTGAATATTTCAAAAGATTCAGACTTATATTTCATCAAATATATGTACCCGTACCATGAATATTCATTAGTAAAAGTAATGAAGTAGTAATGGCCATGTTTCGTACTAACACTTAGTGCGCCACACACATCTGTATGGATCAAATCCAACATATCATGTGCATGTTCCACTTGACCTTTAAAAGGGGCCTTAGTCATTTTTTCTTTCATACAGGATTCACAAGTTGGTAGTAAATTTATGTCCAACGAATCAAATAATCCTTTATCTACTAACTTAGTCATCCTTCTTTGGGAAATATGACCTAGTATAGCGTGTCATATGTGTGCTTGATTTGAACTATCTTTTTTTCTTTTCTTTGTTGTTGATTGTTCTTGGATATTGTTTACCGGAATATCTTTTAATTTCAAGTTATAGATATCATTTTCTAATTCGCCAGTCCCATTCAAACATTCATCCTTGTAAATATTGCAAACACTTTTTGCAAAAAGACTAGAATAACCATATCTATCAAGCATAGGAATAGAAACAATGTTTT
>JBBUKS010000060.1:6216913-6265272 GCA_038050645.1 Hedychium gardnerianum
ACAATGAGGTCTAGGGGTCAAATCCTGGCTAGTAGTCAGGTTCCTGCCCCCCTTATGCACTAGTCACTGTTCGGGCTTGCTAGACTAGCCCCCGTGATTTACCTCCTCTGTGTTGGTCCTGGGACGGACTGGCGGAGGCACTGGGGACGAGCGTTTCGCCTTTGCCACAATGATGATAAAAAAATGAAACGTTCATTTAGCATCTCCGTTAGTCAATTTCAAGATTAATATAGAGAAGATAAATTATAAAGACTAATCTAACTAGCTTGAACAATGACTAATATATAAAAAAAAATAAAAATCTAACTATTAATCAAAATTTAATTTTTAAATTTCATAATAACATCACATATATTAATTATCAATTCATCCCCATAAAACACCTTACTTACTTAATCAACTTGCCAAAATATCCTTTGTCCAATCATTTCATCAAATTCATTATAATCAAATCGCTAGTTGAAATGTCAATCTAGTGACCAATCAACTGAAAGTGATGTGGCTCCGAGTACGGTATAAGTATTTCTCGAGACTCTTCGTACATCCAGAGTTCTAAACTTAGGGAGCCTCAAAATTTTCTCTCCCTCGTTTAAATTATTAACATAAAATTAGATTGCCCATCTTTAAAATTAATTAGATCATGCAACTTGGATACTTAAATTGAAAGTGATGTGAATTAATTGATTAGTAATAATTCAGTATACTGAATCTAAATTAATATTTAGGGTGATGAAAATTAAGTGCTCAAAATCTTTAAAAAAGAATATGAATAGACAAATAATGTTATAAAAACATGTTTAATAGGGATTAGTCAATTTGAATCCCATCTAATTGATTAAAGTTATTTTCACATAATTGCTCAGCTAACTGACATCACTTCCCATCGAAAGATCAACTGACTAATAGTTTGAGTGATAATAAATCTAATGAAAAGGATTAGGGGTAGAGCATTTTTGGGAAAAGAAACTTAAGAAAGTAGATGTTGTGCCTTGGTAAATTAGAATTAACAATTAGAACGAGCATGATTCGAAATTGTGATGATTCGAAACCCTCAGTTCAATGATTCCTAAAATGTCGTTTTTTAATCTTAAACATTCAAAATAAGTGTGATTCGGGACCGTTTAAAATTATTATTATTTTTATAAAATATTTAAAAAAATTAAATTTATATAAAGAAAATCAACAGTTGGAATCCATCCATTGACTCGGTTATGAGTCAAATTGAATATATATATATATATATATATATAATTTTATTTTTAAATAAATTATATTTCTTTTTCATACCGTTATTATTGAAGTTAAATAGTTTTTATCATATAAGTTATTGGTAATTTTTATAAATTTAATATTAATTAAATAAAATAAGATCATTGAGTAATTAAGAGAGTTAAGATTAATAAATTTAATAAGTTAAAAATAGAATAATCCCATGTCAAATAATTCAAATAAAAAAATTGTAACTTAACTTTAATATATAGAAAGGTAGAATAGTCGCACATAAACTTCAAGACAAATAAGTTAAAAAATTAATTTAAATAGAAAAATAAAATAGTTCTACATAAAAAAATTTAACGATAAATAGATTAAAAAATTATTTTAAATAGAAAGATAGAATAAATTAATTAATTAATATTGAACCACACCATTCATATTACTTAAATATTATAAATATATTAAATAAAAACTATAATTAAAAAATCTAAAAAATTAATTTATTTTAATGAATCGATGGTTAATCGAGGGCCCAACCCGTAATTGGCCCGTCTCTAGGCCATCCGGTTACAAGTTAGGCCTGTTGAACCGAGTCAATGGATAACTGACCTATTGACCTTGGGTCGGATCCGATTAGGATCAGCCATCGGGTAGGTCTATCAACAATGTGCCCTTTAAAAATTTTATAAAGCTAAATACTTCCTATAATAAAAAAGACTAAATATCTATTGATACAATTGACCTCTAGTCAAGGTTGATCAAGATCGATTGATCAAGATCGAGTTAGTTCGAGTTAAGTTTTGATGTTTAATCAATATGTTTGTTGACGAAAGTGAGATGTTAAGTAGAATGAGAGCTTGTTGGAAAGGGAGTTTGTCGGAGCTCAAGTCGGATTGACTAAAATTGATTTGGATATGAATGATTGAGTGAAAAGTCAAATAGATCAAAGTTGACCATAAGGAGTTGGTAAGAGAGAAATTTAAATGAGTCACGATTGACCAGACATTTGATAGTTGATAGTTTAATAGTGAGTTGACAAAGATAAAGTCTAAATGGATCATGAATGATCGGACACTTGGCATGAGACGTGAAGTCCAAGTGGGTCAAGATTAAACCGGATACTTGACATTTAGAGAAGTTCAAATAGGTTAAGAGGATCAATTTTTTAGTAGGTGAAAAATCCTAATATATCATGGAGAATGAATGTTAGACGTAAGAAATGAAATCTTGACAGGTCATGAAAGACTAATGTTAGGCATGAGAAAGGAAGTCCTGACAAGGAGGATCAAAAGTTTGACAGTGGTGAAGTCCTGGAAGATCAAGAATGATCGAATGCTCTGTAATGGTAAAGTCCTGACAAGTCAAGGTCGACCGAATGTTGGGCGATGGTGAAGTCCTAACAGTTTAAGGTTGACCAAATGTTTAGCAACAAGAAGTCTCGGTCAATCAAAATTGCCTAAAAGTTAGACAAAGAAAATCTTAGTAAGTTGAAATCAACCAGATACTAAGCAAGACAAAAATTCAGCCTTTGTAAGGCTGAAACAAAAGTATACTACTATGTATGATCAATCGGCCAATGACATTGTTACAAATATAATATTTGGAACTTGGTTGATTAACTCGACTGATGATGATCAATAGATTGATGGTGTGGATTAGTTGACTATTGTTATTATTACATCGAATAGAATGGTTTGCACTCAACTATTTGAGCATCAATCAGTTGATGGTAATGAGAGGTCGACTGATGTGGCCAATGTTATGTTGGAAAGAGTCGTTCTGTAGGTGCAATGGATCAATCAACTAATGAGTGTATGCAGTCGACTGTTAGATAAAAATTAATTCCAATCTTAAGGCTATAAGAGAAGAGTTTCATGGAGGATTTCGACGTCGATTGTTAGGGATTCAAGAGGAGAGTGTTGTTATATTTTTGGACTTTAAAGAAGCAATTCAAAGCAATCAACATAGATTTCTTATGTAAAGTGTTTATTTACATTGTATTTAGTTTCACATTTATCTTTGTATTTGGTTGTATTGTTTTATAAGGTCAAATCTTGTAAAAAAAATTCTCCACCTCTAGAAGGTCTCCGGTAAGGAAAAAGATAATTATGATATTATTGCTAGAACTCTAGATCGTGAAGTAGGAATTGAGGGTTTCAAATCATGTAAAATCGATTTGTGTGTATTGTTTTATTTTTTTAATATATTTTCGTTGTATTCAACTCTTTGTAAATAAGCACAAACAAATGAGAAATCGTGAATTATTATTCACCTCTCATTATTTTATTTGGTTGTCAAAATGCTATCAAAATATATTTTTTAAACCTTTAAAAATACTATTTAAATCATCATTTATAAATAAACAAAATATTTTAACAATAAAATAAAATTCTTTAGAAAAAAATCTCACACATTAGTTATAAAAAATATTAATGATCCATTAGCTCAAGGGAATTAATATGTTTTAATTAAAATCATTCCTAAATGTTTGCCCACCAAAAAAGAAAAACATTCCTTAATTCCAAAGATTAAAAATATTCTTAGATTCTATCTCTTTTTTCTTTTGTCCATAATGATAAATGATCAAATGTTTGATTGATGAAAAGTAGTGGGATTACATTTATCTAATATGCATCATGATTTGATGCTACTCTTTCTTTCCTAAATGTTATTTTTTGAATATGCATAAATTATATTTTAAATTTATCTAATAAATAAATTTAAAAAATATTATTTATTTTTAAAATTAATCGGATGAAGGTCGGACATCAAAAAAACTATACTATTAATAATATTTATAATTCAATCAATTGTCCCAATACAAAGTACTTAATTTTAGAAACAAATTTTAAATAAACGATAAAAAAAATTTAGCTAGTCAGGCGCGTTTCTTTGAGAGTAAGATTTCTTTTTTTATTTTCTTAATAAAATTGTACGGTCTTTTTGAAATATTTATTTGTATAGAATAGTTAGTATAGATAATTCTTTTTTATTTATTTTATTCGGCAAAAGATCCTGAGAAAATCGAAATCAACCTCTATAGAAGAGGATATATCTATAATTTTTATTGAGATTCAATCTTTAAATTCAATAAATCTTCTTTATTTATTTTATGCTTCTTATAATACTTTCATTTGCTTCAATTAAAGTCTCATGAGTTCAATTGGTTTGATTATGGTGGATATATTAATTAATTTAATTGAAGTAAATTGTGTAAATACTTTTACAAAATTATATAAAAATATTTCTATTGTAAAAGTTTATCTAAAAAATCAAACCAATAAGTGTATTATTCTGTACAAATTATGTAAGCCAAATGGATAAATAATAGAATAAGTGCACAAGTAAATGGTTGAATGTAATAGAATAGTGAAAAACAAAAGTTCTTTAAAAAAAAAGCTTTTGAATCAATAAGATGATGCTTTAACTTTTGCTTTTTTGTGAATTATTGATGAAAATTACTTTTATCAACGAAAGTGACAATGTTGATTGCAATACAAAAATTCCCCTTTGACTTTTATTTTTGTTGTAATTACTTTCTTATCAATAATCTCAGAATACAAAAATATACAAGAGCTTCTTCTCAACTCAATCATACTGATTTTCTGAACACTTTCAATGGATTTACCAAAAATCAGACAAAATCCTCAAGTGTTCTTGCTCAAAGGATACACCAATACATTAACTGTTCATAAATCAAGAAAATGTTCAAAAATCGTAAATGTTCGAGAATCTATCAAACAAAGGCATCAGTCTGAGCTTCTCTTTGAATAAGTGAACTGACAATTGATTTGTATGTAAATTCATCAGGAGAGACTCCTCTGATGACCATATAATCATGCAGCTCGATCACTTTACTTGCACTGCAACTTTTATGGAATGCAGTAACTAGAATCGTATAGGTTATCGAATCTGGAATAATAAATCTATCGAGCATAATCCTCAGTAGTTCCTCTGCGAGGTCAAAGCATCCAGATTTGCATAAGTAGTTCATAAATATATTGCAAGTGACTACGTTAACTGCTATGCTTAGTCTCTGCATGGAGTGGCATAAATCACAAGCTTCTTTAACCCTCTGAAGGCTGAGATATCCATTGATCATGGTGTTGTATGTGAATATGTCAAGAAGCACGCCGGCTCCCTTTAGTTCCTCGATGGCCAACAGAGCTAGATCCACATGCTCTACTTGACAGAAGCCATAGATGATTGAATTGTAAGTGATAAGGTTAGGCATTTGCCCATCCTTCGACATTTGATCATACACCTCAAGAGCATCATCTATGTTTCTGTCCTTGAAGAATCGATCGATCAAAGTGCTATAAGTAACCACATCAGGAGCCAAACCGCTAGAAAACATTGTTCCTAAGAGTTGTTTCACTTCATAGAGCCTCCCATGCTCATGGAGATGTTTAACGAGGCTATTGTATGGAATCACATCGTTAACCGATTTCTCTTCTATGCTCTGCTTGTAGTATCCTAAAGCTTCATGTGCAAGTCCATTCCTGAAATAACCATCAACAGCAATTGCACATGTGAAACAATCAGGAGAAGCATTCGCCTTTCGCATATCAGACAGCAAGAAACAAGCCTCCTCGATATGACCCTGCTTGAATAGCCAATTCAGGAGGGAGTTATATAAAACAGTGTTGGGAACTATGCCGTTATCCATCATCTCGATGAATAACCTGAAAGCCTCTTCCAGCTTTCCTTCCCTAGCATATCCATCGATCAGAGTAGCATATGTTTGCATGTTCGAAAGTAAACCTTTCTTCGCTATGTCTCTCTTCACCAAGTGTTCTCCAATCTCTGCCTTTCCGGCCTTACATAGCCCGTTGATGAGGCAATTGAAAGTTACAATATTTGGCTCAATGGCATTCTTAGACACAAACTTCATCTTCTTGAAAAGGTTGTAAGCAAGATCGAACTCGCCGTTTCTGCAACACCCGTCAATGAGCATGTTCAAGGTGACAACATTAGGAGAAATCCCTCCATTGATCATCCGACATAGAACTCCAAAAGCTTCGCTGATCTTGCATTCTCTACACAATGCATAGATGAGCAAATTGAATGTGTTTAGATTTTCGACATATCCCAAAGCGATCATCTCCTTGTACATCTTCCAGAATGTAACACCGGCATCTCGGTTCGAAATAAGATGGTTCAGCAAGTTATTGCAAGCGTGAATAGACACCCAAACACCTCTAGCTCGAAGAGTTCGGATCACCAAGTAAGCATCTTTGCCTGCGCCAATCTGGGTACAACACCTAACGATGGCATCATAAGCATCACGACTGCCGCCGTATCTCTTCCGGCTTCGAGCCAGAGCATCCAGGAGCTCTAAGACAGGGATGCCCCTTTCTTGCATCAATTGCCTCATGATGCACAAAGCTTCGTCGAACATCTTTGCGGACACCAGAACATGAATCAGGAAGGCCAGGGTGTCCAAATCGGGAGGAGTGAAGTCCTTACTCTTCCTCTGCTCCGACGAAAGCCAGTTGAAGAACTCCAGAGCGAGTCGAGGCGAAGATCGGCAGCGAAAGAGCACTTGGCGAACTAACAGTGGGTCGGCGAGGCAGGAAGAGAACTGTTGCAGGAAATTCCACTTGCGGTGCCTCAAATTGAGGAATATGGATTGCAATACGGCTTGCGAATCGTGGCGCGGAGGCGGCGACAACGCAGTGGAGCTGCGAACAGGAACCGAGCGGCCGAAATCTCTGATCTGGATGGATAAAGGCGTGATTTTTCGAAGAATTCCATGAGCAGAAGCACGCATAGGAAGTGTTTGCGTATCGCAGAGAGTTGGGAGGACCGGAAAAGCGGCGGCGGCGGCGCGGAGGCGGACGGTTGCAAGGAAGAGGAACGGCGAGGGTTTAAGAGACGCGCAGTAAAACTTGGCGTGAGGCACACTATTTGCTAAAATTACCAAGTCATTCACTTCACAATATTAATAATTAAAAATTAAAATAACAACGAAATTTTTATTATTTATTTCTCGACTCAAAAAATAATTAATTTCCACTCAAATGGCCTTCTTCACAAGTCAGGACTAGCCAAAATGGCTAGCAAGCAAGATGAACCAAGCAAACTACACCAGCTTGAATGGCTGCTGCGTCCCACTTCGCATCATTGAACAAAACTCCTCGTAGTCGATCCTCCCATCCTGTGGCCGCCAATAAAGAGAGATCAATCAATAATATTACGTGCACGTCTACGATGAACGTAACAACTGACCAACTGTGTTGTACACTTTACATTATCTTTATCGACTTCCGATATGGTCTCTTTGATAGTCTCCAAGTCTCCCATTCCATGCTCTATCATGGCAGCCTCAAGTTCATCTCTCGTAATAAACCTATCGACGAAGGGATCAGTAGAAAACAAAATGCCAAATATCAGTAGGGTTCCACACACACTCACCCACTGTCGTCCTTATCGAAATATCGAAAAGCTTTATACAAGTGCTCGTCCCTTTCTAGTCTATGCCGATGCATTGTGGCCGTTATGAACTCGATATAGTCGATCGTCCCATTTCCATCCACATCTGCCTGAAAAATTAAAGAGACAATTCATTTAATTTCGTCATTGATCAGCCTGATACTTAAAATAATGCAACTCAGGAATTCAGATTTTTTTGTTACTGCTTCCATCAGTTGCTTTATTTCAGTCTCTGAGAGCTTCGACCCGAGTCGAGCCAATCCTGTCTTCAGTTCCTCGTACGTGATCGTCCCACTGTTGTCTGTGTCCATGTTGGCGAACATCTGCTTCAGCCCTTTGATTTCTTCTTCCGAAAGGCTTTCAGCTATAACCTTCAGAGCCATCTTCTTAAGCTTGTTCATGGCCCTGAACTGCTTCATCCTCGACAGCACTGCACTGTCTATGGGTTCGTCTGATGCCTCTCCTCCTTCCTTAAGCCACGGGTGCTCTGAAAAGACATGCATGCCGCAGCTCCATGATTCCCAAACAAGAGAATATAATTTAAGTTACATGACAAGATTCATACGGAGAACTTGAGCAGAAGTGATTCTTTTCTTTGGATCCTGCGTCAGCATCTTCTTGATCAAGTCTTTGGCACTGTTCGATATTGATGGCCACGGTGGGCTCTCGAAGTCGATCTCTCCCTCGATGATAGCATCAAAGATTCCTCTTTCAGTATCTGGAGAGAAATTAAAGATGCATGAAACAAATAGATTTGATTGAAATATATTGGGATGCAAGCTTAATTACCAGCCCAAAAAGGAGGTACGCCACAGAGAAGAATATACAAAATAACACCTGCACTCCAAATATCTATCTCCTTCCCGTAACGTCGCCGTAAGACTTCAGGAGCAATGTAGTAGGCACTTCCAACTATATCTCTGTACACTTTGCCTGAAGTGATCAATAGATTCTGTAATCTATGACGGTGAAAAGGTCAACCTTTATACCAATTGTGGCTTAATTACCTTCCTCGATGAAAACAGAGAGTCCGAAATCAGTGGCCTTGAGCATGGCTCCCTCGTCCTTGGAAGCGAGCAGGAAGTTTTCGGGCTTAAGATCGCGATGCATCACCCCCATGAAATGGCAGATGTTCACCACGTTCACTATCGCCCTGCACATGGCCGCCGCCGCGCGCTCGGAGTAGTGCCCTTTGGCGATGATCCGGTCGAACAGCTCGCCTCCGGCGCACAGCTCCATGATCAAGTTCACCGAGCTCTTGTCCTCGTAAGCCCCCTTGAACTCGACTACGTTGGCCTGACCGGTGAGGTGCTGCATGATTTGGATCTCCCTCCGGACGTCCTCCCGCTCGCTTTCGTTGGCCAGCTTCCTTTTGGAGATGGACTTGCATGCGTACTTCGCGCCGGTGGCCTTGTCGGTGCAGAGATAGGTCACGCCGAACTGGCCGCGGCCGAGCTCCTTGCCGAGGGCGTAAACGGACCTCACGTCCTCAAATGGCTTGCCGAGGACGGAACCGCCGGGTGGCGGTTCCCGCTGCTGCTGGTGGCCGGCAGGTGTCTGCGGTGGTGCCGGCATTCCATCAGTAGCTTCTGTTCCCACCGGCCGTTTACATTTGCTCAAGCACACGCCCATCTGAAAAATGCTTAGTTAAAGTGCAATTTCAGGCGAACAACAGATTCAAGGAGTAGATGCGTGGCAGATTGATAACAAAAACTTTGATTCAGTATTCAGTAACAAAAAAATTGCAAGGAGCCAAATTTAGTCAAAAGTAGTAAAGAAAGATGAACCTTGAACAGCTACCTTGCCAAGAAGCTAGGGCTGAAGAACTCAGACTTGAAGAACGTTGGCAGAAGGTGGAAGGGTGGAAGAAGACTTCAAATTGGAAGACGAAAGAGCATAATCGTGCCAACAACAAATTCAGAAATGTTGCCTTAAACTTCTATTATTTTTAAAGAAAAACAATGGAATAATATTTTTGGTTTGCATCATAATTGAGAGGATGCAAGAGAGTGGACTTCGTGCATAGTTGACTTCTTCACTCTTAACCGATATATAAAAACAGCAATTAGAGAATCTCTTGTCTGAAGTGGCATAGAGTTGGCGTAACTTCCACTTTTTCTTTTAAAGTAAAAAAAAATTTAAGAATTGATGCTGCCCAGGTTCGAACTGGGGACCTTTAGTGTGTAAGACTAACATGATAACCACTACACCACAGCATCTGTTTATATGCTATAACTCTTTTAAGATACATATTTCTAAATATTATGTATAGGTTTCCTATTCAATAAATGTCTTATTTTTATCAAAAATACTTTGTACTCTCCCCATATATCTAAAATATCTCTAATTTAGCTTCAGGTAAACAAAAGGATGAGTTTTTCAAATAATGAGAATTTAATTTTCACACCGTATAAATAAATATTTATAATGCTCGAGCTACTCATAGTACTTGATTGTCCTCATGGTCCATCTATGCTTCCCAAATTTATTCAATAGGCCAATAGAAAATTTCTGTAGGATTAAATTAATCATTTTTTAGGTGAATGAAAGATAGAAATATTTAAACACCTGGGATAAAAGAGAATATCTCTAATTCAAAATTTTGAACTAATTCGAATTTTTTTCTAATTATTTTAATAATCAAAACCTACTCATGAGGACAATAAGTATATATATATATAGCATACCAAAGTGTTTTTTTAATCGTTTTAATAGTTTAAATCATAATATTTTATCTAGAAAATCATATCGTTTACTAAGAGCCTTGGGTAGAGTGTTCAAATGTGATTTTTTGGTTGAAAAAACGTAAATGAAGACTTTTGAATATTAAAGATGCTTGGATAACAATAAAGATGCTTTAGATTCTAATTCTTTGAAAGATTCTCATTGTGTTAGTTGTAAATTTACAAAACAATCAAATTTTTTTCATAAGTCAAATATAATAACACAGATTCATATTGGAGATATTTTGGTAACACAATAAAATATAATAAAAATAATTTTAGAGTGTTTTAAAATAATAAAAATTTGAGGATAAAGAAAATTTTACTCAAGTTTTTTATTCGTTAAAGGGAAATTTGCTCTTTTCTTTTACAAAATTTAGCCAAGTAAGCAAATTTTTTTAAAAAAATAAATCAACATGGTGAATGTAATTGGCTTATTTTGATTAGCAAATATAAGAATGTAAAACAATACAAATAAAATAAAGATTGAATTGAGTTGTGGCAAGTCTAATCTAGACAACAAGTTAAATTGAGTTGTAATGCCACGTCATATGTGATGGATTAAGCATGGCTTAGGCTCGAGTTGAATTACTAAACTAAATTTAAAAATCTAAAAAAAAATCTTAGAATTTCTCAATAAATATATTTTTTTTTACTTCTGATGAATTAGGGAAAAAAAGAAGAGGCAGACGACCATATTTTCCTCCAATTTAAAAAATCAAGATATTAGTAAACATAAAGAAAACATTTCAGTTTTTGCCTTTTTAGTTTTATAGATTTTGTATCCCGAAGTAAATTTGAAAAAATAGGTCTCCTCAAACAATAGCAACCTACTCTTTCTCTCTCTCTTTGTAGTGAAACGCTCGTCTTCAGCGCCCCCGTCAGTCCGTCCCAGGCCAACACGGAGGAGATAAATCACGAAGGCTAGTCTAGCCAGTCCGAACAGTGACTAGTGCATAAGGGGGGCAGGAACCTGGTTACTAGTCAGGATTTGACCCTTAGACCTCATTATGACAACACCTCATGCACTAGCCAACAACTCATCCCGTAGGGACTACTCTTTTTCTCTCTCATTTTTAAACTAGATAAATATTTATGAGTTTTTATTGATTATATCTAGTAAAATATTAAAAATATATTAAAAAATATAAATTCTTAAAATTTTATAAATAATTAATTCAAATACTTTAAATTCAACTTGAAAAATATGAACACTTAAATATATTAATGAATGATGTGTATATTCACAAGAAAGAGTAATTAAAGAAATTGAAATACATCTATAATTAAAATCTATGATTATTTTTTTTCTATGATTTTAAAAAACCTGAGTATTCAACTTTATAAAATCTTTCCTTAATCTTCCAGTCAATTAAACAATAAAAGTAGTCTCTATTTCATACCATTTATTTAATTAATTATATATTTTAAAGAATTTTAAAAAACTTTTTAAAAATATTTTTTTAATTAATCAGATTATATTCAACTTGAGATGATGAATTTAATCCTATAATTTTTTTTTATTAACTATCAAAATAAATTAAAAAATATTAATAAAAATTCATCTAAATAATTAATATTTTTAAATTTATTTTTCTGTTAAGATAAATAAAAAAAAATTAATAGAGATTTATTCATATAGTTAATATTCGTAGGTTACAAGTTGAGATTCAAACTTGATTATCTCAATAGCCTAATCACCGTTGCGCCGGGTGGATAATAATTGGACGTCCTTGTGTTCTACGATTGCGTCCGCCGTCTTCTGTTCTCTGCGCCTCCAGCTCCATCGCCATGAAGCCAAGGCTTGTTCTCAAGCACCTCTTTCTCCCTCTCCTTCTCATCCTAATTGCCTCCCCTCTCCTCTTCTTCTCCTCTTCCTCTTTGCCTTCATTCTCAGACGATGCGGGTTTCTGGAAGGCCCCGCTCCGTGCCATTGATCTGCTTCCCCTCCTTCCCAGGCAGGTCGCCTGGCCCCTCCTCCGCTCCCTCCGTAGCGCCGTCGACCTTCTCCCCACCTTCGTCGGCTCCGCATCCTCTCCTGAGTCCGACCTGCAATGGAAAGGTGCCTGCTTTTACGAGAACACCGCGTGGATGGAGTTCCACAACAAGAGCAAGTCCCAATTCGGAGGCGGCACGATCCATATCAAGGTCCGCAATTTTGATTCGGATTATCCTTTTTATTATCCTGCATAATTAATTAATGGAGGAGCAATTATGGGGTTGACTTGAAATTTGGGTTCTAGGTAGCGTGTGGTTTAAGTCTCATTGTAATTGTGCTAAAGAAGTTAGTAAATTGAGGTGTGAGAAAATGGTTAGCAAATTACGATTTAGTTCTTCTTGAATAAGTGCCTGCCGTACTATGAAAAAAATCAAAACAAAAAAAAAACTCCCATTTGATCGGGGAATAACCTCTATCTTGGTGGAAGACGAGAGTTATTTAGTCCATTGTGGATCCTTAAACATAGGAGCCGGATATATCTCTACTTGTGCATTAGAAATTTCTGAAATTGGTTAAAGGTTCAGGTTCACGATAATCGGTTTTCTAGTTTAGAGTTTGGGACTGTACGAAGCGTATTTGGGTGAAGAAACTTGTGGTTTTTTCATTACTGATGCTTACCTTAATGGAAATCTTTTTCATTCTTACCAAGCAGCCGGATGGTGAAGCTAAAAATAAAAATATCTTCCAATCCACAGGTGGAACTATCCAAAAGCTTGTATATTGCTATGGAGTTAGTTGCTTGAGAAAAAAGATCTCCATTTTTTGCTTAGATTAGGATATCTCTTGGTGGTTCAATGCATACTGCAGCCTACCAGATCTACTAGTACTCAAAGTGGCACTTGTTTTTTTTTTCTTTTCTGAGAGAGAAACAAAAGGATAAACCCCTCCTGATTGGTGAAGCATTATATGGATGCAAAACCTTGGCAATGATTTCCAAGAGATATACTTGTTAAGCTAACTGACACCTTCTCTCAATGTGGACCTTGTTGTGGAGTGAATCATAATTGTTATGTTTTCAATTTAAAATTCACCAATCTGAAAGCTGTTTAGTTCAATTACAAGGACTTGTAACCTGTTGGAGTTCTAATTTCACTTTTTGGAATCTTCCTGCCATGTAAGTATTGTTATGTTGGGATTTAGTTGTTTGGCATCAAGTGGGAAGGGGATACACATGGCAATAGTTTCTTATTTTCACCTTTCTTTTTGTTCACTTTTGGTCTTTGCATTGTCGTCTCTCATCTAGTTTTTACCTAATTTGGTTTTTCTTTCTTAGTGTGAAAATATACTATTTTGTTGTCAATGACTTTTGCCTTTTTTGGTTGTGCAGACGAGCAATGCCCATAGCTGGACTTGCATGGATCTTTATGTCTTTGCTACTCCATATCGTGTGACATGGGATTACTACCTTTTGTCTCGGGAACATACTCTTGATTTTCATGAGTGGGATGGAGAAGCTGAATATGAATATGTAAGTTGCTTCATCAGTTTGTAACATTGTAACAAAAGATACATTTTTATTATCATAATTTGTTACCTCTGTTCCACTAAGTTGTTTATGGTGCTATTTTGTAAACCAGGTGAAAAATCATGGAGTGTCAATTTTTCTTATGGAATCTGGAATGATTGGAACTCTTCGGGCATTGTGGGATGTCTTTCCTCTATTTACAAATACTGGATGGGGTGAAAGTTCAAATCTTGCTTTTCTTGAGAAACATATGGGGGCTACATTTGAGCAACGACCTCAACCGTGGATTTCAACTATCAATGTTAATGACATTCATTCAGGAGATTTTTTGGTTATATCAAAAATTCGTGGACGTTGGGGTGGATTTGAGACTTTAGAAAAGTGGGTCAGTGGGTCATATGCTGGCCATAGTGCAGTTTGCTTAAAGGATTCTGAAGGAAAACTTTGGGTTGGTGAATCAGGCCATGAGAATGAGAAGGTTAGATCTGATTTATTATTTCAAGTTCTAAACTATTTTATTAATCTTTGGTATCATATTCATGTTTTACCTCAAACTAATCAATGCATTCTTATTTTGTGTGCAAATGCAGAGGAGAAATCATTTAGGTATATGTATGATGTGTGACATAACTTGGTTTTTAATATATATATTATTTAATTTTTTTCAGCGGTATATTACTAAAGAATGTAGAAGATTGTATGTTTTATACAGAATAAGACTCATTTAAGCTACATTAGTTTTTGCTTGATGCATGATGCATGATTCAAGAGAACCAAAATAGTATATGCATAATAATACCTCTGTCTTTTATAAAATTTGGTGATCAATAATCATTCAAAAGAAAAATTTGTGGAGAGAGATCCAAAAGATTTTTATACTAACTTAGCTATTAGGAAAATTCATCTATTGGATGCGGTTAAAAAAAAGTCTGCTAATATTGTACCCAATAGACATCTTTATGGATGCAATAATAATTTCAAAATATTCATTTTCTTAGATAGGTTGTAAGAGTATAAAAGTCAAAGATTATACTAATAGTTAAACATTCACATGGGCAAAATAACTATTATGTTGTTACCACATCATCTCATCATGACAATATTCAATGGTTAAAACTTTAAACTTTCTAGACAACTAATGTCTAGATGTATATCCAAAACTTACTTTAAAGAATGCATATAGTATAAACTATTAAACAACTCGTTAAACTAAATTAACAAACTTGAATATGTTGAGCTCGTTAATGTTCACAAACAGAGATTGTGAACTGATCGTGAACAATGTTCATGAGCAATGTCCATGAACAAATCTTGTGAATCATGTTAATCGACACAAAGTTCTTATCAAACTTGTAAATAAACAGAAAAGCGTTCAAAACAAACAAAAAAGTTTTAAGTTTCAAGCTCACTAATCAACCAAATAAGTTTTAAAATATAAAAGTTTCAAAAATCAAATAAGCTCGAATTAAGAGCTCCATAACATCTAAACAAACCAAACTCGTAAAAAAGAAACCAAGCTAAGCTTGAACAACCATTTCAACGTTCTGGTTCATTTTAGGATTGATTTGGCTTGGGTCGGTTACCTTATTAAACAAGCTTGAACAACACAAAATTTGGCTTGTCTTGGTTTGTTTATAGCCCTATCTTTGAGAATCACATTTTATTTTTTCTATTTGTTATGCGGTGGTGGATTAGGAACACAAGATAGGTAAATATGCTAATGTTAATGATGCTGGATGCTTGTGCATTCCTTACACATTCACCTTGCTTCAAGCTCCTTAGTAGCACTCAAAGTGTCAAAGCACTGGTTATATATGTGTATCTGTTGGATTTAGTATTAGCAATGTGCTCAAGTAACACCTTGATTATGCAATATCCCTTAGTTACGGTGAATGCAGACCGAAAGTAAGTTCACTGAAGGACGGTGAGAGGTTGAAATGCAATAGGTCTAGTTCGTTTGAGATACTTCAGGGCTTCTCTAAAGGTCACTTAAGTCGACTGAGGTAAGTCCAGCTCAATCAAAGTGCCACGAGGTCATTCTCAAATGTCTAAGGTGCGTGTAACTCCTGCAGCGCACTCCTTGTTTTGAAGTTGATTCATATTTCAATGTTGATCTCAAGGTTATTCAATCTTTCAAGTAGTCCCAACTAGAGATGCAGACCCAGGATTCCAATCACAATTGTGGCCTGTTATCAGCCAGTCTAACACCCTTTTGTCTCTAGTGATTAGTAGTTTTGGCACAAAGTTCCCATGACACTAGCACCCAACCTCTTTTTATAAGCCTCAGGATCAGCGTCTAACTGTCCCAGAGTGGACACCTAGTGAGACGAATGATTTCCTCTTGTCACATTCCAAGTTAATCCTAAAATTAATTAGTTGGCCTTCTACATTGTAGCTGGTACTAGTTCTCACTTGGTCCCGCAGAAAACACCCGCTGACGCCTTACCCTGCTCTTTTGCCACGTATAATAAATCTAATGGTTGTTGGGCTAGTGGATATACATACACATGAACTGCTTCTGAATAAGCAATTTAGATCAATTTAAGATAGACCTTTCATTAATGTAATTAAGATGGCCATGAGGAGTCAAACTACCATCAATTTTTAAATATCAGCAACAAATCAAATTTTCCTAATGTCTCCAAATTTTCCTTGCCAGGTGATTTCCTTTAGCCTTTTGAGAGGATGTTCTTAAAGTTTCAGGATTTTCTTCTGACTATTCGAGTAGATAACTACTAGTTGTGTTTTCTGGACCATACTATAGTGATAAAATAATCCTTCTTATTACACTTGGCCTTTCTTTTATTCTTAGTTGTCATAGACTGATTCTTATTTTGTAGGGAGAGGATATAATAGTTATTCTACCATGGGAAGAGTGGTGGGAATTCGAGCTCACCAAAGATGACTCAAATCCACACATTGCATTACTTCCCCTCCATCCAGATATCAGAGCAAAATTTAACAACACTGCAGCTTGGGAGTATGCTGAAAGCATGTCAAATAAGCCTTATGGGTATCATAACATGATATTCAGCTGGATAGATACTACAAGTGGGAACTATCCACCACCTCTTGATTCACATGTGGTATGACACCATTAGTGCCTTCTTTTGAAGCCTATTTTATGTTCCTTTTTGTCTCTTATGTCCTATTTTTTTTTCCACTTATATCTTGCTAATATGCCGTTTTTCTGGGATATATTGCCTAATACATGTCTACTACAGCGGATTCTATGCTCCTATTATGCTCCTATTATGAACCATATTTTAACTATTTTTCTTTCTTTTTTTTTTCATGGCTAATTTTGTCTTTCGTAGCTAACTATTTATTCACGATAGTCATATTTTTGTGACCTCAAAAAATAGTTGCTAAATTCTAGTTTTGATGCTATAGGTGGCTTCTGTGATGACCATGTGGAATAAAATCCAGCCAGACTATGCTGCAAATATGTGGAATGAAGCCCTGAACAAGCGACTCGGAACTGAGGTATAGTGTCTGCATCCTGTTGGCATACTTCACCTCTCATGCATTTGTGCTATTTTCCTGTTCAATGGATCTACTTGAACTAAAGACTTCTATTTTGCTGCTAGATCAGTTTTTCTTCTTTGTGTCGAAACCGTATGTTTGTAGCCTAGATATTTTTTTTAAGAAAAGATTTCCTTTCGAATTCGTAAATTAGATGTCGATGAAAAATATTGGCTAACATATTGACATAACTGGCAATCTTTGCACTTGTCTTAGAGCTATAGTTTGGATACTTTGGACTAAATTTTTGAAAAGTAATTTCAATTAAGTAGTTTCATAATTTGATGTATTCATAGAGAATAGTTTCATACGGTCTTGGGAGAATTCCTTTAAATTCAACACTTTTATTCATGGGAAAACTTAAATCTCTATGCAGGGTCTTGATCTGCCTGAAATCATTGTTGAAGCAGAAAATAACGGAACTTCTTTCGATGAGTTATTGACGATTCCCGAGCAAGATGATTGGATCTACTCTGATGGAAAATCAACATCATGCATTGCCTTCATTCTCGAACTGTACAAGGCAGCTGGATTGTTCGACCCAATCGCCAGCTCGATACAAGTTACTGAGTTCACTGTAAGTCCTCTCCTCTGAACTCGTTAGAAAACTTTCCAGAGTTGTAACTGCAATTTTACTAACACCCGGGGCCGCGCAGATCAAAGACGCCTACACCCTCAATTTCTTCGAGAGCAACTCGAGCAACCTGCCGCAGTGGTGCAACAGATACGACGATGTGAAACTTCCTTATTGTCAAATTAAGGGCCGATATCGGATGGAACTACCAGGATACAACACCATGGAGCCATATCCCAACATGAACGAGAGATGCCCATCCCTACCACCAGACTATGCGAGGACAAGTTATTGCTGAAACTCCATGGCCACCGTCGAAATGTATAATCTTCTTGTTTATTTCATGTTAGATTCTTGTCTATAGTATCGATGTGAGTTGGAGGAGGGGGGTTTAAAGAACCCTAGCTAGTTTCGATGGGAATTATCATTCTGTCTGTGGTAGATTAAGGTGTGTATTTATCCTGTATTTGTACATGTAGAATGCCTAGCTAGTTGCTGATAAGAATGTCATCAAGTCCGCACAAGATGATGCTCTCTCCACCACAACAACAAAGAGAGCAAGCACGTATCGCGTGTTCCTCGATCTTTCTGAATCTTTAAAAACAAAAAAAATAATCCTTGGAATATATTCCATTCTCGTGACGAAGAGGGTGTCTGGAAAGATGAAGGAATTATCATGTAAATTATTGATCGAGTGCTTCTGCTAATTGGGAATCATATCGATGGAATGCTCCTTGTCGTCCGTCCCCATTGGACTTTGAGAACGCGTAGGGTTGACTCGGTCAAGCAAGACTCGTAAGCCTGTTCCGACATTCAAGTACGAAACTGCCCACGATTCGGTCAAATGTCAACGACACTGCAACCGTATGAAACTGCATGCTACGTGCCACCCGTGACTTTTGCACCCACTCGCACATCCGCATGGCTATTTGTTGAAGACAGACCGGGGCCCACGTAAATGTCGTAGAGACTGCCTGTTGGCTGTTGGGTGGGGAAGATGATACGCGGGAACCGAAGCAGTTAACTGAGACGAGAAGGGGCTTGGAACGGAACGGGACGTAACGGCCAAGCCACTCCCTCACGTCCCTGTCGTTCTATATAAAGCGCTTCGAAGGACGCCACTCGATTCATTGGGCGAGAAAACAGAGCCTGAAGGCCGTTCCGCCGCCGTTCAATTCTGCCGGCATGGAAGAAAAGAGGAATCGCAGTGGCCTCTTCGCCTGCTTCGTCGTTGCGGATCCCGAATGCGAGGCGGCGGCGGCCGGCGAAGGTCGCAACCGCCTTCACCGTCGGTCTCTTCGCAAGATCTTCAGTCATTTGGTATGAACAGAAAAACACACCCACACCAAAAAAATATATGCTCTTTTGATCAGTTTACATGATCAAAATTGAAGCTTTGTCAGTTTTTATTAATGTTTTGTCGACGAAATTGATGCAGAGGAAGAAGGCGAGCAAGTCTTCATCGCGGCGGCGGTCGATTTCGTCGGAGAAGAAGTCAGAGGAGGAGGATGAGAGCCGAACGGGACCCTTCTCGCCCTCCACTTCCTCCTTGTTCACTTCCTCCTCCTCCTCATCTTGCTCCTCGTCGCGCGTGTCAACGGCGGCCTTGTCCTCGCTCTCGGAGCCGGAAGAGCCGGCGGAGCGGAGGAAGCAGGCGCCTTTTTGCCTGAAGCCGACGTGCATCAACGACGCGGCCACCGGCGCATTCGTGCTCGTCGCGAGCTTGTCGGCGACAGTGTTTCTAGGCCGGCTCTGCGCGATCCTCTGCACGTCGTGCCTATTGTTTGCGGTGGCGTGCCAGTCCTCGAACGGCGCAGCGGCCGGGCCGTGGGGGGTGGAAGGGCGGAAACTATCGGCGGCGGTGCTCCGGCGGAGGGGGCCGGTGGGGGAGGCGAGCGGGAACAGGCGGGTTGTTTCCGGTTGCTTTGCTGTCAGAAACAAACTTTAGCTATTAATCTTTTTTCGTCTTCAATCTCAAAAAAGAGAGCTATTTTAGGAAATTACTGAAACGCTCTTTGCTTTAGCTTTCATGTGTTCATATACCATTGGTCCATTGCACTTTGCATGAGGTTTTGTAATTTTTTTTAATAATGATATTTGAGTTATAAAATTTAATTATTAATTCATTTGTCAAAATCCAAACTATTTATATGTTTTCGTTTTGTTAAATATTAATTTCTTTATAAATACAAATACCTAAGTAGTTTGAGTGATAAAAATGCACCAAATCCTTTTTTATTCATTAATCTTTCCAAAAAAAAGTTTTTTTAATGCTAGATATGTAAACAGAATCTATAGGTTATGACCTTCCAAAAACATAGGAATGCCACGTCAGTTTTGACCTATTATGATATCTGGAAAACAAGTTTGAAAACTGAGGGGAAAATAATAAAAACTAAAAAAAATGCAGTTTTCAATAAGATTTCTTCATAATTAACAGGGATAAAATTGTTTAATTATGGATTCATTGAACATTATTGCTATCTGATAATTAATAGATTTTTTTTTCTTCTCTTTTTGGTGAGTGAAAGAACAGTGGAAAACCATGCAATCTCTAGAATTTTTATATGCTTAATATGAGACATGCATGAACATGAAGGCAATCTAATAAAATCTAATACAATCAAACTTAAAATATAATTAACAAAGATAATGTCGGCCCATTTATTGGCGGCCCACTTAATGTCGTTGTTATTGGTCCTGTGTACCAGTTTGATCACTGATATCGATAGTCGCGTTAATCACTTGCGATCTTGTTACTGATTCCATGGATCCTTCGCCGCAGAACTCTTCCGCCGCCACCGGTAACAGCGGTCTTTCCACCTCCGCCTCGGCCGCACCCAACGCCGCCCCCAACCCTACTTCAGGCGCCTCCTCCGACCCCGCGGAGGAGGCCAAGCAGAACCTCAACCAGGTCATCAACTCCATCGACAAGACCCTTGGTCTCCTCCACCAGCTCTACATCACAGTGTCTTCCTTCAGCGCCGCCTCGCAACTCCCTCTCCTCCAAAGACTGTAAGCCCTCTCTGCCTCTCCCTTTATTGCTTCGCTCTCTTTCCGCTTCGTTGGCCGTTGGAGATGCTGGTGCCTCTGATTCTAGGGTTTTTTTTTTTTTGTATTTTGGTTACTGCAGGAACGCCTTGGTAGCGGAGTTCGATGCGATGCAGAAGATGGCGGACAAGTGTAACATTCAGATCCCTTTGGAGGTCGTCAGGTTGGTTTCTGATCCCCGTTCATTTGTGATCCTTTTGTTTTATTCATCTCTTTCTTTCTGTCGGTATTTGAATAGCTTTAAAAGATTCCATTTTCCATGAAGTTTGATTGATGATGGGAAGAATCCAGATGAGTTCACTAAGGATGTGATAAATAGTTGTGTTGCCAAGAACCAGGTAACCAAAGGAAAGACCGATGCTTTTAAGGTAAATTCCCTGTTCCCCTTGTCTTTCAGGATTTATTTGACACGAGAGGAACGAGAGGAAAGATTTACTTCTTTGATTTCTGTTGCAATGCGATTGAACACTTAAATTGTCACCATAGTTGTTAGAGTTGCACAATTTGTGTTTTCTGTCATATGAATTGTGGTAGATTCAGATGTAAAAGGACATGTATCATGAGTTGTAAAAGAATCATTATGATCCCAATTGACTAGACAAATCATATTTGTGGGGGGTGGGAAAGGCCATCAGAAATTGTGCCTTAGCCATTAAAATTAACATGCCTGTTAAATCAATTCCAACCCATCCAAAATTAAACCCATTACATTATTTAAAAATTGAATTTTCTATAACATGGAGATCAAGGAGGGTGGAATTTGAGTTGCTGGTGACATAGAAAAATAAATCTCGTTGCTTGAAGACCCAGAGTTGATGGGTGGACTTGAAACTCAATCGTGATTGAAGAACAAGTCTTGTTCCCCAAGGCAAAGTCGATGGGTATGGTCGTGTTGTCAATCTTTTAGAAGGAATCCTCTCACATTGAAATTGTCTTCCCCTCCCTCTTTCCACTTTAGTGTCATCATCTTCTTTTCATTCACATCGCTGTTGTAGAGACTTGAAGTCAATAGACAGAGTGGAGTGAATGATTACAATCTTGTTTCGGAAGCAATTGATGGTGAAATATAGTTCATTTTATTTTAATTCTAAATGAAATGAGATTAGATAATTTTGAACTTTTTTTGATCAAATGAGATATAAACATACATTTCTTTTTGTATCATGGTCAATATGTCTATTTATGATACATTATTATCCTCTTAAATGGATAATACACTATTTATATATAGGATACAAGAAATTTGTAACCTATTTTACAATTCCTAATTGAACCTTAGACATTCACGATTTGATGCACTTTACAATTCAAAACTTTCCAAAATGATTGATGATATGAACCATGATTCAACTATAAATGAATGTCTAATGAGTTTCAGATCAATCCTCATATTTATTTCTGTTTTAGCAGAAGTTTTGCCATGTTTAAGGGCTATGTAGTAACTTGTTTGTTGACCTTACAATCTTAAGGAGTCCACATTTTTTTTTCTGCCATTCAAATCACCTCTAAAATTGGAAGATTTATTTCAATCTTAATGCATTTGTTTTCCAATATTAATTTGATACTTTAATTCCCTACTTAAATTTTTTTAAATATATATATGAAGATTTTAATCTTTTTCTTTTCTGCATAAAATGAAATTTTCAAGTTGCATTTTTTTGATGTTGTATGTTGTAGTAATACTCTCTATCGAGTCCTGCTTTTCGAATTAAAGTTCTGTTATGTCCTGCTTTAGTTATCCTGAATGTCACTAATCTTGTTGATTCATGTATTATGCTTTCTCAACTGAGGGTGTGATCAACTATAATTTATTAGTTTGGAATAACTTTAATGCCAATTGATTTTATACAATATATTCTGATTAGCCATTTTCTTCGTATTGTTGCATATCATTGCATTGGCTCATAATCTTTACTATGGCAATAGAGCCTTCGAAAGCATCTCTTTGAGGAGCTTGATCATGCTTTTCCTGATGAAGTAGACATGTACAGGGAGATCCGTACTTCTGCTGCCGTAAGTCAAAAGCTTAACCCTTCAGAGCCATCCTTATATTTTTGCTAAAATCCAATATTTCTTTTGCTATTCAGGACATATGCTAACTTGTGCTTCTGCTCTGATTACTCGTTACTGCATATATCCAACTACTAAATTTGTACAAATGCATGAATAGAATGACCTACTGCTAGATCACACTTCAATTCGTTTTTTTTCACTGAATATAAACTACTAGAAATTGAATCATATTGAACATTCTATTTTGCTGCGATAGCTGTAAAGTTGATGAACTATTGACCACCAAAACTTTTTCCCCCTTGTGAGGGCACAAACCTAAAGGCTATGGATACATCCAAATGTTGTCTAAAAGAAATATGACAGATCATAGTTGTATATTGATTCAGAAAATACTGTTCTAGTCAGCCATGGAGTGCACTAACCTTCAGCGGCCAGTTTTGAATACATTGAAAATCATAGTTTTGAGTAATATAGGCAACAGAATGCCAATTTGTCATAAAATGTTCGTCTATATGCTTAAATGGAAGTATATTCATTTCGATAGATTATCACCCAAACTACTTATTATATATTACTAATCTCTGCATAAAAGCTTATAGATGCAAACATTTCATAGTGACAATTGCTGGGACTAATAAAGAGTCGATTTTGCTGATTGTTTGGCTTCCTTTTTGCAGGAATCAAGGAGACCAGCACAGTCTCAGCATACTTTGCCAAATGGAGATGTGAAAGTAAAACCAGAGCACTGAAGAACTTGGATACTGTTTTTCCTGTGCTAATAGTAGTAAAAACAAAGCACGGTGATGATTTCAATGAAGCTAAGTATCTAGCATGTAGATATAACATGTTAGTAACCCCAAACAATTAATATATAGTTTAAGAATTAGGTAAGAAATGCTTAGCTCTATCATAATGCATTAGAGAGGAAATAATATAAGAGCCAAAAAAGAGTTCTTTTTCCATGAAATAGGAAAATCCCAACAGAGGTACACTTACCATCTTCCACCTCTTAATTTATCATAATGTCATTAGAGCAATCTACCCTTTGGATCACCATTTAAGGGCCACCTTGAATAACTAAGATGTCACTTGGTGGAAGGATGTCATAGTGTCTTAATAGACACAACAATAGTGACAAATAATAAGGTATTAACTCCTAAGCTTCATTTCATTTTTTAGTTAGCAGTTATTTGAGGTAAACATTGTGAACTAGTGCCTTTTTAAAGTCATGTCGTACGTTTTCCTTGGACAGTCATCCCATAAATCATGAGCACCACCTGTTGAAAAGGAATTATAAGAAAGTTTGATTTAATGGGTGCGAGTTTTTTTTTCCGTTTATACAAAGACACCCAGGATTAGGAGAACAAGCCTAGGACCATTATTGTGCATATAAGTTTCAATCTAAAATCTTTTTTTCCAAGTACACGTTAGTAGAGGATCTGATAATTACAGGTTTCTTGTTCCTTGGGATGTATTATTAAAGCTCTTTAAGATGTCTCCATGTGTCATTCTTTGTTAGATCACCTATGGAGCTCTCCTCGTTTTAGACCATAGAAGTTGTTGAACCATCAATAGCTCCATGTTCCTCATCTCATAGTCGACCTTGCTAGTATTTTTTTGGTCAATCAGATGGCTCATACTATTCTTCGTTGATCACCTTTGAGTTCACCTTGTATTTGGACATTTAAGCCATCAATCCAAACCAAAACAACATGGTTGTGATAAGTCAATCATCTCAACTCATCCACATCAAGTCGCAAGCTACATGTGTAGTCTGTCAAGTTTCTGTAGACTTGAATGACCTCAATATTAAGGTTCGAACATATTACCTTATGGATGTTTTGATGTGTTTAGCAAAATATTTAAACGCATGTTGAAATGGTTTTGATGTCTCAGACTAAAATGTTAAGATGCTCTTATCTAAAATCTTCTGTGTGAATGACCTCAAGTTCATCTCTGGCTTCGATGTTTGTCACCATTTTTCTTATCCGATTAATTTTGAGATGATCGATCCGGTGTTATAAAAATTTTCACCGATTATTAAGATAAAAAATGCATGTGAAAATTTATCTTGACAGTCAGTGTTCTTAGGAGTTCGTTATTCATTATGAAGAATTTTTTTTTATAATATATCCTAGTTTAATTTTAAATTTTAAATGTCTAATTTCATTCTATTTCGAGAATGTCGTCATCATTTGTCTTATACTATACTTGGAGGGCATACTTAAGGGCATTTTGATGATTTTAAACTCATGTTTAGGATAGTTTTGATGAAAATTATTTTCTAATGGAGTATAAAAGTAATATTTTGAATATTAAATTGCGAATAGATGGAGAATTATTTTCATATATATATATTTTTTAAAAAAGTATCTTGTTAATGATATGGATAATATTTTATGCCTTATGGAATGTAAATTATTTTATAAAAAATATAATGAATTGGATGGCAATTAATCAAATATCCTCCCCAACTCCACCAAACCAGTTCCCTTAGGGCATCATTAATTAAGCGTTCACCTTCCTGCAGTTCAATCTGATCTCCCCAAAGAACTCAAATAGAGGGCTGAGGTTCCCCAACTTCACCATCGCCGCCGCGAAGTCCCTCCCGAAGGCCTCGTTGTCCTCGCTGTAGGTCTCCACCAGCGGATCCATCAGGCCGCCGCCATACAACGCCTGGTCCGACTTCATCAGGCCGCGGAAGGCGACCAGGTCCTTGAAGTACCAGTTGTCGAAGCGCTCAGGCGTCCGGTCAAACGGCGCGGTGACGGTGGCGTTGGCGGCGCCGAGCGGGCAGGTGGCGCGGAGGGCGGCGGAGAAGGCCGGGTTTATGTTGGAGTCGCCGTGGATGCGGTCGCGGTAGAGGCTGCAGTGGGACCGGCCGAGCGTGTGGGCGCCTGCGAGCGCCACCATGTCGCGGGCGTCGAGGCCCTTCGCCGCGAACAGGGCGAGGAGGGTAGGGAGGCTGGACCCCGGACCCGGGAGGCTGAACGAGGCGGAGTTCTGTTCCGCCGCCGTCGCGTCGCTCCGGCCGAGCCGCACGTTCCATCTCGGACCATGGAGCTGCGAAACAGAGCAAAGCAGAGCAGCCACCGCGAGTCATTTCATTTCACGAAACAGAGCAGCCAAGCCGCCGTCGACAATTAAACTAAAAGAACATGCACCGACCAATGCGACGCTATCTCGAGCGGCGAGCGCGAGGATATCGGCGCAAGACACCGTCTGCGGGCAATCCGCCTCGACGCGCTTCTTGATGAGATCTATGACCTCGAAACCGCGGAGCGAGTTCCTGTTCGGCGGCGCAGTCTTCTCCCCGACGAACGCCCGCGTGTCATCCAGCAGCACCGACGCATCGCAGCCCTGACAGAGGACGATCGAGTTAATTGCAGCAAATATTCTTAACTTCAAAAGGAAATCAATGTCTTACGCCAGCGAAGCAGTCATGGAAGAAGAGGCGAAGAAGGCCGGCGCCGATGGAGGTGTCGTTGCGGATCACCTCCTTCATGGTCGACCGGACGATGCCTTGGACCTGAGGGCAGGTGTCGGAGTAAAAGGAGGGCGAGAGGAAGAAGTTGGGAAACGCAGTGGTGCTTCCGGCCAGGAGGAGGAGGAGGAGGAAGAAGAAGAAGTTGAAGGAGGTTGCCATATTGCCTACGGGGACGGGAAGAGAGGCCTGTAGCTTATCCCGACCAAGCTCGCTCAGGAACTTGATAAAGAGAGGTGGACGACGGGGAGGGCCTTATATAAGGGAGACGTGCATGGCTCAAAATTGCATGCACGTAGTATGCATGGTTTCGCCGGCGTTGGCATCGGACGAAAATAAGAAGTTCGATAATAGAAAATGGTGGTGCGGTTTTGGAGGCGAGAGTTAGCTACTACTCTATCCACGAGTTAATTTTAGAACGGAGAGGTTAATTTTAGAACGGAGAGTTAACTAGCTACTAAATCTTTGAGAGAAGCAAACCAAATGAATTGATTATGTTTAGCTCATCAAGCCGACTAAGCGATCGAATTAGTGAGATAAGATATGTCAAGCAAACCAGTATTGTAATTTTTGATCGGGTTGGACTATTAAGAGGACTTTCAATCGAGTCAGCTATGTCTCGGTTGGTAAAACTCAAGGGTTGGTCGGATCTGATGCATTACAAAACCAAGAATTTAGAGCAAATCACTCTGCTTAGATCTTTAGATCAACTAATTGTTGACCAATTGCTGAGTGAGCTCAAGTCAAGCAAACAAAAATTAATTATAATCAAATAGCAACTTCTACCAATACCACACCATCCATCTCTAATTTTTTTTATCGTAATTTATTCTAAAATCTCTAACATCAAACTCAATTTCCTCCTTGGTCTTTACATTAATTTTTTCCCCCACTCCTTACATACAAACTTTTTTTTTACTTCACTCCCTAATGCACTTTAATTTACTTAATTACCCTCATTTTTATTAGGTAAAAAAAGTTTAAAATAAAATATAATTTATCTTAAATTCAAGATCATTTAATTAGAATTATCCAATCGGTATGAGTTTCGAATCGATTAATTAGGGAGAAAAAGAATCTTGTTCAATTAAATAAAAAATATATTCGATTCTAATTAAATGATATTAAATTTAAAAAAAATTATACCTCCTTTTAAATATTTTATATTTATAAAAAATAATGAAATTTTTTATTTTTTCATGACAAGTGGAAAAAGAGTTGTGTTTAATTTCATAAAAAATATATTAGATTTTAATTTAAATATGTTGAATTTAAAAAGAATTATATATATTTTTAATTTTTTTGTATTTATTAAAAATGAGGATAATTAGATAAATTTGTATATATTAGGAAGTTGAAAAAAATAGGCAAATTTTTTTTGTAGAAAATATTTTTTTTTTTATATATACAGGGACTGAGAAGAAATTTCATGTTAGGACGTTTATGATAATTTATTTATTTTTTTATCTCCTTTTTGTTTCAGCATCCGCTGACCACCTTCTGCCCTCTTACACAGCCCCTCCCTGTAGAGGCAGCCTTAAGGTTTGGTGCTCGCTCTGACAACGTCCTGTAGCTTTTCCAGTGGGCCGTACGAGCTCTAGAGAATGTGTCAGACAGCGCCAGTGGGTTGAACGATCACAGGCACAGCGAGAGGTGGTGGTGGTGGTGGTGCTGCTGCTGCTAATTTATATTCGTTTATTTGCTTTTATGGCGATGGCAAATTGGCGATGGGTTGAGCTTTAAAAAGGTTGCAAGCTGAGAGAGAGAGAGAGAGAGAGAGAGAGATGAGAACCCTGGAACAGCGTCGTCCACTACTACCGGAGATCAGAGCCGGAGAGGGAGGCGTTGGGAAGTCGAGGAGATGGGTGACGTCGATCGGAGCTTCACCACATCTGTCCTTCCTTGTCTTTGAACTGTTCCACTGGCCATTTTCACAGCCCGATTCGGAATAGCTTGTCATTTGTGGGAATTGATATTGGTATTTTTTTTCAACTGTAATGTATTATATAAAAAAAAAATTAATAAAAAATAGTCTAAAAATATTAGTTATTTATACAAATTTTTATTAATATTTTTTAATTTATTTTAACGATCAATAAATTATTTTTATAAAATTAAATCGATCATTCTCAAAATTAATCAATAAAATTAATTAAATTTTTTATTATTAATTTTTTTTTTATATTGACATCGCGAGAGTACTTCTTTGGTCCATACGGCATCATTTTAGTTTCTAATCCTTCATAAAGTGTTGATGAATAGAGCAGACTGGTTCGACATTTTGATGAATTAAGAAATTTTTAATTCAATTCAATATAATTCAAAGTGGGTTATGGATCCACGAGCTCATCAACAAATTTAAAAAAAATAATAATAAATTTTAATTTTGAAATACGAATTAAGTGATTAAATCCATCGACCCATTAAATTTTGAAAAAAAAAAAATTCTCAATTCATGGACCAATCTGAGTGTACTTGGGCTCGTGACCCAGACAGATTGATTCATCTAGATCTGTCTAAAATAAGAATATAATTTTAATTTAATCCATTTAAATTATTTGATAAAATAGATTATCGTGACATCTCAATCTAAATTGATGATTTTATTCATAAGAAACTATGCCTAGCATGAGTTTAAAATTGAAGAACAATATTAACTTTAAATTTGATTTTTTTTTTTACATTAATTATACGTAAACTCAATGAACACGTACAATATATATTATTATCACAATATTAAAATTTAAATTTAATAGTAGAAGATATATTAAGATAATTATTAAATTAGGAGATGATGAATTATTTATAATTGTAAAATTTAAGTTTAAGATCCTTTTTATAAAAGAATAGAGGAATTATTAGACATGTTTTATATATGATATAAATAGAATGGTTAAAATTAGAAAGGAAATAGGTGTTTTTTTTATTGATAGTAAGATACATCTAAGAATATTTTTTTTTTTATAAAATAACAGCTACACTTATGTAGAGTTGATTATTTGTTTTATTATATAAAAAATTAAGGACTTAATTTGTAAATTTTAAAACTCTTTGAACTTTTTCGTAGAAGTGCAACTCTTTCTCCTCAGTCAATCATCTTCCTATATCTTATTTCCTAATCCAATGATCTTAATCATCCCTAACTCACCTTCTTCCATCCAGAAACTTTTTGCCCCTTCTCTTCTCGATTTCTAATGAAATTCTAATTTCTCTCACGCGGCATGTCTCTGCACAATATCACCGTCACCGTCACCGTCACCATCACCGTCGCAGTCGCCGTCGAGCCACTCTCGTTTGTTACCGATCATGAAGAATGTTACAAAATTGAAGATGTTGGAGTTGAAAAAGAAGCATGACTACAAATAACATTAAATGAGTTTAAAGTTATGCTTTGTGTAAAAAACTATGAATGTTCGATACGCGTTATGCTTTGTGCTTCACTAAAAAAGGGCACACACAAAGTGCTTCACTTTCAACTATGGCGCAAAAGATAAAATAAAATTGCAATCGCAACAATTTATTTTATGTAAAATCAAAAATCAAGTGCGACAGTTTAGCCTTAGGACATGGTATCTTTTAATGTTCTCATGGACATAATTGAAATGATAAGAGAATAAAAATTTATCATTTAAAGTTAAAAGATTAAATTTCAAGATTGACGAACATAAATTTTTATATCCCATAAATTCATTCTCATATCTATTTATATTCTTAATTATTATAATTTTTTTTTCTATTAATTTTAAAATGATTTAACAAGGAGCGCTGGATAAACGTTTCATTTTTTTTTATCACATAGTTAAGTCCTTTAATCATAAAATAAATATTTAAAATTTGAGAATCAATTATTACATATTAGGAAAGTTTTTTTTTAAAAATAAACAATGAACAATATTGCACTTTTAATCTTTCATGTATATTTTTCTAATTTATTTTAATAAATAATATTTTTTTTATAATATCAAATCAATGACTTTACACCAACTATACAGTTAAAAAAAATCGTTGTGAGAAATTTATTATTATTATTATTTTTTAAAATAACAGAATTACTGTATATTTATATTTTAAAAAATAATTATTGATTTTTTAATTACGTTTTTTTTTCTTTCCTAAAATTAATATAATATATCACCCTTCACTGGCTCCAGGTTTCCAGGTTTGACTACCAGCGTCACCGGAAATGGCACAGTCTCACTCCCCTGGAATCGCTCTCGATCTCCATCGCTGTCGCCGCTAGACAAAGCGCACTAGAAAAGATGCTCCAGCTCGCGGCCGGATTAGCCGTGACTGCGAGGGACGCGGCCAAGAGGCAACCCGGCGATAACCGAGTGCTGGAGTAGATCGCCGAGAAGAATAGTGAAATCGCCCGGATACAAGGGTTTTGACGCCATTTTGGGGTCTGCGCTAAACTTCCCTCCCCCGCTGCGTTTTTCTGCCGCCCAGTTTTGGGTGGACGCGAAGCGCGGTTAGTTTGCTCAGGGAAAGCTCTCTGGCGCAATCGAAGGATACACAGGAAAAAAGTGATCCTTTCCGTGGGCTCCTCCTTCCCTTTCCGAGTAAGAGAAGGGACGAGAAAGGAAGAAGGTGAGCCCATGATTCGCTGCATCGAGTTAAGTACAATTGCTTATATATCAGCTGTGACTTCTTTTGATCTGTGTTTATCTGCAGTTGTCGCGATTCCAATCATGACTTCTTCCTCTTCCCACTTGATACTTCCTTTGCTCCTTCTGCAGTACCTTCTGATCCCGGATCTTCTTTTTGCGAGCAATGTGAGTTCTCCTCCTATTTGATGTATCCTTTATCACTTTTTTTTTTAAAAAAAAATCTTAAACAATGGCTTTTCGTGCTGCTGCTGCTGCACTAGGTCTACATTGTTTATATGGGAGAGAAGAATCAGGATGAAACCGAGGCAATGGTGGAGCTGCATCACGAAATGCTTTCCACCGTGCTCGGGTGGTATGCCATGGCCCTTTTCATCCCCATTGTAGTTGCTCGTAGAAGTCAGATTCAGTTGTAAATTTGATTCTTTTTTCAGCAAAGAAGCTGCCACTTCCTCGATTTTGTACAACTACAAGCATGGGTTTTCGGGATTTGCTGCCGTCTTGACCAAGTCTCAGGCGGCTCACATTGCTAGTAAGCTTGTAAATTTTGGTTGTTATTTTTCTGTACGTAACATGCCTTAATAGAATTATTAAGCTTTTAGTCGTGGAGTGCAGATTACCCGGGAGTTGTTCATGTCGTACCAAATCGGATTCTTGATTTGCACACGACTAGGAGTTGGGATTTTATGCATTTAGAGGCAAACCTTCCAAATGGGATTATGTCAATGAGTAGGTCAGGCGATGGGTCTATCATTGGTGTTATAGATACTGGTAATTTTGACTCAGTTGTGTACAGTTTGGAATGGTAACCAAGTTATGTTAATTTATGCTTGAAAAAAAAATCTATTCTTGATTGAAGGGATATGGCCTGAATCTGAGAGCTTCAATGATCATGATATTGGTGAAATTCCATCACGATGGAGAGGAACATGCCAACAAGGGGAGAAGTTTGATGCTTCTAACTGCAATCGGTTATTATTTTTTTATTTCATAAAATTCAGTTAAATTTCGGGTGCAAATTACTTGTTTTCATTTCAGATTAAATCAATCCAAACTTGCAATGTCATTTTGCATTTTTATTCTTTTTAAATTTCATTTCTGACAATATTGCACCTATTAAAGTGTTCCTTAGGAAGGAGTGCCACGTCTGTGTTTTGTGGTAGGCCATACCATAACTCTGTCTTCCTACTATTAGTAAAATATGATGCTTTGATACTACTCACATTCAACATCAAACTCAGATTATCAGAAGATATTTCTATAATTTAACATGTGTCTAAATATTGCATATACTATTATAAGATGAACAATACTGTTGAACTACAAATATTGGTTTCAGCACCAATATTGATTAAACCAATATTTGTTAGTGAGTGTTTTAGCGTACAATGATCAATACTATGAAGAGGATGCAAATTGTGAGCTCTTATACAAAATAATTGATCTTGGATTAGCATTCAGATTTCACTATCCTTACTCTTTCAACAATGAGGATCAAACACCAATCTTCAATCATCTAACTTGAGATATGTTCTCGAGGTATCAAAATACTTGTCGTGTTGATTTTCAATTTAAAAATTCAGTTATTCTCATATTGTGAGCTGAGTTTATTCATTTATTATCTTTTCTAGATTACTTGGGTGTCTAATAGGGTACTTGAATACTTGATAGTCAACTTACTTGTGATCCCTAAATGTGTCAATTAGGTTGGGTTGCATGTGGCTCGTCTAGCCTAACATGGTTTAAATCACACCCGACCTAGTCCAAAAACAAATGGGTTGAGCCCATGCAGATCTTGACACAAAGTGGGTCCATGTGGGGGGCCAACACAATGTGGGTATATGTGGGGTCTGATACTAAATGCAGAGCCCGACACTAATACTAATAATAAATATCAATTTTTAAATAATATTTAATAAAACTATCAACTTTAATAATATTAAATCTGATTTTGGATTTTTAATTAATTTTTAGTATTTTTTTAAAAAATAATATTTAAATATTTAAAAAGACTAGGCTCGACAAGAGCAAACTCTACTAGGCCTTGCTTGGCTCCATTTGGGTTTGGGCTCGTGCTAGGCAAGAACTTTAGCCAATTCAGGCATGCTTGGCTCAACACGACTTCGCATGGGGCACCATGGGTGGCTCAACGACTTCGCATGGGGCATCATGGGTTGGACTCTGGCCCTACGGTTCCATTTGGGCTTGGGCTAAGCAAGAACTTCGTCCAATTTGGGCATGCTTGACTTGACACGACTTCTCATGGGTCATCATGGGTTGGACTCAAGCTTGGCTCAAGCGCGACCGTTGACAACTCTAGCTTGATTGCCAATTATTTTCACATTGTATGTAAATGGTTTTTTTTAATGAAGGTACTAGTTATAACCTAGTTGTATTTTGGAGTATCCCCTTAAAAATCATAATTCAAATGATTTTGAGATTAAGATGCAACAAAGCTAATGTAACACCTCAATATGTTCCCCCAATGTGAGTTGTGGGCTAATAGAAGAACTTTATAAGTTAGATGTGGTAGCTTATAAACTTGGTTTAAGCATTTTAGGCTAGTGGTTGGGTGTGATAAGTTAAATAGGCCAATTCTCTTATTTAAGCAGTGCATGACAGCTAATATATATTGTGTGACCCATTTATGTATTCCTCTTCATCCTAGTAAATATTTAGTTTAGTTGATATGCATTGAGTCTAACATCATTGAACAGTACAAGATCTTTCTTTATGTGTAAGCATAAAGGAAGCATTTAAGATATATCTTATTTTTTCATAAGTCTATCTATTCATGTTTTTTTAGATATCTTACATAGAATACAAGCAGAATGGTTGAAATGGAGGAGAACGTCGGGTATTTTATGTGATTGTAAAGTACCGCTAAAACTTAAAGGAAAGTTTTACAAAATAGCAGTTAGACCTGTTATGTTATATGAAGCTGAATGTTGGGCTATGATTCGAGCACATGAGTAGAAGATGAGAGTTGCAGAGATGATGATGTTAAGGTGGATGTGTGGACATATGAGGATGGACAAAATAAGAAATGAGAGTATTAAAGAGAAATTCGGAATAACATCTATTGAGGGAAAACTCCGAGAGACACATTTGAGATGGTACGGGCATGTACTTAGACGACCAATAAATGCTCCAGTTAGGCGATGTGAAACTATGACAAATACACATATCAAACGAGGAAGAGGTTGGTCAAAAAAGACTTGGTTAGCAACAATAAAATAAGATAAAATTTATTTAAGTATAAATTATGATATAGTAGGGGATATAGTCCAATGACGTAAAATGATCCATATAGCCGACCCCATATAGTAGAATAAGGCTTGGTTGTTGTTGTTGTACTAATGATAGAAGATCCAATTCAAGAATTGCAACTATGTTATAGCAACCTGGTAATGTAGAATATCAAGAAATAAGTGTTGTAGTTCCCTCTAGTGATGACTGAATTTAACGTATCTGTCCAATCAAAGACCAAAACTTTGTCATAGCTCTTTAACACGGCTCAAAATATTAAACCTTGTATTGAACAAGTCTTTACCTTGAACATCTCATATTTAACGTATTGGATCGATGAGTATACATTATGATAAATGACTTTGTATTGCAAGAAATTTAGTGATTTATGAACACGCTAAATATATTGAAGATGATTGTCACTACGTCTAAGATGATGCTATGCCAAACAAGATCAACACAACATGAAAAGGATAGACTATTGCTTACTAAGCCACTTAGTGGGAATGAATTTATGTTCTTATGTGACGCGAGGCATGATGGATGTTTATGCTCCAATTTGAGTGTTGCAAATAATGAATTTAGTCTCAATTGCTACGTTAATGTCATTTGCCTTAGGGATTATTACTTATAAATATATGAGCTTTCTTCTCTAATATACTTTTGAAGATGATATTAATTTGATATTTTCTTTTTTCACACTCCGTAATAAATGCCAATAAACTGGTAATTGTTAGCAGCTGTTCATCTTGTCAGGTAGTAAAAATCTCCTATATTGTCCTCAGCATTCAGATTGTTCGTTCTCCTGTGCTCCTGAATGTTAGCTGCAGCTACTATCGTGTGTGTTTTTCTTCATGTGTTTTGAAATCCTTTTTGTTCCTTGAATTATTAGTGTCCTGTGCTCCTCATAACTATGTGAATTTCTCATAGAATTACATTTTTTATTTTTCACAGAACTGAAATGTGACTGCAGATTGTTTATCCAAGGGAAAATATTGGAATCTTTATTTCACTTGTAAGGACCAAGTGGTAGTTCTTGAAGTTGTATATTTAAATGGTCAGATCCATCTAGAAATCATGTATTTCACTTATGGCTTGGTCATCTGGTCTTGTTTAATTTTAGCGAGTCACTATTGTATTTGCATGGTTGTCTGTTGATAAACACAGTATACACCTAATAGATATAGGATTGCCCTTTGTTAATTTTCATTTCTTATGTGAAATTAATGAACATTGACCCATGTGTCCCTGATGATAATTTTTTCTTAACAACAATTTCAGGAAGTACAAACTACCTGCATCTCATATTATTCCTTTTCCAAAGAAAACTGATCCTTCTAGTGCACCAGAATTCCAGCCAGGCAGACATGTATTGGCTGTCTACCCTAGCACTACTGCTTTGTACAAGGCAACCGTGGTCAATTCTCATCGCAAGGTTATTTTTTTAATTTTAATATGCCAAACTTTAGCATGGTAGGAAATATATGAAATGCTTACATAACATTCCCATGCACGTGTATCATTTTTGGCATATGCTGTTTGGCACTGGGGTGTGCTTGGTAGTGCAAAGTACATAATGCCACATGACATGATACTGTTTTAAAATTTTGACCTGTGTTCGGTATATGACCGGAACGATACGGTTTTGATACCGTGTCGTGCCGATACGATTTTGATACTTTTTAGAATATAAAATATAATAATTAAAAATATTTTTATTAATATTTAATCATATGCTTATTATTAAATTATATTTGAGTTGTTGAATTTTGAGTTTAAGTTTTGATATTATCTTGTAAAATATTTGATTCTTATTTAGGTTAATTGAAGTACATCAAGAAGGTTTAAACTATATTTAATTTAGATATATTTTGATCAATTTAAAATTGAATCCAATTTATATATAAAATAATTTAGTTTATTAGTAGTAATATTATATTTAATTTTTTATCTAAGAAGGGAAAAGGATAATCATCTTTAAATAGGTTAAGGTTTTGTTTTTCCTTTATTTACCTTAAGAGGTATTTTTTCTCTTTATTTATTTTGATGGAGAAAAAAATAATGGATAAAAGAGGAAAAATTTAATAAGGTAGAAAAAAATTAATGGATAAAAAAGAAAAAAAAATAAGAAGGTAAAATTTAATAGGGAAAAGGAAATATCTATTTAAAAATTAAAAAATTAATCTTTAAAAATAAAATAAAAAATTTTAAAATAAAAAATCATGGTTGCTATCGCGAGTGCCCAGCACCCGTAGGGGTCGTGGCAGCCTTCACACCTCGCGAAAGCCCCACGGTGGTCGCGACGACCTTCGCGCCTCTGGGGAGACTACTCGGGGGTTGCAGAGGCCGCATGGGGGTCGCGGTAGCCTTCGTGCCCTTTCGGTTTTTTAGCACCGCACGACCTCCGTGCCCCCGCGATGACATTGCGAGGCCGATGTGATGTCGTCACAAGGTCACAACAGCCTCGCAGTCACGATGTCGGTGTCAGTCAGCAAGTGAAATGGTAAATTCCACCCGTGTAGACCGACACAATACAAAATTGAAAACCATGACTGTAACTCTTGTTTATTATTATTTTGTAATATGATTATGATATAATAACGAAGAATAATTAGAAATTGAATTTCTCGATTATTAGTAACAAATCTCATTTGCATTACCATGATAAAGAAGTGTACATATATGACAATTGGTGAACAAGATATGCTTGTTTTTATACCACAACAACCAAGTCTTATCTTACTAGGTGGGTCGAATATATACATCCTCCTATGTCGGGCTCTATTTTTTACTATATCATCATCTATATTTAAATAAATTTTATCCTATTTTATCATTATTAACCGAGTCTTTTTTGGTCTTCCTCTTCCTCATTTAATATGCATATTTGTCATGGTTTCACATTATCTAACTTGAACATTTATTGACCATCCAAGTATACGTTCATACCATCTTAAATGCGTGTCTCACATTTTTTACACAATAGGCGCAACTTAACTTTTTGTTCTCATTTCATATCTTATCTATCCTTATATGTTCGCACATCCATTTTAGCATCCTTATCTCTACGACTCTTATCTTCTACTCGTGTGCTCGAGTCATAGTCCAATATTCAACTCCATATAATATAGCATGTTTAATCGTTATTTTGTAGAACTTTCTTTTAAAATCTGGAGTACTCTACGATCACAAAGAACACTAGATGTTCTCCTCCATTTCATGCTTTCTTTATAAGACATCTTTCTTAATCCCTCAATTCTTTTGTAAAAATGATCATAAATATTTAAAGCTCTTAGTTATAGGTAACTTGTTATCTCCTATTTTAACAATTATTTTATTACGTCTAATATTGCTAAATTTAAATTTTATATATTTTGTCTTTAACTCTACTAAAGATAAAATCTTTCACTTCTAGTGTTTTTTTAAGATTCGAGCTTAGCATTTATTTCTTTACATGTCTCATCTACCAAAATAATATCATTTATAAACAACATGCACAATGGTAACATGTCTTGGATATGTTCAGTGAGTTATCCATAATTAGTATAAAAATATAGGAACTTAGAATTGATCCTTGATGTAACCTATTTTTATTGGAAACACTTTGATGAGTTGCTTGGAGTGTTCACTCTTATCATTACAACCCTATACATATCCTTAATTATTCAATATGTTGGTTTTTATGATTGCAGAAAATGCATAATTTATATGTTTATGTATGTAGACTGTTTTTCAAAATTTAGATTAGTCAGCCTGTTATTGACAGAGAAATACCCCACATTACAGCATTTCCTCTCTTAAATAACATTTGGAATCAGCCAGAAATTTAATTAGAAAATGATGGAAATGTTCTTCCATCAAGATTGTAGGGATAATTATTTGAAGTCACCGATCAATTGAAAAGGTATTACAACTCAGAGCACTAGATACATTTTCTTTATGTTTACATATATGTATTACTTCTTCGGACATTGGACTCGTCAGTTTGATGTTGACAGAGAAACTATCTGACTAAATTTATCCTCTTAAATAGTAATCTGATTTGCCATATGTTCAGAAATTTTCTTTGATTGGCATGGTGTGAGATATGAAAAATACTATCCTCATGAAATAATAATTGAACTGAATCAGAAAGGGGAACTTGAATCCAGTCACGAGTTACCAAGGCCTAGAGTTAAACTGAACATTTTCATGAACAATTTGATTCCGCATGACTATCTATGAGTCTTACATAACAATTTGTTACAGTTAAAATAATTTATAAAAGTTTTCAATTATAAAGCAGGCATAATCAGTCAGATCTTGTTTTAGTAGTTTAACTTGCCCTTTTTGCATGGAATAAATTTAGTATTTTGTAATAACTCTGTGAGAAATGACAAATTTTCTGTTCGTCTATGTGACATTACAGACTTGTCATATTTAATTTATGATGTTCTCTGAAAAATATTTTTTGTTCTACATTCTTTTGAAGCACATAACAACATATTAATTTCTCTTTTTTCATGGTTCCCTATTCTGGCTGGATACTTCCAGAGAAAAACTGACGAGTAAGTAATCTCTTTCCCTTCTCATTTAGATATTTATTGCTGCTATTTGCTCTAACCTTTTAGATTAGCTAGCTCTGTTATTTATGCAAGATCCTATAGGGAAGGTACATAATCATGGTTATGCACCTCATACGTAATACGGCTTCATATTGATCATAAAGAATCTTAAAATCAGTTTAGTTTTTTTACTTTGAAAAAAAAATCAGTTGAATGACCACCTTCTTGAATAGTCCTTTATTATCATTAGTTGGTAGATAAGACAGAAGTATTATGTTATTTCTTGAAAGAAACAAGGATCAAAAGTCCTTCTGTGCCTCGCTAAATTAGTGGGATTATCATCGAACATTCAACAGATTGCCCTAGTCCGACTCAAAATGTCATCAGAGGTATTTTGCATTTAGACCTTTGCATTGTCATGTTCCGAATGTGTTCATAAGTAGTTATTAGAGCCATCTATCATAGTGACTTCTAGAGAATATACACAACATACCTGTTCTAACAGTAATCTAAGGCAACTTGAAATTATTATATCACACGTTGCCTCCTATTTCTAATATGTTTTTTGTTCTTAAGATTTGCATTTATTATCTGATATGGTCTGTTTTATTTTTGTTGTTGTTGGTTTCAAGTTACCTTCTTGAGTTTGATGATGACGAAGAAGATGGATCGTTACCTCAAAGAAGTGTTCCATTCTACAAAGTTGTGCCACTTCCAGATGGACATCGGCAATGACCGTGCCATGTTGTATAATTGCAAAATCTGATACCAAGAATCAGAACTTCTCTAACAGGGGGGGCATGTTTGTATCCAAGATTTTAATTCTTATTGTAGTCTTTATGTTAATTCTCTAACAGGCCTTCTTGTAGTCTTTATGTTAATTCTCGAGAGCTTTCCCCAAACTTTCCAGAGCGTCGGTTGTGTTGAGTAGTGCCTAATAGAGAGAGGGACAAAGGAGCTCTGTTTCCTATCCTCACTCGAGACTGAGCTAAGCCAAGTGCACCACCACCAGAACTCACATTGGCCTATCATAACTCTGTCTCCATTCAATGGATCAACCTGCATCAAACTCTATCTTTAGATGATTTTTACTTGACTTGGATGAACTCAACCAAGACTCAAGCCACTTTAGATTGTGTTGCTTCTTGAATTGAGCAAATCCAACGACATCCAAATTGTGTCACAATTTTGGATTATCCGAGCGAGGAATATACCTTGGGTTACCTTCAGATTGAACTACAGTCACCTTGGGCAAATTAGTTGAGCTCCATTCGGTCTTGTTTGAACTTGACAATACTAATACTCATCGGGTTGTGAGTTCCAACTCTAGGTTCAAGCCATATCAATATTGAATTGGTTGGGCTTTGCCATCTGTTGTGAAAGAATGATAACGAGTTTGGAATTTTCGACCAAAAGTCAGGTGTGAACTTGAGAAGTCAGGTGTGAACTTGAGAAGCTAGGTGATGAATACCAAAATTAATTACCGGAGTCTTTGAGGAAGAAGCCCAAGGATGCAAGAATAGAGAACGAATGTGGTGGTCAAACCCCTCTAACTCTATTGTTGGTTGTCCCCCTCTTTCGATCCAAAGGATTAGCAGTTCTTAATTATTCGAGTTTCAAGCTGCATGGACAAAGTAGAGGGTGTAGTTCTTATCACGTCTACTTGAGGTATGGATCTAATCTTGTTTTATTCCATTCTATTGGTTTGCTTATATGTGTATGTGCAGGGATTAAGCCGCGACAAAGATAAAATTATATGCTTCGACTTGTGTCAATGTGCTTTATCTTTCAAGATTAATTGAGGTTGATCTGGTGAAATCCTAAACTTTGTTTTTATAAAAATGCTCTTAACATGAGCGAAACCTCAAGCTTATCGAATCAAGGAGTGGAAAAACATAAAACTTGAGACCGCATTAAAACTTGAGATTGCAAACTTGGCCCAAGCTGAATTAGATGACTGACGGTTAGTGAAGCCAACTTGGTTGCGTGTAGTTGAGGTGCAGATGGCTAAACCCTAGAGTTGAACTACTAGAGTCGACAAAAGAATTTGAGCTTGAGAAAGATTCAAATATGTCTAGGATATTCTTAACCTTTGCAATGAATTTAAGTTGATGTTTATTGTTAGAGAAATCATAGTTTAAGTGGTCGTGTTTAATTATATTGTTGTTGGTGCAATTATGTTTCAAATGATTTGGTGTAATTTAATAATTTTAAAATTTGATATTTGAAGTTTAAATTAGACATTGTTTTATGATTTATATATGTGTTTTAGTGTATAGGGATTTGCATGAACACATATGGAGCCAAAAGAGCTTGTGCCTAACGAGGTTGAGTGATGATATGGATAATGATTTTATGTGGCCAAGGTGACACTCAAAAGTTGGAAGAAAGATGGTATGAAATATCTGAGAGACTAGGATATGTAGGCATTGAGGTGATGTTGGCGAAGACTTGGTGCACCTAATTGTGGCAAAAGGCGAAACGCTCATACTTGGTGCACCTAAGAAATTAAAGAAGGTTGCACGAGGTAATTAAGGGATCATAGAATAAGAAATATCTAGGAGTAATTAGGATGATAATTAGAGAATGTGGACTATATAAGCGAAGCATATGAAGAAGCCAAGAGCTCAAGTGTATCCAACAGATGAAAAACTTAATAGTAAAACCCAACTTAGATGGACTTATCATTAGGACAATCAATATCATCCTAATGACTAGTCAATGAGTCAACTAATTAAGTTGACTTAGAAATTTAAAACCCCAAATCTATTCGGGTTTGTGGTTTAGATCTGTTAACATATGTCGTACTAGGAGAGTTTGGATCGAAGGAAGAAACTATGATTGCTCACTTAGAAAATACTTGTCTTAATATTACATTTCAAGCATTTTAACATTGAAAGAGAACTAACAATAGAGCAATGTCAGATACAACCCGATTACATGACTTGACCCAATCCCAATAGAAAAATAAAATTAATAGTGATAAAATTTGAAAGCGACATAACCTGAATACATAAATTGGTCGACACATTTGCTCTCGGGACTACGATATATCGGTAAGACATTCAAGTTATTATCCAGATATTCATAATTTGATTTTCAGTTATGATGTATTTATGAATTTTTCTTTTAAATAGGACGCATAACTAAAAAATATTGAGTCACCTATCACGAGCGCTTCTTAATTTAATCAGTGAAATTTTTTCGTGAAACTGGATTATCTCATATTCACTTGTTATTTAATTCATCATAAATTGGTTGACACAAGTTGACACATTTACGAAGATAATTTATTTTTTAAAAAATAATTTATTTTTATTTAATTTTACACCTTACAAAATTATCTTTAAAAAATAACTATTTTTTTATATAATTACTTTATCAAATTATCTTTCAAAAAATAATTAATTATTTTTATATATTTTTATTAACCTGAATAATATAATCCGTTTATGACATGATTAATATGAATTGCCACCCCTAACCAATTTCTTGAAGGTTGAATTCCTTATTCGCATAATCTACAAGAAGTCTTAAGCTAAAGGTGAGTTACATTACCTAATACACTTCGGCCTTCTACAATACAAAGGAACATGCATTAGCACATGAACAAGAATGTTGTGCAACCATAGAGCTCCAAATCTATAGACCAGAAACGACATTAGCTTCTAACCAAATGTGCACGACATTAAAACACGATAAATGACAAGTGAACAACCTTCAATAGATTTAGTGGCGGCAAAGAGCTGAAATATGGAAGCAAGTAGTAGCATTATCCAAAGTAGTTGACAAGAGATAGGCTATAAAAGCATACAATAAAATCGCACAATAAAATCGCGCTATAAAATCATAAGGTCCCATCGAAGGATTGATCGTAATAACATGACACTAAAACACAAGCATCAAGAACAACGTCGTCTCAATACATTTTAAGACTGGGCTTGAGGCCTTAATATTTTTTTTCAAAAATTAAAAATTAATTTTTTAAAAATAGTTTTTTTTATAAAATATTATTAAAATATTTAATTTTATTAGTAAAATTTAAAACAATAGCTCGGTGTATTATAAAAAGATATTTTCATAACTAGTCACACAGTAATAACTTTTATCATTGTGTCAAGTTTCATTTCTTTATTAGTAAAATTAAAAAAAAAATCTCCAAAACTTTCAAATGTAATTTGTTAACAAATAATATATTTAAACAAATTTAATTTGGCTAGTAAAAATTAAAATTATCAATTAAAATAAATCTCAACTAAAATTTATTTTCATCAATAATTTTAAATATTTATCGATCAAACTCATATGTTTCTAAAATAAATTAATAATTATATTTTATTTAATAAATTTTATATATATATATATATATATATATTTGAAAGGCACCAATTAAATAGAGACCCTAGGCATATGCCTCTAAGACCTTTGTCTCGAGCCGACCTGATAAAGAGATCAATCTTCAATGGATAAACTTTCAAAATTGATTCACCCGATTACTATATTGAGAAAGACTAGTCATTCATCCACCCAATTATTCTTGTCTCTCCGTATAAGATGAATTTCATAATACAAGACGACAAGAACAAATAATTTTTAAGGTCTTCATCATCTATACCCAAATACCACGGTATCTATATCTAATGAGTTATGATCCTTAGCTAGCAATTATGTGGTTTGCCCCATGATAGATAAGTTTTTTCTTCCTCCCAAATTCCATCTTTTAATTAAGTTGCATAAGTTTATGCCTTACTTTGACTTAGTTTTGCTTTTCTTTCACTTCATGCATACTAATCAAACTTGTTGCTTATGGAAGGGGTTTCAATTTATTGGTGGAGCTTTCAAAGTCATGTGCAATTCCAATTCCAATTCCAATTATTCCAAGTCCAAGTCATGATTTATCTCTTAAATAAAATTATTAAATATTGCTAGAGACTTTCCACACCACTATTTTTTACAACAAGATAATAAGAATTTAAATGTGCATTAAGTCATACAAATATAATTAACTACTAATATAAACCACTAATAATATCTATAATACTTAATAAAATTATTAAATAATATAAATACAATTCTAATAATAAGACAAAGGAGTAAACATCCTCCTCTTTAAAAATAAATGGTTCATGATTTTAACAAAGATAAAAAAAAAAATCAAACTTGAGGAGGGGAATTGTAGTGAGCTCGCTCGCGGCTAATTTGTGACCACGAGCTTGACCTGTCTTAGTTGTGAGATGCGGTCGCAAACTTGAGAGGTAGTCTCGAGTGTGAGTTGCGGCCATGATCAACCTCATGGGCTGCCCGCGACTACAAGCTTATTGTTGGGCTCGCGATATGCGGCTGCAGACCATCAAACCATATTGATTCGCATATGGATCGTGAATCCTTTCTTTTCCTAAATTTAGATTATATAAATGGAAGAAACTAGCTCCACTCCTATGGTAATTAGGGTTTAAAGCAAGGCATTAAAGTTGATCGAGTGGAATTAACTTTAGTGTAAAACTTTTGAATTAAAAAATAAATATTTACTTTGACAGTCTTCTTCGTTGACTTCCCTCACCCGCCGTCAAAGTCTTCCCTCCAATCAAATTTCACATATTTAATTACGTGGCCCACATCGAACACGGTTCGTGGGGCCCACTGTCCCCTATTTCCCACGGCCACCTCTCCATATATTTCCTCCAAATTTTGAAGATTTCCACCACCGCAACACGACTCAGAGAGCGACCAAATGGCCGCCGCCGCCGCAATCCCTCTTCCATCGCTCCTTCTCCCCTTCCTACTCTTCCTCGCTCCCATCTCCGCCCTGCACCTCCCCGCCCATTCCCTCTCCCACCGCCGCCTCGCCTCCTCTCGCCACTCCCTCCGCCCCTCTTTCCAATACGCCCACCGCCGGAGCTTCGTCCCCAAACGTTACGTTCTGGCCGAAAACACCGCCCGGGGTACCATTAACCACACAAACATCTCCCATGCGCCGGCGCCGGTGCCAGCTTCTTCTAATAACAGCTCCATCCCCGAGGACCGCCACCATCGGCACAGCCACAAGAACCGCAAGCGGAACTGGATCCTGGGTTTCTTCTCTGGCGCGATCGCCGGGGTCGTCTCCGGCGTCGTGCTCTCGGTGTTGTTCCGGATTTTAATGAACTGCATCCGCGGGCGGTACCGCAACCCCGGCGCCCCCTCCATCTACAGCCCGAAGCACATCAAGCGGGTAGAGGAGTTGGCGTTCCTGGAGAAGGACGACGGCCTGGCGGCGCTGGAGGTGATCGGGCGCGGCGGTTGCGGGGAGGTGTTTAAGGCGAATCTCCCGCCGGCGGATCCGGCCCAGCCGGAGGCGCCAGGGATGGCGATCGCGATCAAGAGGATCATGAAGCGGACGACGGAGAGCGCGGAGCCGACGTCGGATGAAGAAAGCCGGATGCTGGACAGGTGGATGCGGCAGATTCGGTCGGAAATCCAAACGGTGGGCCACATCCGGCACCGGAATCTGCTGCCGCTTTTGGCCCACGTGGTGCGTCCGGATTCCCACCTGCTGATCTACGAGTACATGAAGAACGGCAGCCTGGAGGCGGCGCTGCAGGGGGTGCGATCAGGGGAGCGGGAGATGGATTGGGCGGCGCGGTTCAAGGTGGCGTTGGGGGTGGCGGCGGGGCTGGAGTACCTGCACGTGAACCACCGGCCGGCGATCATCCACCGGGATTTGAAACCCGCCAACATCCTGCTGGACGACAGCATGGAGGCACGGATCTCCGACTTCGGGCTGGCGAAGGAGATGCCGGATGCGCACACCCACGTGACGGAGTCGAAGGTGGCAGGGACCCTGGGCTACATCGCGCCGGAGTACGCGCAGACGTTGAGGTTCACGGCGAAGTGCGACGTGTACAGCTTCGGGGTAATACTGGCCGCGCTGGTGGTGGGCCGGATGCCGTCGGACAACTTCTTTCAGGAGACGGAGGAGATGAGCCTGGTGAAGTGGCTGAGGAACGTGGTGGGCGGCGCGAACCCGGCGGCGGCGATCGACCCAAAGCTGATCGGAAACGGCTACGAGGAGCAAATGCTGTTGGTGCTCAGGATCGCCATCTTCTGCACGGCCGAAGACCCCAAGGAGCGGCCCAGCAGCAAGGACGTCCGGACCATGCTCGCCCAAATCAAAAACTAGCCTGGACCGGACCGGACCGGACCGGATCCGATTAACCGGTTCAGTCAGTTAAATAAACACGAGATCTAAGCTCGATTCGGTTCGGTTTATAGATAAGATGCGGTCTTACTAAATTAGGACCATGCTCGCAGAACAAGTACTAGATATAGGCAGTTGAAATCGGTTAAATTACCGGTCTAGTCGATAAATACGAGAGTATATATAATAGTCAGTTCTATGGTTGTTCTACCCTCAATCGTGTGTTGTAACTCATATGGAAAATATATCATCGTCTTGAGTCTAATCAAATGGTCTATCTGTTTAACTAGTCGACTCGGACTTATTTAATATTTTATAATTATAGGGATATAAATTTGTGGAAGAACTGCTGATCATTCTCCACTTATCCCTATACTATTAATTATGCAGTCATCTGTATAAATCATTTCAACTTTATGTGATGGTTATTGACACTAGAAAGCTAGAAGAGAAAAATAATTTATACTTTAATTTCGGAATAAAAATGCTTGACTTCCATGTCGTTATTGACTCAAGTCAACAAGAGACAACAAAATAAATAAATAAACAAGACTGTTTTTAAAAGCATAAAAACAAAGACTCAGTCTAATGACAATCAATTCCTTCATTTTATTTTTGGAAGAAAAAAAATTAAGATTGACTAAATCGTGCATTTCAATCATTGAGTTCGTGAACCATACAAGCATTATTCAAGTATTTTGACTTTTCCAACCAGTGGATTCACATCTATCGAATTTTCCATAGCTGAACAGGACTTTGGACCAGTAGATACTCCATTGATTGATGGACTTTTGTATCTGCCCCTACATATAATCATGTAATATTTTAATTATTGATACGTGTGTGAGTAATAATAGGTCTTAAAATTAATTTTTAATTAATATAAAATATCTCATTAGATGTTTATTTTCCTTTATGCAAAAAATTACTGTACTAAAATAAATATTTTTATAATTTATCTACTTTTAAAAAATATAAAATTATCTTAAAAAATCGATAAAATGATGATTTCATTTTTTTTTCTTTTTTCTTTAATGTTATATTTTAGTTGAATATTTTTTCCTCTAAATCGTTGATAGAAATACTAATATCAGGCTAAATAATGTTGATGCCAACCATGGTGGCAACATGTTGATGCCAACCATGTAGATTGATATTTGATTTGTGTATTATCGTAGATATCAAAGATATAACATCAAAAATCTCGATCACCTACAAAAATTAGTTGTATTGTAAGTACTGGATACCAAGATTATTAAAAAAAATGACATCAAGCATGAACACTCGCATCGGGTATATTTGTCTCAGGCTTAAAATTTAATGGCATGTCGCTAAGCAAGCTTCTAAAGAACGAGGTTGCATGAACACACATTGCATCTACAATCATTTGTTATATTCCTTGCGCTGTAAAATTGATTGATCGTTATATTTCATTGCGAATTACTTGAGCAATACTCTCATAATGCGATCTAATTGTAGTGTTCTTATCATTTTATCTATTCTTTGTATGATGATTAATTGGTAAGTGAGGTAACTCAAGTGTATGCAAGAGATCATGATGTATCAAGAACCTGAAAAACTCACAAAAGATGCGAGCATGGTAATGATGCAAACCCCGAATCGAATAGAAATAGGTCAAATCAACCAATAATCCTCCAAACCCCATGCCTAGTGATGCAAAACCAGAAACCGTGCCATTGAATGATGTTGGAATGCAGCATATAACATTTCATGTTTTTTTTGACCTTTTTGTTACAATCCAACAAGAGAAATTGTCTGTATACTTCGAAACAATGTTTAACAAGATGCAATGTATTAATTTGCTTCAAATTAAACAGAAGTCACAATTATCCATGACAGTGTCAGTCTAAACACCACCACTTAGTTCGTTATTGGCAATTGGCATAAATAACATGGAAGTGTTTTTCAAGAAATACCTCAGCCTCGAGGAATTGAAATTCGTAGATGATTGATGGATCCAATAATGTGGCAACCAATAGCAAAGATTATGCATGTGAGTTTCTCTCTTTAACTTGAGCGAGGAACTCTTCTCTGAGTCGCTTGATCTCCATTTCCTTATCCAATCTTTCTTGCTGCCAAAATGAAGAAAGAATCATCTCAGCATTCACGCAGATATAAAACAGTCTAAGAAAAGAATACATGCAAATATATAAGAAAATTTCTTGACGTCCAAGAAAATTAAACTCCGCCCATGACGAACTAATCATGGCCGGTCCCAAGCCCGGATAAAGGAGGAGGGTTGCGTTAGGTTGCCAGCCAGCGTTAAACTATGGCAAATTT
>JBBUKS010000060.1:6265372-6277643 GCA_038050645.1 Hedychium gardnerianum
ATGTGCCCGTGTTGGGTACTTGCTTAGATTGTATTATGTATTGAGAAATATGGTCCGCCGTACAGGGGAGGTGCTGTTCGATTTTCGTCGGACAAATACCCTCTCGGGGCGTGACAGAAGCTCAAGGCATGATCATGTCTCCTAGACACGGCCGTGTGACTAGTCTGGGCAAACTCAAGGCACGACTGTGTCTCCCAGACATGGTCGTGTCTCACTGGCAGCTCTTCCTCAAACCTGGGTCATGCCTCATAGGCACGGTCGTGCCTCCACCCATCAGAACCTCAAGTTCAGGTCGTGTCTCCTAGACACAACCGTATGCTAGGAGTGTCCTAAGTCGTGCCCCATGTCTATAAAAGGGGATTTTTTTCCCCCTTTCTCAAGGGAGGTTGTTCTTCCCTTCTAAGGAGAACACTAGGTTCATCCACACTCCCTTTTTCAGAGATTTCTCTGGCAATTTGAGGCAGATTTCTCTGATCCATCATCATCCAAGGAAGGAGAGGACTCCCAAAGACCGAGACAACTATCGGCTAAGCATTCTTTCCCTCTTTTTTCTAGATTAAGGTTTGAATGTTTATCTTCATGTCTTTGTGTTTTCTTTCCTTCTCTATGGAGTAGATCTATGTATTATAGGGTTAGGGAGTAACTATGATATAATTGATAATGTATGAACTATGGATATGCCAATTTTTCATTTCTATGAGATGTTACCTCTTATGTTATGTGTGTTGTGCATTGTGCATGTTTGACAAAATATGTATATGAATGATGCATGTAGATCTAGGGTTTTTCTCTATGTTAAGGTTGCTACTAGACTGGATAATCAGGAGATCCTTAGTAACAAAGAATTCTCATTCAACCGAACACTTGTGCCCTTAGTAACAGAGGACACCGATACATATTTCACTTTCTAGAGTTAAAAGACCTTAACATAGGAATTTATCCTAGTTTATAGGAGTAATGTTGAGGATTAGGAGATAATCATATTGTAAGGATATTATCTAATATCATAGTGAAACCAAAGGCCTAGAATCACTTCTCAAACCAACCTTCACACATCACTTGAACCTAGACTTTACAACTCTCTCTCTTTCTCAAGCTTTTTTTCACACTTCTCTCTCTTAAGTTCACAAGCTCACAATTTGATTAGTATAGATAACTTCCTTCATAAAATCACTAGTGTCTTAATCCGCAATCCTTATGGATACGATAATCTTTTATATTACTGACGATGTTGTCGTGCACTTGTGGCTACATAACAAGTTTTTGGATGATTTTGGATATGATACTCAAGTACCTCCAACATTTGGATTAGGAGACTTCAATCATTGGAAATAAAGAATGAAATTTTTCTTTATGATGGACACAGAGCAATGGTTTGATTTAACAGAAGGATTTGAAACTCCTAGAGACAAAAAAAAGGAAAACTTCTTCGAAAGAACAAATGGACCAAAGAGCAAATCAAGAAATTTGAGGATCGCGATAAGGTAACCAATTGATAATTTAGTTTCTAATGATATATTGTGTAGGATAGGCATATATCAAGATGCCAAGGAGTTATGGAGCAAGTTGGCCAAACTCCATGAATATCCAACCTTATTGCAAAGTGAATATGAATCCAAAGAGGGAGACTCTTTGCATCAAGAACATGAGTATTCGGAGGTTGAGAAATGTTCAACATCTGAGGAGGATATTGAAGAGGCATCCACCTCAAGGATTGAGGGGGAGCATATTCCATTGGTACCGGAACAAGAGGAATTCTCAACATCCAATGCAAATGAAGAAAATGTGTCACCTCTACGAGTGGAGATAGCTCAACCCATGAAGGTATATCAATTTCATACTTTAAAGATAAAAGTCATATTATATGCTGCGAGTGTAGGGAGAATGAACACTACAAGAGCAAGTGTCCAAAATTGACGAAGAAAAAGGCGAAGTTGTGACCCAAGGCGAGGGAGAAGTCAAAGGAAGCCGGGACCTTAATATGCAAAGGCAAGGAGCACATTATGTGTTTCACATGCAATCAAAGAGGACATTACCATAATCAATGTCTAAAGGGGAGCATCAAAATAAAAGTAAGGAAGGAAGCTCAAATCAAAGGGGAGCTTCTAAGAGCAAACTTAAGGTATTATTTCATAATGCAATTGCTATATATCATGATAAGCATGCTAGAAATATATTTTATCATCTTGGTGCTAACTACGATGAAAATTGAAATTTTCATTAGCAAAGTGAAAAGTTTAGGATGTTAATGGTAGACCTACCCAATCTAAGGATAGGAACATTCTATGCAAGAACCCTAATAAATTTAGACATATACCTAGAAAGAAAAATGATCAAGACATTAATGAAAAGTCAAGGATTAATAACTTAAAAATGAAAAATCAAGTTTTGAGGTTAAGACTTGATAAGTTAAAAATGACCCTTAGGAAAATGACAAATGAAGTTAAGGGGTCAAAAGAACAAAATCTAAATTTAGGTAGACAAGAATCATCTAAGGACAATATGGGTTTGGGATATAAACCTAAGTCCAAGGAAAATGTGTCCTCATACCATATAGTTCCATATAACTATGGAACTAACCCTAGGTTTAGGAGTCAAATTAAGATTACAAGGGATGTTATCCCTAGTGTAGATCTTGAGGAGACTGGCATGGCTAAGACTTCTAAGAAATCTAGGAAAGTCATTATGAAGTTATCTAGGAAAGTTATCCCTAGTGAGTATCTAGTGCACCCAAGGAGCTCCAATAGGTATTAGGTTCCTAAGAGTGTGATCTCTTCACACTAAATGGGGATAGGGTGTGTCAACCCTAGTTGGAAGGATAGTTAACCCAACCATGATGAAGTTGACATTTAAAGCATTTTCAAGATATTATGATATTTTGAAAATGAAAAGTTGATTTTTTGTTTATCCTTGATGAGTTTATAACTAAGTGTGCTAATAAGAAATGAGCTCTTAAGTTGATTAAACATTCATACCAAATGATAGAATCATGAAGTGTGCAAAGTGTGGGTTTTTGACACATTCGAGGGAGATAGGGTCGCCCATGTAAAATCGAGGATTTGACATAATGGTTAGTTGATGACACTTAGATGATAATTTAGGTATTTTCTTATGAGCCATTATTACTATGCTTGTAAGATGATCAAGTTTAGAATACCTAGATAGAGATGCATGATCCCTTGGTTTATGAAAATCTATTTTACATCTCACAAGATCATAGGATGACTTGTGTGTGTATTGAGACACATTAGACACAAGTGAGATGTAAGGATATAAACTAAGTTCAAGCTGCAATTTGATGTATCAAAATGAGCTTTAGTTTCATCAAACAAAATGGATTTTGTGTTAACTAATCATGGGGAAAGCTAATATGCAAGTCATGTGCATTTAGCCCATAGATCATGCTTAGAAATTATGTTTGAAAATCATTTCAAAAATATTTTTGGAAAACTTTGGTGAAGTCTATTTGTTGATAGGAATCACCATTGATTAGTTAGATACAAAATTAGTGCGAAATATTGAACTTTCAATGATTTCTAATTTTGTATCATTCTTTAAAAATAAGATATATTTTCATAGAAAATTATTTTTTCCTCGTAGTATTTGACATAAGTAATATTTATATGAAATTTCATGATTTTTCAATTATGCATTTTTGAAATTCGATATAAAAAGCTAAAATTTCATGATTTAAGTCACCAATCGATTGTTGTCAGTTACCAATCAATTGGTATCTATATTTTTGGATGAAATAAATTTATTTCATCCATTAAACCTCATTTTTAGGATTATTAATTATCCCTAGCCCTCTAATATGCTTAGATAAACATTCAAAGGTGATTTTATTGATGAAAATATGAAAAGGAATGATAAAAGGAGAAGAATGAGGAATAGATTCAAGATTGAATTTTTAATCTCATGACTTGGATTTTGAAATTTTCTAAAGGTTTAGGAACTGAAAATCATTATTGGTGCAATGGTTGGAGATGGAGCATGCCTTGAGGAGAGGTCCACCTTAAAGACATGATTTGGGCAAAAAAGGGAGAGAAAAAAAGGATAAGTGAATATTGAAGGATTGAATACTCAAGGTTGAGCATTGGAGACAATGGAGGGTAGGGAATCTTCATTAGGATGTTGAAGTTTGGGACGAATCTTGAGAAAAGATTTTTGATGTATATCAAAAGGAGAGAATATAGGGTTTAAGTTAGGAAACTCTCATTAACCCTCATTCATATTTTGGCATGAGAAGAAAGATGAAGAAAGAAAGTTAGGCTAATGAGTTAGCCTACTTAAATATATTGTCAAATATCAAAAAAGGAGAGATTGTTAGTGCAATTGACCTCAGGTCAAGGTGGACCAAGTTGACCAAGCTCGAGTTGACTCGAGTTAGATTTTGATATTTGATTAATATATTAGTAAGAAGTCAAGTAGATCAAGGTTGACCGGATACTTGACGATGTCAGAAGTTTAACGAAAAATTGGCAAGAGAAAAGTCCAAGTGAGTTAAGGTTAACCGGACACTTGGTGATCGAAAGTCCAATGAGAAGTTTATAAGAGAAAAGTCCAAGTGAGTTAAGGTTGATCGGACACTTGGTGATCGAAAATCCAACAAAAAGTTGACAAGAGAAAAGTCTAAGTGGGTCAAAAGTGACAGGATACTTGATAATCGGAAGTCCAATGAGAAGTTAGCAAGAGAAAAGTCAAAGTGGGTCAAGGGTGACTGGACACTTGGTGATTGAAATTCCCACGGGAAGTTGGCGATAGAAAATCCAAGTGGGTCATGGAGGACCGGACACTTAGTGATGATGGAAGTCCTGACTGGTCAAGGTTGATTGGATGTTAGGCAATGATGAAGTCATGACAAGTCAAGGTTGAACAGATGCTAGACAACGAAAAGTTTTAGAAGGTCAAGGTTGATCAAATGCTAAATAAAGGAAGTCCTGATAGGTTAAAGTCAATCGGATGCCAAAAATAAAGAGAATTCAACTTGGTAAAGTTAAAATAGAAGTATTAGTCAATTGATAGAGCGTATTGATCAATTGATAGACTCTAAACTTCGAAATTGAGGTTTTAGGGTATTTGTAGGGTTTGTTATAATAACTAGGGTTACTACAGTAACAAGCATTACTCTAGACCCTAAACCCCAAAAAATAGTATTTGATACAGTAATTAGGATTTGTTATAGTACCCGAATTTAGGGCTGCTACAATAATTTTGCTATAGTCGCATCTGATTAGTGAGTTTCAGCAATCAATTGATGACACTGTAGCAGCGAATAGAATGATTTGGAATTTATTGGTGAGTTCCAACAATCGATTGGTGGGACTGTAGCAGCAAATAGGATGCTTCCGAATCTATTGATGAGTTCCAGCAATTGATTGGTAGCACTGTAGTAGCGAACAGAATACTTCCGAATCAATTGATAAGTAAGGTAAAAAAGAGTCATTCTACAGGTTCAAACGGTCGGATTCGATGACAATCTATTAGTGAAGACTACCAATCGATTGGTAGGTGAAAATCAACCCGAATACAATCATATAAAAGAGGGTTTCGTGAAGATTTGAAAGCGCTCGTTCTTGAAGGTTTTGGAGCAAAGTGTTGCTGCATTTTCAGACTAACAAGAGGCATTTCCAAGCAACAAGAAATCAAACAAAGTAAGATTTTGATTGTAAAGTCATTTTTGATTTTATTTGTATTTGTATTTTTGTTTCTTGTTGTATTATTATGTTCTTATAAGAACAAGCTTGTAAGAGACTTTTCTGCCTCGGGAAGGTGTCCGAAAAGAAAAAAATTATAGTAGAAGGAGATCACTAGAGGTAGGCCTTGAATTAGTCCCCTAAGAGATGGATGCCATGTGAAATCTTGGAGTTGTACATGTTAAGTCAAGTTTGAATCAAGGTTTCCATTGTCCATTCAAACGATGAGCACGACAAGATTAAGAAAAGTGATCCAAACTATTTATCTTCTCGCTAACTCATACAAATCATAATAGTTATGATATTTCTATGATAAATTATGTATAGAGAGGAAAGAAAAAAATAACATAAAAGAGCAGAAAAAGAGAAAGTAAAGACATAAAAAAAATAATCAATTGTTGAGAGAAGGCGTAAAATAAAAATTAGGTATATGAAATTTAGATGTATCTTTTAAAATTCGATAACTTTAGAGCGCCCTTTGAAAAGTTACCCAAAAAAACAGCAATTGAAAGAATTTTTACAATTATGCCCCCATTATCCAATTTTGATTGAATTTCTACTTTCTTTTTTTTACATGAAAAATAACTGACAATGTTTTGGCCTCCCCTTGAACAAATAAATTAAATCGATCATCGTCATGTAAACAAGAAAAAAATTTAAAATAAATAAATAAAAAGAGTAGTCAATCTTCCTCGTCGCTGCTCGAATCAGACTTCGAATTACTCTTCAGGAAATGCGCCGGCAAGTTGGAAAACCTCGCCACCGGCCTCCTCCTTCTCTCCGCACCTTCCTCCGTCGTCGTCGGATCCGACCCCGACCTTGCAGCCGCCGCCGCTGCCTGCTTTTTCTTCTGCAAATTCCTAGTGATGTCCACGCACGCCTTGTCCACCATGTCCAAGAAATCCTTCACCACCACGAACAGTTGCAGTGGCAGCCCGTCCCTCTCTTTGCCCGCTCCCGGGTGGTAGTACTCGTTCGTCTTCTTTACCACCTCCATCACCCTCCTCTGTTCGGCCGCCGTCGCCTTTAGCTCCTCCTCCGCTACCTCCACGAACGCCTTCATCTCTTTCACGAACCCACCACTGATCACGCCCCCGGTGCTTAGACTCTCCACCAGCCGCTTGATCTCCGCCACCCTAGCCTGCAGCGTTGGGCACGCGGTCTTGAATGCGTCGTAGTCGAACCCGGCCGCCTTCTTCAGGTTGGCGAACTCGTTGCTGAGCCCGCCGACTAGCGGCAGTCCCAGAATGGTGTACTCTCTCTCCCTCTCCTCCCGCACCGCTGCTGAGGAGGACCGGCTAGGCACCCTCTCCAGCGTCCCACCTCCGTGGCTTCGGTTGTTGATCACCAACCGTTTGCCCTCCGATCGCACCACTTCCTCCACCACGAAGTGCAGCAAAGTGGTGCTGCCGTCCGTGCTCTTCACGTCGGCGAGCTTGCGGAGCGCCGTGAGATTGAAAGCCTGCGCATTGCCTCGCGCGGTGCCGGCGTTCATGCGGTTGCCGGCCTTGAGCACCGTCTCGAGCAGCTTGAGGAAGAGGCCTTGAGTGGGCGTCCGCAGCTCCGCGCATGCTGCCTCCAGCGTTTTCAAGGTCTGCTTGAGATGGGCCAACTCGGGCTCGTAGTTAGCGCGGAAGAGCATTGCGTCGAGGCGGGAGAACGGCGAGGCGGGGACGGCCTGGAGGACGTGGAAGAGAAAGTTCTCGGCGTCGGCCAGCATGCCAGGGTCGCCGGAATACGCCCGGATGGCTTCCTCCTCCTCCTTGGTAGGTGCGATTTTGGTGAGGCGTTCGAGATCGTCGGTGCTGAGGCCGCGCCCGTCGACCACTCCTTCGATGATGGCTTGGCGGCTGACTGTGGTCGACCGAAGGACGATGGAGATGTTCTGCGATTTACGTGGGTCTAGCAAGGTGATAGGGGTGAACGCGGCGACGGCGGCCGCCGTTGACTCAGAGTTGCCTGAATTGTTGGCTGCCCTAGTGTTCCTGTTGGTGATCACTGTGCCAAAAAGGGCTTCCATGACATCTTCATCAACCCTGTTTCAAAATCAAGAAAAATCTCACTACAATTAAAGGCGAAAATTGTCCCAAAAAAACAAACAATTTAAAAAATGAAATGCATAGATGGTGGGCCCGACTTGGCCGCTGGTTGGCCAATTTCATTTTAAAACAAACAAATTTAATAATTCAGCAAATGTCAGCTGTGATAATTTCTAACTTGGAATTTGGAACTTTGAACTATTCAAGGAAGAAGACAGGCTGTCAAATTTTAGGTAAAGATGAAAAAAGGAAATTATAGCTTTATGATGTTGGAACAGCATAGGAGTTTAGATCTTTCGAATTTTTCAAGTTAATATCATTCGATCTTGGTTTCATGGACTTTGTGGCAGTTTTCTGACGAGATGAAAGTTGAAAATTTTCTTGAATTTAATCATGGATGAAGAAATGAGATGAAGAACATATGGAGATGATAATGGAGGTCACGTACTTGAATGAGCCGTTGTGGAGCCTGTCCCAGACCATTGAATGCTCGACGTCAATGGCGTTCATCTTGTCCCAGTGAAGTGGCTTCAACTTCGTGGCCCCACCTTGTCCCTGCACCGCCGACGCAGGTCCTGGCGCGGATGGCGGTTTAGAAGAGCCTCCGCTGGGCCTGGCGCCTGGTGGCGGAGGCGGTGGAGCTGGGCCAGGAGGCTTGCCTGTTGGAGGCCGGGGCGGTGGTGGCGGTGGCGCTTTCGCGCTTGGATTCGCTGTCGGCGGTGGCGGCGGAGGCGGTTTAGGCGCAGGATTGTTTGTCCTAGCTGAAGGAAGAAGTGGTGGCGGAGGGGCGGCGTTTGGCTTGGGACCCCGTTCTGACGTAGGAGTAGGTGGCGTTGGCTGACTTGTGCTACCAATCTCAGATTTCACTGTTGTTGGCAGCGACGGCGAGGATACGACTCGACCTGGCGACGGCGTCCGCGACAGCCCTGTGTTACCAACCTCCGGAGGTACAATCGCTGGACGAGGTGCTGAGAATACGATTCGACTTGGCGACGGCGGCCGCGGTGGCCTTGTGTTCCTAACCTCAGATGCCGTAGTTGCTGGACGCGGCGCAAACGATGGGACCTTATCCGGCGACGGCGGCCGCTGTGGCTTTGTGTTACCGGTCTCCGACGGTGGCTTTGAGTTACTGACTCTAGCTGGCGACGGGAGCCGCGGCGGCGCAGAAGGAGGCCCCGGCGCTGAAGGTACGAATCTACCCGGCGGGAGGGGCAATCCTAGATTACGCGGCGGTGGCGGATTTTGGTCGATGTTCTCCCTATCGAATCTCGTCGAAAACGAGCTCCGATCGTCAAAAATCGGCGAAGACGAGCTGATGAAGCCGGCCGGAAGCAGAGGCTCTTCTTGAAATCTCCGGTCCTTTTTCTTCGCCTCGTCCACGTCGCCCGGGCCCACGCTTTCTTCGTCGTCATCCTCATCCCCCCGGCGACCGGATCGAGACTCGCCTACCTCGCCGTGAACAGCGTCGACCTTCCGTTTGAACTCGCGCCAGTATGCCGCATCCAAGCCGTCCTCGTCCACGAACACGGTCTTCCTCTTGCTCGCCCTCGCGCGGACCCCCTCCGGGAGGGAGATCTTCGCTGGCCTCGACTTCTCCGCCGCCTCCTCCTCCTCCGCTTGCCTCCGCCGTCGCTGCTGCCGTCGGGTAAGGAATAAATGAAGAAGGAAGAAGAGGAGGCCCCAGAAGACGAAGGTACTGACGGCGGTGGCGGCGACGGCCTTCGCCAGTCTACCATCGTCGGTGGTGGATCCCGAGGTGGAGGGTGGCGAGGGAGGCCATGCGTTTTCGAGCGCCGGAGACGGCAGGGAGGGGAAGAAGGTTTGTAGGTTTGTTTGCATAGTTGATTTGGGAACAAAAGGAAGAGATTAATAGAGGAGGAGGAGAAAACGGGACTTTAATTGAGGGAATAAAAGCTTCAATTGCGGTGATTTTGAAGAGATTGAAAAATTGAGAATTTGGGCTTTTTGTTTGGTCGCGTATTGTATTTGGTTGACTCGCTCTCTCTTTCTCTGTCTCGTCTCGACTTTATTTGTTTTTATCACCGGGAACGCGTATTACATTACTTGTATGAAAGCATCACTTCTTTTTTCTAGAACGTGTAAGGGAAATTTTCCTTTAAAGGTTAAAAGAGTATTTCTTTTAAGAGAATTTATATTATTTTATATTTTTTAAAAACATATTATCTAAAATTTCTATATGATGTTCGGTTGTGCATATATTAGTTATGCCCCCATTTACTTTCTTTTATTTACCTATTATAAAAAAAATTGGGCACAGCAAGGCACTGCGAGTCATGGTCGGGTCACCACAAACTCGTGGAAGTCATGATCGTCGGATTTGCCATCGCTCTAGCCTCTCTCATTTTTTTCCCTCCTTTTCTTTTGTCTTTTCTTTTCTTTTTCACTTTTTTTTTCTTTTTCTTTTTCTTTATCCGGTGTGATTTTTCCGCCATGAATTCCTTTTCTTCTTCAATGCACGTCTCTTAGTAAATAGAGCATTAGGGATTAAAGATTTTAGGGATCAGATTTATTTGAGGACTAGCTTAGGGCTTCTTGTTGTGATGACCTTGGTGCTTGGTGGCTTTAGCACCTCCACCCTATACTATTAGTGTTCGATAGTTCGAGCACCTTAAGTCACTTCCACGACTTGATATCCTGAGTCACCTTCTCTACTTGACACCCTAACCTTGAGTGCTTTAGGCAACTCGACTTCCCGAGTCCCTCATGAGTCTAGACTTCTCGAGTTCATTCATGCGACTTGCACATCTGATTCCCTCCTAAGTATGCCTCTCTGAAATGCCCCATGCAACTCAGTGTTCAAGCTCCATACCCTCCCCTCCAAGAAATCTTGGGCTTCCTAAAGTCTCTCATGATGAGCTCTGACTTTTAATTGCAAACCTAGGCTCATCCTTGGGGGTAGCCTTAATAGGGAAGGGGTTGTGGTAAGACATGGTTCAAACAAGGCCCGACTATCATTGGTTAGAACTTCCTTGTAGTTTGTATGGGCACACCTACATGGTTCGGACAAACCCTGATTCCCCCTCATCGTTCGTACTAGTTAGAGCCTTCTCACAGACTGTACTAGGATGGCTTATGATTCCTAGCACCTCATCTTAGTCATATATAAAAGATAAAACTAGTAAATTATGCTTTGATTCTCTTTAGCTATTATTTTTCTCATGGTTTCGACTTCTTTTCTGATTGAAAATATAATCAAAGTCCTATATTAAAAATATATAAAAAAATTATAAATTTATAAAATAAAAAATATCTCTATTAATATATGAGACTTTTTGAATAGAGTCCCAAAATAAATCTATAAAGATTTCAACCCAATCATTATGAAGATATATTAATTGTCCTAACTATTCTAAATTTCTTTTTGAAGAACTTAAATATTAAAAAGACTTTATTGGGCATTTTTGAAGCAATCAAAGTCCACAATGAAACACACATAAAAAAGATCATAAATTTATAAGATGAAATATATTTTTATTAGTATGAGACTTTTTAGATAAAATTCAAAAATAAATCCATCAGAGCTTAAGGCCAAAGTAGAAAATATTATATCATTATGGAAATATATAAATTCTTTTGGTCTTAACAATTTATATTAGGATCATGGTCTAGATCGAGTCATGTAGATGGAATAGAAATACTTAGAAAAGATCATAGGTTTATAAGATAAAAGATATTTCTATTAATATGAGGTCTTTTAGATAAAGTTCAAAAATAAATTCATGAGGGTTTAGACCCAAAGTGGACAATATCATATCATTGTAGAGATAAAGTCCAAAAATAAATCCATGAGAGCTTGGACCCAAAGCAATCAAACAGGCCAACCTGTAACGAGGTAGGTCGATCAATAAAAAATTCGTCATATGGTGGGGGGTCGTAGGATCGTGTTGTGGACCGGCTAGAGGGGTTGAATAGCCTGCAAAATAAATTTGGACTTTCTCTTGCTTCTTACTTAAGCATGGTTACACACATTAATAATAAAATAAATAGAACACAAAAAAGAAAGAGGCTTACAGATTTTACTTGGTTACAACCGGAGTGGTTGTTAATCCAAGGCAATGAACAACTCCACTAATGAACACCTTCAGACGGAGTAGCCTCTTACAGATATTGAAAGCACAAACACTAAATAGCAGAAATAGAAAATGAAAAAACAAAGTGTGTTACTATAAACATGAGGACACAGCCTCTATTTATAGCAAAACGATCAAGGTGACCGTTTTGTTGACGTGACAGTCATGGGAGCGCCTCCATTGATTGAGGGCGCCTCCAATGGATCAAAACTGATTCATTGGTGATTTGGCAGCGTTAGGGGCGCCTCCAAGAGTTGGGGGCGCCTCAATTGGTACTAATTCGGCTTCCAGATCTTATTCGCTGCAACGAGTCTTCAGCGGACGGTTGAGGCGCCTCCAAGCAACCGGGGGTGCCTTTATTCTTCAGGCGAGTGAGGTGCCTCTGAGTGTCCGGGGCGCCTCCATCGAACTGGCAGGTGAGGCGCCTGAGAGACTCTAGGGCGCC
>JBBUKS010000060.1:6282812-6297035 GCA_038050645.1 Hedychium gardnerianum
ACACGGAGGAGGTAAATCACGGGGGCTAGTCTAGCCAGCCCGAACAGTGACTAGTGCATAAGGGGGGCAGGAACCTGTCGTATCTATCATATTATTTACTATCATGGACAGATGTCACCGTCTTACTCATTTTGCTGGGTTATTTTAAATTCAAAGTTTGAATATATCTATTCATATTGCGATTTCTTATGGATAAATTATTAATAACCATATTGACTATTAAAAATTATCACAAAGTATTCTTTTTCAATCGCTGACTTGATTAGCATTTATGTTCTTCTAAAGTTATCCCCACAAAGACTGCTTGTGGCATTGTGGTGGAACTTTCTACTAAGGAGCGTTGACCGACTTGCCTTCTCAAGATTGACTCCGTGGTCATACTTTCCCGTTCCACGCACTAGTACTTGAAAACTGAAAAGTGATCTGGATACAATTTCTCTGGAGCCCCTGATTTTATGAAACGACTATATCATGTAAGAATTATGAAGTTTCACCTGTTGTCTAAGATGTGCTTGAGAAGTATTACCCTACGAGTCAGGCAAGGGAAAAAAATTAAAATGAAGTTGTGAATCTTGCTTAGATTTATTCAGGAAGTTGTGAATAGTTGAAGAGAATGTAGTTAAAAGAAAGAAACCAGCTAATTGTTCAAGTCTGAATTACAGTCAACAGAGGGGAAGCTTCCGGGGTGGTCGTATCTCTTTTTCTATTTCAGCTGCTTGAAAAATTGTTAAGGAAAGAGAAGCTCGCTAATGGTTTGGCAATGGCCACCACCGCAGCATCAGTAGTAATCTACCACCACCATTTCTTCTTCTCCTTCCTCCTCCTCACACACGCCGCCTTGGGATTAGCCGCAGGACCCCCTCCTTCGGTGCCGCCGGAGAACTGCCCTCCCTTCTCTTGCGGCCGACTACGTGACGTCTCCTTTCCGTTCCGACGAGAATCAGATCCTCAGGGATGCGGAGACACACATTACCAACTCAACTGCGAAGGCGACGAAGCCGTCATCCGCATTGGCTCTGCGGACTACTACGTTGTTCAAGTTGCTGACGAAAATAGAACGTTCCATGTGGTAGATCCAAGCTTGGCAAACTCTAGCTGACCTCTCCCTGCTCGATCCGCACTCTACTTCGATTCGGAGACCACCGGAATCGATTGTAGGACGTCTTCGTTTTGGGCAAGCTTCGTAAACTGCACAGAGGAAATCCACGTTAAGTATTATCGATCCGTTCCTTGTCTGAGTCGCAACCATTCATTTGTCTACGTTATCGCTGGAGAGAATTCATTTGTACTGCAGTACTTAGAACCTTCATGCCATTTTTTAACTTCTGTTCCCCTCCTTGAGAATTCTTTGCCGGATTCACGCGATCATCCTTTCTTTCTTGACAATACTTCAAACGTAGATGTGTTTAGCATACTGCGCCAGGGGTTCGAGTGTGAAATACCTTGGCATGGCCATCAACTTTCTCGTGCTCACTGGTGTCTGAGAGCCACCAAACGGTGAGAGAGATCGAGATTTTTAATCTTTTCAAACGTTAAATCTTCTCTCATTCGTAAAGATCTGTAATTCTTTTTTAATGTTTGCAGAGCTTATCATAAGAGACTACGACGCAATAATATATTCAATATGATTTCCGTGTTCCAAAAAGGGCAGACTTACTTCTTTGATTGCATACAAGTTTCTCATTCCCGGAGAAAACTCATTCAAGTTGTGGAATTCCTGACAGGTTTGATAGCGAGTTGACTTGTTGCAGTGATCACACAGTAATTAGTCTTTGGGATTCTCAAATTTCATTCTTGGTGCAGGAATACTAATTCTCTGTAGGATTGTGATGCCAACGCTGGTGCTTCTTTTCTTTCTGGCTTACAATCTGTGGGGCATGCTACAGAAGGTGGATAACGTCGAGAAGTTTCTTCGTAATCAACAGAGTCTAACACCCAAGAGGTTTGCCTACGCCGACATCATTGCGATCACAAGACATTTCAGAGACAAGTTGGGGCAGGGAGGTTTTGGATCAGTGTTCAAAGGGGAGCTCCCTGGTGGTGTTTTAGTTGCCGTTAAATTGTTGGGCAACTCCAAGTGCAACGGTGATGAATTCATCAACGAAGTATCCACCATAGGAAGGATTCATCATGTCAATGTGGTGAGGCTGGTTGGATTTTGCTCGGATGGATCGAAAAGGGCGCTCGTCTATGAGTACATGCCCAATGGCTCACTCGATAAGTATATTTTCTCTCGGAGTCGAGTCGATCAAAACCACATCTTTACCTCTGAAAAACTCATAGATATTGCCATCGACATCGCTCGAGGCATCGATTACCTGCATCAAGGGTGCGACATGCAGATTCTCCACTTCGACATCAAGCCACACAACATTCTCCTGGATCATAATTTCACCCCCAAGATCTCTGATTTTGGACTCGCAAAGTTGTATCCAAAGCATAATAATAATATCGTTTCAATAAGCGCTGCAAGGGGGACAATAGGATACATAGCACCCGAGGTAATATCTAGAAGTTTTGGAACTATATCATATAAATCAGATGTGTATAGTTTTGGAATGCTATTAATGGAGATGGCCGGAAGGAGGAGGAATGTGAACTCCCTTGCCGAGAATTCTAGCCAAGTCTATTATCCTTCTTGGATTTTCGATAAGTTGATGAGTCTAGACAAAAATAATGTACTCCAACTTAGTAGCAGCTTTGAGATAGAGGACTCAGAAAAGAAGCTATCAATTGTTGGATTGTGGTGCATCCAAATGAGGCCATCAAACCGCCCTACAATGGCAAGAATCCTAGAGATGCTGGAAGCCGATGTGGAGAATCTGCCTCTGCCCCCGAAGCCATTTTTCTCTTCCACTTCCACAAATGAAAATTTTGAAAGAGATCAGACAGGCTTGGATTCATCAAAAGCCTCTGAGCTTTTAGTTATTTCAGAGTGAAAGAAATGTTTGTTAGAAATATACATACTTAAATTCTGGATGTGAGATATGATATATATGTCAAATTGTTTGGAATTCGATCGAGTTTATCAATGGTTATATGCTGGTCGATGGAACTTATTATTGTGCTTAATATAACTTCATTCCAACAATCTAGCCAGAACCTGCTGTTCTTCCCATTTGGAATAATGCAGTGTTGAAAACTTAAACAGATGAGATTTCTCATTTTGAACCAACGTCTTCAAATATGTGATTAACTGCATGTGGATTGAAGAAAGGCACTACCACAACCTAAATGAAGTCTAAAACAGTTTGAGAAGAAAGTTGAGAGTAAAATGTTTTAGAAAACAAGTTGAACAATATCACAAATTAAATAAATATATAATGAAATTACAATTATTTTGTTATGCAAATTGTACATGTATGAGCAATGTTCTCATCATTAGTGTTGACAGAGAAAAGATATTTTATTTTATAATAAATAGAAAACCTAATATAAAGTCATTCTGAATGTCCCATATGAAGTTAATTAGTTATCTGTAATTGCTTCTTCTGAAGCTCAACTTATCTGTCACCAATGTACCTAAGAGTTAATGTGATAATAATGGAGCAATTTATCTTTCTACCAATTTTATCTTTCATACTTGCACAAAATATGTCAAAATTATTTTTTACTCTTTTAAAAATATGTGGCAAGCTGATAACTATTTTTCTCTTACATCATATGATATGATCAGATTGTTGATATTTTTTAATTCAAACCCAACAAAATAGTGACATTGTTTACTAGTGACTAAGCTCAAGCTCAGTGTTTGTCACTTCTATTAGATTTATAATAGTGACAATGGTAAAACTTGCCAAATTAAGCCACATCTATATCATACAGTAGCCTAGGTAAGTTATGTATGACAATTGAACTGATTTCCTCTCTATATGTGGAGAAATATAGAGTGAGCAACTAATCTAATTAATCTATACTTTGTCTCTTTGTTGGAAAATTGGACTTTGAATCAATAAACTTTGGAAGATAATTTAAGTGAGTTTCATCCGATAAAATTAAAAATTACTAGAAAATTAAAATCTAAATTTCGAATAGATAATTTTAGAAAGGAAAGGATATTAAACCTTTTTTAAATTGTGTTTTGTGCTGTTAGAATTTAATTAGTTCAACTCAACCCATATCTGGATCCAACAAGGGAGGTGCATAGCACCGACTGAGCACACGCATCGGACATTTTAGGAAGCACTTTGCACTTCAGATGCACTCAGGTGAAGTATCAAAATGCTCCTTCAAATGGGAATCAATCTAAATCATTAAATTCAAAAGGGATGAATCAGATGCACCTAGGTGAAGAGTCAATATGTTCCTTCAAACAAGACTCAATCTAAATCATTGTATTCAAGATGGATGGATCGAATCCGATTCAATCAAGAAACTCTTTCAATTTTTCACAAAGTATAAATAGAAAGCCTCTTTGTACAAAGATTCATTCATTCAATTCAGAGCATTCTATCATAGTTGTTGCTATAGTTTGCACCCTTTAACAATACAAATACAAACTAATAATAGACTCTATACAAAAATATGTTGTGGAGAGAGATATAGAAGTTGAGAATGGTGATAGACTTTTCACATGAACGTGTTAACGACCTTTCTTATAAGCCACTGACCTAACATTCGATGATACTCTATTTTTCCAATTCCGCAATTATATGCAATAAGCTTTAAATTTTACATTCATTTAGCAATGTCATATAGCCTATTAATATTCACCTTGTTATATAATGAAGGCTGAAATGATAAGATTTTTTTTTTAAAATTTGTTTATAGAAGCTCATTTAGTCATTTCAACACAAACACTTGTGAAATTGAATGAAATTTCCAAAAGAAAAAAAAAATCAATATCGAAGAGAAAAAGTTAAGAAGCTATTTGACCGTTGCCCAACGTTCCAATTGCTGCACGCTCCATTCCTGGTCTCTACCAAGTTTCATAAGCATCTTGCATTACCGTATCTTTATTGGATGCACGCATCGGTCCCACCTTTTTCCTCCGTCTCTCTTAAGTGGGTATCAAATTAGGGTGTTCTTATCACGGACTCCATCGCTCGCCTTCTTCGTCAAGATCCCAATTCTTGGACATTAACAAATTGCTCGAGGCGGTCGCGAAGACAGCGATCATGGCAGCGCTGGCGCCTGGAATCCTCCAGAAGCTTCTCAATGGCATGGACAAAGGAGCCCAGAAGCCGGTCGGCGAGCACCGGAGCGCGCACTTGCAGGTCACCGACATCGTCCCCGCCGATCTCGACGAGAAGGATCTCTTCCCCAAGCGCGGCTTCTACATCAAGCTCTCTGACTCCTCCCACTCCCTCTACGCCCGCCTCCCCTTCCACCAACACGACCTCGTCCTCAGCAACAAGCTCCAGCTCGGCCAGTTCATCCAAGTCGACCGGCTGGAGCCGGCGTCCCCTGTTCCGGTCATCATCGGCGCCAAGCCGCTTCCGGGACGCCACCCCCTCCTAGGCTCTCCCCAGCCCATCGAGAGGCGATCGGTCAAGGCGTCTCCCTCCGTTCGGCGAAGAGGGTCGTGGGAGCAACACCCAGCTCGTACTACTCCTTCTCCCGCTACAATGAAGCCTAATGCACTGGACTTCGAAGAAAAGTCACCGACGAGAGGCCGAGCGCAAAGAAGCGGGGGCGCCGCTGTGAGATCATCAGTGAGCGGGCCTCTTCTTTCTAAGCTTACGGATGGTAAGGAAGCAGGCTCTTCTTCCGTAAGGAAAAGCTGCAGCATCTCCAGATTCCCTAGGAGCAAGAGCCTCCTCGATCGAGATCAAAAGGATATCAGATTGAGCAGTTTTGCGATAGTTGAGGAAGAGTCCTCTTGTGCATCTGATGAAAAGAGCAGCTCAACTGCAACAGGGAGCTTGAATTGTGGAACCAGAGAAAGTGAAGGCATCTCTTTGCCTGGAAAACTCAGGAACTTGGGAAAGGTGCAATCTTGTGCTTGCTTCCCTTGCTACATTGCAAATTAATGCATTGTCTGCTAATCAACTTGCATCACTTGTAGGAGGCTTTGGAGCATAGAGATGCAGCTCAGAAGGTAGCTCTGCAAGCTCTTCGAGATGCTTCGACTACTGAAACTGTAGTGAGAGTAGTCAAGTAAGATTGACACAAAATACTCAGTCATTTTAACACTTGAAAAGAGTTTCAATTGCAGGATGTAAGACTGATCGAATCTGGTTATCTGAACTTTTGCAGGATGTTTTCTGAATTGAGTAGTTTCGCGAAACTGGAAGCCCCCGCTGCTTGCCTCGATCAGTTCTTGGCATTCCATCAGCAGATTGTACAAGCCGTGACCGACATAGAAGCAATTCAAGCAGCTACAAGAGAGGAATCCATGAAGAAGCAAAGTGATATGGATGGCCCATGCATCTTGCAAGAAAGAAATCGCAACTCAAACAAACAAGATAAACAATCGAACTCAAGCCTCGCTACGCATTCAAAATCAAAATCAAACCAGAAGGCCGCAGCTGCCTCGAATAAAAAGGATCATCGTGACTGTGTTGCTGATGAGGTTGCATTGCCAATTTCTTCCTTGGACAACTCAATCAAATTGGTAAAGCAAATTCGAACTGAAGCAGGGAAATGGTTCATGGGGTTTCTGGAGGGAGCATTGGAATCGGGTCTGAAGAAATCTAAAGGTTCTTCGAGTGGCGTCGGTGGATTGAAGTTTGCTCCCTGCCCTCAGTCACTGATATTGCGGGTCATAAACTGGATAGAATTGGAACAATGTGGCTGCAAGATGGCTGATCTCCATCCAAGAGCATCACAAATCGCAAGAAAACTAAGGATAAAGGCAAAGAACCCTTGATTCTGGTGTGGGAACCCCCAGATCTCAGGATGAAGTTTGAAAATGTTACTTGTTGATTACAATTCTAGGCATGATCGATTTAATTTATTTTCCAAAAACTCTTTGTATAGAATCCCATGGGTTTGATTTTTCAACTTTCTGATTCAACCATGCAATTCAATTTCATGCTTGCCCATTTCAATCATTTGAAGCCATGAAAGACCAAATCCAATAAGATAGAATGACATGAAAGGGATTTGATTTATTTTATTTTATTTTATGTGATTGTAATAATTGAATGGTATAATTAGTAAACTATTTTAATTTATATTCAATTCTTTTAGTTTATCTACATATCTAGTTTGCTTTGTCTGCCCAACTTGCTTGACCAATACTCACATCCTAATGGTAAGACCAACCTGTTTAATTTCGTCACTAACTTGATTCAATCAACTCATCCAACCTCATCTGTATACCTACCTCAATTAGTCAAACCAACCTAATTAGCTCACACGATGCTCAACCCGATCCATCTCATCAACTGACCTGACTTGAATGACCTACTTGATATATCTAACCTAACTTGTCTAACTCAATGGGCTTGAACGACTAGTTATAACTTTATCGACTTGTTGTGTTCGTCTCAATTTGATCAATTGCTCTTTCACTTATTGTATTTATCTCATTTTATTTTTGAGATTATGACTTGTTAATATATTATGATCGGTTGAGGTGGAATAAGTTTTTTCCCATTTAGAGTATGGAATGGATTGAGCAAAATGAGTCATTTATTTCACCTCAAATTATTCATTTAAATATTAGAATAAAATAATAGAGGGAATGAAGCATTTTGATTTCATTCATTCGTGTATACCAAAACAATCTAAGATTGTGTTTGGTATAATTAATGAAATGAAATGGTAATGAAGTAATGAGAAACTACTCAGGAGAATAAGTACGAGGTTGAAGACAAATATTTTGATCATGGTGTGTTTAAAAAAAAAAGAATGAATTAGATAATATTAAATTTAAGATGATTAATTTAATTTTATAAAAAAAAATTATTGATCATTTGATAAATCGTAAAAATATTTGTAGCGAGTAATCTAAAAGTTTAATATTCTATGATTGCACGCGGCAGAAATCCGATTATGCTGTGTTTCAAATTTTTATTAGAAGTGAATCAACGAAAGTATATCTGCCTTTAACAATTAACGAGGCCGTCCTAAACTCAAATACTTCGATTATTAAAAAAAACAAATATTATATTTACTTGAACCATCACGACCATATAGCGTCATATTCCACTGAGAAATAAATAAATTAATTAAATCAGAGGCAACGTGAAATGGTCCCTCGCCACGGTCACACAAGCGACGATGCTTCGATTCCGTTGACGTCGCTTCTCTCGTCGGCCTCCTCCGTTTTTTCTTAGAGGATCCATGCGAATGCTTCCTTTATTCTTAATTCAATCGCTACGCTGATTTATTTGTGGCTGCGGTTTTGATCCACTACAGCGACAGGAAGATGTTTCTGCTTTCTCCATTTGTTTAGCTTCATAATTGTCGGCACGGAGATATACTCCAAGCAGGAAGAGACAACGAAACATGGCTCATCTTCTTCTCTGGCTCAACTTTTAACAAAGAGGAGAAAGCATAAACAAACCGAGCGAAACACAAAGACCATCAGATCCTGTGGAGGCGTGTCTTGTTTTTCTTCTGGTACGGTAATAAAACGCTCACCGGTTCCTTGTATAATTGACAGAAATGGAAAGTCTGTGAGCGGCCCGTTGGCTCTGGACTTGGCATGGAGAGCCAGAAGGTGGTGGTGATGGTGGAGGAGGCCGACGTCGCACGCGTCGCCCTCCAATGGGCGGTCAACAACTTCATTCGCGGCGGCGACTCGATAACTCTGCTCTACGTTTGCCCCTCCACGCGATCCAAGAAGAAGCAGAGGAGCTACAGGCTCAAGGGGTTCCAGTTGGCTCTCTCTTTCAAGGACCTCTGCAATGGAATTGCTGAGGTCGGTGAATTCTTTGTCTTCCAAAGACTTCTTAATTTTTGTTGAGTTCGATCTCTGCTTGTTCTGAATTGTAATTTGCAGGCAAAGGTGGAGATCATAGTGACGGAGGGAGACAAAGGGGCGGTGGTGGTGGCGACTGTGGCCAATATTGGAGCTTCTACTCTCGTTGTAGGATTACATGATAAGAGCTTTCTGTACAAGTAAGTTTTTCTGAACTAAAGGAAATTATAAGAATTTTGTACTGATCTTCGACAATTCCAGAGAATCTATATTGAATGTTTGATATCGATGAACAATATTAGGAATTCTATGGAAGATACTGGCACAAGAAACCTAAATTGTCGGATTCTTGCTATCAGACAGAACTCGAAGTCACAGCATGGGTTTCTGAACACAGAGTTGTCCCAAGTTGAAACCACAAGGTTATGGTAAGTCATCCAGTTTTTAACGGATTTAATCAATTATATAAATCCAGAAAAAAAATGAAATACGTTTTTTCTTCCATTTGCAGTGTGTCAGAGCCCAAAAACTCATTTCTTGTCCTCCCCTTATACTTGAAAGTATTCTTCAGAAAATCTAAGAGGAGAAAGTTCTAACCTAAACATCATGTAACTATATGTTGTATTGTGTTCCTCCTCCTTTACAATGACTTGTAATGACATAGAAAAGCAGTAAAATAAGTGAGTGTGGATCTTTATTTAACAGTAGAGCAAATAGAAATCAGGCAAATATTGTCAAGTGTGCCCAATGGCAGTTGGATAACCATTTGCTCTGTCATGCTTGATATTACAATTTCTTTTAGTAAATTGTGTTTCTATCTTCTTTTGGTGATTCTTTGTACTCCATCATTAAAGGCATGATTAGTAGATGAGACCTAAGCCTAAGTGACATAAATTAACATTGCATGGAAAAGGAAAGCAAAAGATGGTATTGGTTCAATAATTTTGCGGTCCTCTTCAACTACAATGGTGAAGTTCTTTGCATGGTTCATGTTGCTTGTACAAATGCTGTTATTAATGCAACGGTTGGCAGTTGGTGTCTTGTTGTTATCTTGAAGACATGATCCTTGTGATAATGTTAAATGTGATGATGGAAAACCAGCTTTCTCCAAGGTTCGTGATCTGGAGTTCCTGAGCGAACTTGTTGCAAAAAGTTTTTCTTCTGTGAAGGAGCTTCTATAGAATGAATGTGGAAAATACAAACATGTAAAAACAAACCAGAGACTCTTCAACAGCAGCTGTTACATGATGATATATTCCCATGAATAAAGTGTTCAATGAGATTGTGCAGCAATTGAGGATCACACAACATTTATTCCCTCAAATGTAGCTTACGCGGAAAGGCATTTTAGCACAATCTTTCACTTCTTTTCCTCTCTCTTTTTATCTTCTTTTCCTATCTACTTTTTTGCAAAATGAAAAAAAAAAGATTAAAAATCATATATGAACTAGAATTTCAACCACCACAAGACACCAACAAAAACAAGTCGAGACCCAATAACTTGGGTTTGTCAGTCTTATCAATACAAACAAATGTAATGGGCAAGAGGGCCATGACCACTACAACTAAATGTAATGGACCTTACATGAAAAAGGTTTTGTCAACACAGTGATCAGCATATAGAAAAGTTCCACACTGACACAAGTTCAACTATCTAACTTTCGAAGATCATGATATGTATGGAAGTGCAACCCAATTTCTGAACCAAAATGCTGTCTAAGACCAAGTTCATAGCAGTTCACTCAGTACAACAATCCTTCCATTGAGGTTGTTAACGTCTACCCACTCAAATTATAAAGTCCTCCAATTCATATGAAATCTTGATATAACTCATCATATATAAAAGTTTAACTTTCACTTCAAAAAGATGAAGTTTTAACCACAACTGACACTACCTAGTTGTCACTAAGAATTTTTATTCACAAAGTGTGAAAAAATAATTATAGATGTGAATTTAGTGACAATTCTATAAATGATAAAAAAAAGTTCACTAATGTTATATTTACAAATGAGATTAATTTAATATTGACATTAGTAGTTTTAGACATAAAACCTTTAATGATAAAATATTGTCATTAATATATATTATTTTAGTGTTAAATCATATTGCTAAGTCACCAAAATACTATAATTAACTTAATCATAAAAGAGATATCTATGTTCCACACTTGTATAATTATGTACCAATTCTTTTGGATGAAGTCCATGGGACACTGATGTTTTCGGTGGAGTCATCTTTTTCATGGCTTCCATAATTTCCAACCTAAAGGCCTCTCTTTTCAACATTTCCTATTTAAAATCTTGTATTGGTGAAAATTGAGACTGTTTACCTGTTCTGAATTCCCTATATCTTCTCATGTGAATAGACTAAAGTTTATGAATCTCTTACCTAAATCTTTATTTCTTGTCAATACTGCAACAATTTCTTAAGCTTTGATCATCTCAGTGACTATAGTTATCTTGATGATCATCAATCATAAATCCAATTATTTTTCGGTTGGACTCCATTGAATACATCATAAAGCCACCTTGGAACTTCTTTAATATTTTTCTATTTTTGACGTCGAGCGGGATAGCAATTATTCTACGGACTTACGAAAAAGAGAAGTTGAGGAAAAAAACAAGAAAAATCCATCTAAAACCAAATTAAAATTTTTTATTAAGAATTAAAGGATGATTCCTCAATAGCTAAATATGTGTTTATATAGACTCAGTCCCTAAGACACAAAAAGGAAAGAAATCCTAATTTATAGACCTCAATTTTTATCTTGTGAAGAAAAAAAAAACTTACCTGAAAAGAAAAAATTCATATAAGAAAGAGATTTATCCAAACATGACACTTAATTAGATAAACTCTGACCCATAAATGTCCTATATACCAAAAATACCCTAATTACTATAAAAAAATGAAAATTACTAAAAATAGCAAAGAGGGTCCAAAAAGGACTTAAATAGTATAATTTATGTCCGAAAGTTGGTAGTTAACGGTTTCCCATAATAAATGTAGATTTTAAAATTTTGCACTTATGAGATTTGATAGAATTTGATTTTGAGTCCTGAGTCAAAACTTATGATCCATTAAAATTTGAGAGGTCATTGACTAGGCTCGATCCTGTATCAATTTTTTTGTTCCATCTCCATTGCCAATATCAAGTATTGTCTTTCAACTAGTCGATCATATACTCATTCTGGGTAATAAATCTACTCTCTCTTCTTATTTCAGGATCGTGATTTTTTCGGCCTCTTATCATCTCAACAATAATATGCAAAAACTATAGATGTACACAGTTTCGAAATTCCTACGATACATCTAAATCTAAGGAGCAATATATCTCATTGTATCTCTTGCAACAGTCATGGTTACAATGCTAATCTCCCTTGAGCAAAGTTTCGCTAGTCCAAAGTTAAAATCTTTGGATTTAACTCATGATCCAATAAAAATGTTATGAGGCTTAATATCAAAATGCAGAATGCGTTGTTCACATCTTTAATGTAAATACTCATGCCTCGTGCAATGTCCAACAATTTCTCCATGCTCAATGATTTGCTTCCTTTGTCTTGTCTTGAGAAAATATACTTCTCCAAAGATTCATTTGGTATGAACTCATAGATCAAAGCACGAGTTGATTGTTCTGAACAAAACCCAACAAGCGAACAACGTTAATGTGGTGAATCCTTCCAATAGTTGCAACTTCATTGATGAATTCTTGGCCTTCCCCCTTTGAACTCTCAAGCATTTTAACTGCTACTGGGATACCATTTGATAGTTCCCCTTTATACACACTTCCATATCTACCTTGCTCCAACTTATTCTTAAACCTCTTTGTAATCTTTCTAATATCAGAGAAAGAGTAGCGAGTCGGTTTTGCATCACCGTGTATTGCTAGAAATTGTTCTACCTTCAAATGAGTCTCTTGATCCTTTCCAGACTTCCTTAAAATGTACAATATAAGAAGATTTGCCAATACAATTATAAGTCCACCTATTCATCCTCCTGAAAAGGAAAGACTCATTGAAAAGTTTATTTTTAGAAAGAATTAGTAATTTATATTTTTTCTAAGGAACAAATTATGTAGATATTTGATGTGGGGATGAGATTAGGCTGGGGGCAAAATGGTCTTTTCACAGGGTTTGGGCTTCTTAGGGCAGAGGGGGGAAAAGAAAGATGGAGGGCGCTCGATGAGAAGAAAGAAAGGAGGCAGCGGCTTCTGCCGCCGCTCCTTCTGCCGCCCCTCTCGCCGCCTCCAGCCGTCGAACTCCGCCTCCACGCCACAGCCATCGCCGCCAGCCGCAGCAGCCCGCCTCCCGCCACACCGCGACACTCCCCAGCCCCAGTCGTCGCCTCCCGCCGCCAGTGCTGCACCGCGCCACCGTCCCCTGCTGCGGACGCCGCCCCCCAGGCGCCGCCGCCGCTGTATCCCCCTAGCGCAGCCCCTTCCGGCGGCTGCTGCCGCCTACAGCGGCCGCTCCCGCGCGCACAGGCGCCGTCGAAGCCGCCTCTGCCGCGGACCGCCGACCCCAGGGTGCCGCCTCCGTCCTTTGGCTCCGTGCCACTTATGACACTCCGGCCCCTTGGCTGCCTCCGCCATTCGGCTCCGCGCCGCCTATGACTCTCCGGCCCCTGTGCCGCCTCCGACCCTTCGGCCCCAACCGTCTCCAGCCCGCTTTTGCGGGCCTTGTACACTTTTATCTTCGTATATGCCTACTTATAGTATTGTTCATCTAACACACAAGCTGACTTGAGCATCGGAGGATTGAAGGCCGGGCCAACCCGGTCTTTGTCCTAACCCCCTTTGGCATTTTTCTATTCCGCGCAGGCTCTTTCGTCTACACAGAGGATAGCTCAGCCCCACCCCCTCCTGGTCAACGAAGACTCCGGTCTCTGGTGGCTCTTCTGTCGAAGCAGTTCTCAGTCAGGAACAAATTTGGCGCCGTCTGTGGGAAACTGATACCTGAACTGGGACGTTGAGATGGATGACACCAGAACACTCTCCACCACCACCATGATCTCAGAGGATGTCGACAAGCACATCGCCCTCATGCTATAGTATATTCTTCTCTTCCCGACTCTGCGAACATTCGGGAGTCAAGGGATAGAGTTATGCTACTTCAGATGGTCTTCTCTCCTCAATTCCGCGAGCATTCGGGAATCAGGGGATCTGGCGAGTCTCTCCTTCAGTGGGATCGAGCCTTATTATATCTTATCCTCGACTACGTGGGCATTCGGGAGTCGAGGAGCCTCGGACAGTGACCGGGTCACCTCAACGTTGCGCGTCAGGTTCAAATACATATATTTTCATCTTTAGTATATGGATTGTATCTCTCTTTTGCAGCGTTGAAGGTATCTCGTCAACCCCGACTATACCGGTCTCCCGGTCCAAACTCCCCCGTATTCGGACGTAGTAGGGGTC
>JBBUKS010000060.1:6297135-6331870 GCA_038050645.1 Hedychium gardnerianum
TTGTCATTAATTGGGGGCGGTACTGATCAGTGCTCTCAACTTTAAACTAACCATTCATTGTACCTTCCCTTTGACTTTGCTTAATTAATTTAATCACACTGGTTTCCACTTACACGCCAATTCGGAGATCACACGATGAAATCTCTAACAGGGCCGTCTGTCAGTCAGGTCACCCGCGATCAAAGTAACCCTAAACCCCAAATGCAAACCCTAAACCCCAAATCCCAAATACAAACCTTAAACTCCTAAATTCAACGCTCAATAACTAAATTCCAAACCCCCCAAACTCATAAATTCAACGCTCAGTAACTAAATCCCAAACCCCAAATACAAACTCCTGAATTCAATGCTCAGTAACGTTAAACCCCCCAAATCCCATAGTTAATTTAGAGGCCCTTGTGAAACCAAAAAACAAAAAAAAAAAAAACTCACTGTGCAGTTCCATATATAATTCGAGATTTTGATTCAGTGCCATGCATGAGCTGCAGGAATCAGATTCCATCTTTCAACCCATCCACAACCTCACACTTCCTCATCAGCCATTACTTTCCTGTCGACAGAGGTGCACGCACTGTGCCAAATACTTGCTCAGATCTCGCCGTCGGTTTCGGGTGAAAGAGGAAGAGAATGAGATGCTGCTGAATGTCTACTTAATTTCCAGGAATAATAATTCCACGATCAGCATGCATTTGTTCTTTACTTGCATGAGAAATATTGGTGCAACAACCTAATAAATTTAGGGTTAGTTTATTTATTTTTTCTTAGCCATTTCAGATACAAATTTGAGGTGCAAATGGCTAATATCTAATATTAGATTCGATCCAAATAAAATAAAATAAAATCTCACGGACAAGAAGCCCCTTCATTTGTAGTTTTTCAAAGTCAACACAATTAGTTCATTGACAATATTATACATATATGACCTCATAATACAAACATGATATAAAGAAAATTTTGGATCTCAAAAAATGATCTATAACACGAACATATATATTTAAAATATATCATAAGTTAACTTGCTATCCCGTTATTTAATTAAAACACGATTAATAAATTTTACTACATCCCTAAAATTAGTTAGTTAATTAAAATAAATTATATTCAAGAAGAGTTTTGACGCAACAGTAATGTTGATGTCATGTGATTTGGAGGTCACGGATTCGAGTTGTGAAAATAATCGCTTGCAATGTAGGATAAGACTGTATATAATAAATTCAATATAATCTAACTCTTTCCTGGGATTGAAAATTTCGTGCACCGATATATATATATATCAAAATGTGACAAGAAACTTAACATATAATGAAAATGACACTAGAAAATAGAAATCAACATCTATTTTATTTAACAAAATTAGGGCTACAAGAACGAGAATCCCACACCATGAGTCAACTTCAATTGCAAGTGCAATTAGTTAAATACTATGTTCATCACCTATGGTTGACTTCTCATAATGTATTCAAAATTTTAAGTTTATATTAAAAAATGATGATAAATGCAATCAATGGGAGAGACGTGAAACCTTCTTAGTGACGAAGAGATGGGCACATTATTTGGCTTCTTGGCGTGGTAAGAGTCAGAAGATTTAGTGTTTGTAGTCTAATCACTTATCATTATTGAATAATTATGCCAATATTTTAGCACAATAATTTAACAAATCATTATAATATTAAATTAGCAAGGCACTAATCATCTTGCATCATTAATTTGATATGATTTTTTTTCTTTTCTTTTTCCCCTAAAATTAGGTAAATTTAACAAGTTTTCAATTTAACATGACAAAAAGATGAACACATCGTTTGGTAAGAGTTGGTGATTGTAACATAATCAGGCACCATTATTGAGGAATTATGCTGATATTTTAGAACAATAATTTAACAAATTAAAATATATTAAACTAACAAGACTCTGATCACCTTGCATCACTAATTGGACTTGATTTTTCTATCTGATTCTTTTTAATAAATTGGAGGCCTTTTTGTTAGCAGTTATAAAGCTACCTAGGGATGGCACAATATGGCACAACTTTTTTGTTTTTTTTTTATTAATTTTATAAAGCAAACTTAGATTTGAACATGATTAGTCATTATAAATTAAAAAAAAAATAATGATTTAAATAATATTAAATATGAAGCGATTTGAACATGATTAATTGAAAAATACTCGAGAGACTCAAAAGTCCTACACCGGATTGAACCATGAATATTTCAATGATAATTTAAAGCTCTTTAGAGCTAGCCTTTATAAATTAAGATTTGATGGGCGGTGCGTTCTTATTCTCTTAATGAAAGTGTAGTTACATATTTAAATCAAGGCTTACATAGACTTGAATACATTAAAATAAGACTAAATATTTAGTTGAAACAAACTTAGTTTATGCTGCACTTCATTGAAGGTTGGTAGTAATGGATTGACAATTTAGAGATTAGTAGGTAGTCATTTAATCGATAGAAAAATTATATCCAAATTTTATCCAACTAATCTTAAAAGTAAAAGATTTTTACTTGTACACTTAAAAATAGACCTTTAAAATCTTCATCTCATTTAAGATTTAAACTACGATCCTCTTATTACTCCTCTAAGTACTGCAAACTAATTATTTGAAAAACATTAGTAAACAGAAACATTTATTGAAGAACGAACAAGGACAGTTAAAGAGAAACATCTTTCTTTCAGGAAAAAAAAATGTTGATTGCATATACAAATACGAATCATAGAAGACTAATAAATTATATTTTTCTTTTTAAAACGGGAACAGTTAAATGTCTGCTAATAATATACGATAACTACTGTCTATTTCAGTTCTGTTTAATAATTAAAGTGAACATTCAAAGCATCGATCGTAAGAAGACGGGCATGAAATCTGCTGCAAATGCACACCTCATTTAAAATAAAGACGAGCAAATTTTGATACGTCACATCTAACTTTCAAACAAGAAAGAATCATGCCATATTCCATGAAAGATTTCTAGCTCACCTTAACATTCGCCTTGATGTATCAAAAGTGATGAAATGTTTGATTGTGTAACCATAATTCAGAACCATAATTGGATACATGCTTCTTGCATGGTTTGGATTAAGTTGTGAAAGCTCGGCATCAAAATGTTCAGTTATCAATCAAGAATATAACAAATCAACGACAAAAAAATAAGAGCTATCCTCTCCGAGATACATCACATATTGCTTGAAAGCCAGTCGCAGAATGACCAATAACCCTTCCCAGATCACTCGGGGATCCCACTCTGAAATAGCCTCAGTAACACCTAGGTTGCAAGGCAAGGGACATGGGTTTATGCAACCCTGCTGATACATTTAGACGTTACAATAAAATTATGGAGGGGATGGCGTGATGGTACCTCGGGTTACATTTCACATCCTGATGTTGAAGTAATCTGAATCGAAATGATGGAGTCTCACGTAACCATCTTCGCCTCCACTTGAAAAACTACAAGAAATGGTCCAACAAGATACAACCCAGTGAATGAAAATATATAGAAAACAATCGACTAAGGAGACATTGCATGGAAGGCAACGAGAACAAAATCCGTTAACAATATGGGTTACTACTATATTCGGCACTAGAATGGGTGAAAAAAGTACACCTTGTTTTATTCTTAGTTTATGTCAAGGAGCACTGCTGCAATCTGACTATAATACAAACCATCACTTTTCCTAATCACTTTCAACGAAAAAAGATGAACAAAATCATTTGTGCTTTGGTTACCCAATGCACAGGTCCATCTTTAAATGCTGAATTAGAGAAAAATTGATGTGCATCTCGATCCGAATGAATCATCAGAATGCTATAATCAAAGGGGAAAAGAAAAAGAGTACAGCAATACAATATGCAAGTCTTGTAATCAGTGAAAGATTACTCATTTTCTTCATCCGCTAATAACATGATAAACCCACTATCTTTCATCTTCAAGCTTGGGAAATCTAAGATCTTGAAGATGTCAACAAAAGAATGGAAAACACAACACTCTCAACAAAAACCACCAGCAACAATTTCATCAGCAGTACATCAACAATCAAATGTTTAGACTATTTCATGAATAAAACAAAATATGAAAAAGTATTTCACCATCATCTATCTATAATGTCTGGACATTGATACTCAAAATCAACTTAAACTTCAGTGGAAACATAAGATTTTGATTAGATACTAATATTTAGATCAAACAGCCGGCTAATGAGAATTGATTATTCCATTAAAGATGAGCAGGAATTCAAACCTTCTCCCGTCAGGGTTGAAAGCCAGAGCATTTATTGGTCCAAAATGTCCTTTTACGCCACCAATTTCTTCTTGAAGAATCTATTAGAACAAAAAAAAGGAGAGCATAAATAATCGGCACAACTTAAATAAAACGAAATGCAATTTTAATAATAATTACATAGAATTCCTGAAGATGACTAGTATACCTTGTGAAAGAATTTGGCCTCAAATTTTCCTGCACGTCGGTCAGTTGTAGTGACATGTACTGCTTCTTGGCCTCCCCCAATAACCACCTACCAAAACAAACAGAGGAAGCTAAAATCAAGATGAGTTATACACCTGAGAACATATAAAATTGTTTCTTTGACTGCAACACTACAACTACCCCATATAATGCAAATCAGATTGACTGTGGTAGACAGAAAATATATACCAGCGTACAAACATTTGTTTCTTGAGACAAATAATTCACTTCCATCATGAAATTTCTATTTGCAATCATAAAGTTACATCCTAAAATTGGAAGAAAACATGAAGTTGAATACTGTAGCCAAATATGCCCCTCTCTATATAAAGCTTACTTTCCAACCATCGGACATTAAAATGCACACAATACATCAAAGCTCCAATGTCATGAGACAATATACAAATCGATGAACTGTTGCAAAAAATTTACACTCGAGGTACAAAATATTGCATATTCACAAATTTTCAGCTGTGCACTTAAGTTACAAATTACAACAACTCATTGAACAACATTTAGGTGGAAAAGATATAGATATAACTAACACTCTATGACGTTAGAATTAAGAGATTTCTGTGTATATAAGTAAATTGTAAAATGCAAGTAGTTTGGGGTAGGACCACATCTATCTGCCAAGTGTTATAAACTTGGCCAAAAGTCTGATAAAAAAGACACAATTACTTCTTCAGTGTAAAAATTAAATGAAAGTTACATCACCATCCCCAAACAAAAGGTCATAGTTATAGTACGACTTCATCAGTGTAAAAATCAAATGAAAGCTCCGTCATTATCCCAAAAATAAAAAGTCGTAGCTATAGTATAACATCTTTTTGTAGGAGAAAGCATGTACTGTTACTAGGAAGAGAAGTAAAACGTACCTTCACAGAAAATTCTGATAGTGGAACCCAATAGAAATAACTTTTTTTAGACAAAGAACACAATATAAAATAAATCAATTTACAAAAAGAAAATTTAGGAATAGATCTTGCATGGAAAGAGAACTATAAATTTTCAGACAGGATTCCTTGCAATCTTGCAGAGGGAAAACAAACAGAAAGTATGGAGAAATTTTGATAGGTCACTTACATGATCAAGCAATGGAGATATAGCACATGCATTTACTGGACGTTCTGTCACATAAGTCTTGATAAGTGTTAAAGTTCTCATATCCCAAAGCTAATTCAAAGAAACCACAAAACAAAATAAGTGGAGATAGATAACAAAACCTGAAATAGATTATAAAAACATTAGTGAAATTGGCTATCACCTTAGCAGACTTATCTGAGGAACCTGTTAGGAAATGGGAACCATCTGCAGATTTTGACAGTGAGGTAATTGTTTTTTGATGACCAGTTTCTTTGTCAGATTCCTTCAACAGCTGGCCAGTCTGTAAAATACACATACAATATATATACAAGCTACCCAATGAAAAGTATAATACCATAACCTAAGCAGTAAGATGTCCTAAAAGGTTTGCATATCAGACATCTACTTTAAGTAACTATATGGTATGTACATGTTTTATCTTTCTTTCTGCTATTCCTTGAAACTTAGAAATCAGTGACTTCCTTGATTATTAAGGATAAGTTGAGTCAACACTAATAGTTAGACATCCATATTCAGTTATTGCACCTTATCAGGGATATAAAAAAAAAACTCCATCAAAATATAACAACCATGATGAAATATCATCACAAAAAAAAAGTCAAATGTGATTTAAGATGAACTGATACAACAATTGAACAGGAACTATAGCAAATGGTAACAGAGAAACAATCCATACTAGTTCAACAAAGAACCACCAAACAGTAAAATTTACAAAGTGGAAGAGCAAGAATTAACAAGAATTCCATTGTAGAGAAATTAATGTGATACGAAAGATCATAACCCGTACTATACCAGCAAGATTTCCACATGCTATAGCTTTTACGTTTTGTCATATTCAATTTCCATAGCTTCTGGTTTCCCAATTAATTCAAGACAGTATTCCGTGAAAATGAAAATGTTAGTCATTACATGAGTTACTCCAAGATAAATGTAGACTTTCATATGAGATTGAACAAAATCCTTTATGTGATCAACAGGAATGATATCAGATGACATAAAAAACCCTACAGAAATGAAGGCACCCACCTCAGTATCCCACACACGGATTACTGTATCTTCACCTGCACTAATGATAGTCTTGTTTAGTGGTCCCCAAACAGCCCTATTGATGCGTCCCACAGGTCCCTTGATTGTAAGGACTGAATCACTGGTTTCTGCATAAAGAAACAATTTGAAATTAATTAATGGATCATCATCAAGAAATGAGTGTAAAAAGGTGAAGAGTGTGAGGTTTTGAACCAGCCTGCCATATTGAGGCCATTAATTTGCAAGACAGTTAACGAAATTTGATATTAACATTTAACTAAACATTGGTACACATCCTATTATGCTAATTCATGAAGAATAAGTTTCATAGAGATACACAATATGATATATAACTTTAATACTGAATCACAATCTTCTTTTCATCTTTTAGAGCAGAACTCTATCATCTATTGACTGTTCAACAATTATTGTCTACATCACTGTAGATTATTTCAGCAAGTTTGCAGTTAAGGTATGTAAAAAAGCATGTATGTTTCAAGCATACGGAAATTGAAGTAAATATGTTCATTCTTAGACAATCCTTACGATCGCTTGGATCTCTGGCAATTTGCTTCACTTGAATGGTGGATGGCAAACCCATGAATGGATCAGTCGTAATTACAGCAAGTTTGTCACCAACAGAGAAATCCACCGATTTAGCTGGAGAATCAAAATTAAACGAATAAAGCTGAGTTCCATTCTGCACATTCCAAAGCTTCACAGTCTGATCAGCACTGGCCGTGATTAACCGCATGGAATCCCCTAGAAGCATCGCAAAAATAAGATCAACTCCACAACCCAACAAGACTAGAAAATAATGCCCCATTTGAGAGGGGAAAAAAAAACTTATCTTTTCCCCCCAGATTGAGGCAAGCAAAATACTTCCCATCAAATAACCAATCCCAACAACAAAAAAAACATTATTAAAAACGGGCAAAGCGGGAAGAACTCACGGGAGACATCGCAGCACCAGACGGCGCCATTGTGGCCACGGTAGGTACCGAGCCTCTCACCGTTGTCGGCAAACCAGATGTTAGGTGTGTGGTCCTTGGCGCAGGAGAAGAGCAGGTCTCCCTCCCGGTTGTACCTCAGAAACGTCAGCGGCCGCTCATGCCCTTTCATCAAAATAGGCCTCATGGTCGCTGCTCCTTCTCTAGCTTTCCCGATCAGCGGACGATTCTCTCTCCTGCTCTTCTCCTGCTTGCTCCTCGCGGTCTCAACACAAACCCTAATTAACTGATAAAGAAGCTGGCAACCAAGTCCGAGTTTAGCCCAAAGATCCAGATTGGGCCCAGTAAAATAATTGGGCCTATTATGGCTTATAGTTTTGGATTTATGAGAAATAGAGCCCAATAGATAAATGTACGGTTAAGAGGATTTTAGTTTTAAAATTAATTATTTTGTAGCCTATGATAAGAGCATTCGTTTGTAGAATGGGTGATTACATTTACCCAGACGACGTCTTTCAGGGTTCATTCCTTATTCCTTAAGAATATGTAATAAATTTGGCAGCCTAATACTTGTTAGGTATATGTTCTCCTTCGTATAATAGTTCTTTTTCAAATAATAAAAAATCATCCTAAAAAAATCAGACGATTTCACTTATTGTCACCAAAAACATGTAATAAATTTATTAAAATCAATAAAGTACTCGATAACTTTTATAACTAATTCAATTTAAAATATATTTTTTAAAAAAAAAGAGAATATACAACAGCCAATAAAGATTACAGAAAATTAAGAGATTAGAGAAATAAATTAAAATATATTAAGAGATTGGAAAGAGAAGAGAACAGATGCAAATATCTATAGATTCACTTAAAAAGCATTATAAAAATTAAAAGGGATTTGAATAATTTATAACTTAGGACACCTCATTTAAATTATTATTATTTTGCCACAATAGGAATAAAATAATTATTTTAAATAATTTTAAAAATGAGCAAACAAAAATTGACCATTTTAAATTTAAAAATGAGCAAAGAAAACTCAAGCAACCAAACAATGAACCGCCGAACCGGAAGTTAATTTTCCTTTATCGAATCGCTTAGTCCACTACTATCTTTTTTCCTTAATAGAATAATTTCAAGTTCATAAAAATATGATTGAATGTTTTCACATTTCACATTTAAACAAACATAAAGATGCTTGACAAGAGTTTTCAAGCATTAAGGGAAATTTTGAGGAAGGTAAAACCCTTGAATTGTTTGAAGAAACAAATAAACCCTAACGACCAAGGTAAAATTTCCCCTTCAACACAATACCATATACTTACTAGGGAGAAGATGGATCATTTCTAAAGATCAATGTACAAGCTAATTTTCTCATATATAATAAGATAAGCAGGTGCTCTGAACCACAAGTCTCTATTTTTAGCTTGGATAAGCTGAATTTCTTAGAAAATTTCAATCAAAAAGGATCTGAACCAAATAAATGCAACAGTGAATAAAAGACACATCTCAACTTCCATTACTGCCCTGTGCCAAATGCTTAATTTCCTTAAGAGAACAGGTAAAGTTCATCTAAAAGTTACTGAAATGAAGAAGATGGAGGGGCAGCTCCATATCCTCCACCACCACGGCCAAATCCAGGTCTGCCCCCAGAACCCTGCACAATTTCCATAACATGAATCAAGAACAGTTTAAAGATATTCTCCAGTTGTGGAATCAGAACTGGCGCGTTTTTAGTATGATTAGCACTGTTATTGCTTGAATCTAGAGTAGTAAAACATGTTATAAGCTCTAAATGATTGTGAATGCTGAATTTATGAATAATGAGAAGCAAACATATCAATATTTTGAGAGAGAACACATGATGCCAGACTAAATGTCATAGCAACGAGTGCAGTCTTAACACTACATGGATTGAACCAAGTCCATTTGGAAAACAGTACCGCGTGTTTACATTCCAAGAGACTAAAAAATGATCAAATTTACTGATATTTGTGAATGCCTTAAAATGTGGAAACAAGAAAAACAGATGGTCATGGTGTACATTGAATAACGAACCTTTGTTGCTTCACCATTAAAATAACCTCATAAGCAGATAGGAACAAGCACGCAGTTTACAGTTACATTTACACAAGCCTATTTCAAATGAACATTCTGTGTGATAGCTGTCCATCTCAATTTTATGTATGCTACAAATCCAAATATCCAACACTAAAATAAACTTGTTTTAAACTCAACAAGCAAGTCATCTGCCCACAGAAGAATGTAGTTTAGGTTTGTTGGACTAGGTCTCATTAAGATTAGTGAACAAAACACATGAACAACATTCAACATCATTCGGTAAGCAGTCTGTGTAAGATTGAAAAATCATTAACACGCATGCTTATGAGCTTTTCAATACATTAAACACATAAATGGGTCTTCAAATATTCCATAACAAACTTAATACTGATTGAACTCATTCAACATGTTTTAAAACCTTGAATTTTCAAAACAAATTGATTAGAATCTTAAGCCTATTGATAGATGAGGTGAGTTTCATTTGCTGTTGGAACTATTAATACTCTTAAGCTTGCCTCTAATAGAGCTAAGAGCTAGAGTTCTTCAGTTTTTGAAAAGCACAATTTGATTTCAATTAAAATAGCTCAGATTTCTATGTGGTCGCGGTTGACACAATTTGTTTACATCCTTACTGAGACAACATCAGTGAAAGCACAGATAAACCGTACATTAATCTCCATAGCTAATTCACAACCAAACATTTCAGAAACTAAAGTCCAACTAGAATGGTTTTAACAGAAAATTCATACCCTGAAAGAAGGCTGGAATTCAGGAGGTGCGCCACCCTTGTCACCACCCTCACCGGGAGGGCCTCCAGGCCGAGGACCTCCTCGGTATCCGTCCCTATCCCCAAATCTAGGTCTATCTCCCTCAAACCGTGGTGGCCCTCTGAAAAATAATGCAACAAATCAAATGTCGTCAAAAAGTCATAAGAATGTACAAAAAAAGTTTTAAAAAAAAACAAAAGGCAAGAACACAGATTGAATCAATTTTTGTAGCACCTTGGGCGGTCACCAGGAGGGCCAGAGCCAAATGGACGAGCGGGCGGCCTCGCAGACTTCTTCAGCGTAGCAGGGACTATCTCAGAAGGAAGGTTAAGGTAAGTTCTCAAGAACTCAATGCCGTCATTGGTGAGGTACCAGTAGTAGTACTGCCAGGCAAAGGTCTCCCTCACGTACTCCCTCGACTTGAAGCTCTGCATCAGCTTGATGACCTGAAGGTTCGGCACGTCGATCTCCGGGTGCTTGGCCAGATTGTAATCCTTCTTGGCGTAGAGCACGCCCTCTACGCCAACAGAAAGCAGCATCAAACCAAAACCAACGGAAGAAAAAAAAAATCAGATCTTTCGACGAAAAACTAAAAAAAAAAAAGGATCGAAATTTATGGAATAGAAACGATAGCGATAGCTAGGAGTAAGCGTACCCTGGAAGAGGTACTTGCAGATCTCACGGCGGTTCTTCTTAGAGATGATCTGAGAACGAGAAAAACAAAGCGAGATCAATATGAATCGAATTAGCATCAAAGAATAAGTTTGCATAGGTAGCGAAAATGCCGTAAATCAACAGAGTTTTCAGCTCTCACCATGATTGCGCAGGATGGAGCACAGCCTCCTGAGAAAGATGATGAGCGATGCGCCGAATAAACTGATACCTAATTCCAAAGGTGTTATAGTGGATAACATGGGCCGGATTTGGTGACAAACCAATTGGGCCTCTTGTTTTGGGCTTACGAAACCCGATCTATTAGTTGAAAAATTAATTATTTATTATGAAGAGTTAATTATAAGAGTCTACTAGCTATAATTGGTTTGTTTTGTTTACGATTGGGAAACGAGATTAAAGAAGTCAAATTGAGATGATGTATTAATATTTCTACATTAATAAAATGGCAGGGTTAAAATGAACAATAAAAACATATTTAAAAAGCACAAGAAATTTCACTAAGAGGTAAACCGCTAATCACTAGGTCACAAACGACCAATAAAGAAAAGTATCACAATAGATTATCAACAAACCAAAAGATTGCTCCCACATCTAAAAGCCTAAACACACTATTGTCACTGTAATATACTATGGTTGTCGTTCGACGACTACTACAAATTACTTTCTGCCATAAGCTGCTTCCACTTCAACCAAACATCCGTAAAGTATCACCAGTAGTCAGAACAGCTTCAGATGACAGACAACGGCTAGATCCTTTCGCATCAATTAGATAAGCAAGAATAGCAGTATTGAAATCAGAAACGGCAAGTAATATCCCAACAGGTCGGCCAGGAACACAAGAAAAAATCACAGAAACAGCTCTGCAATGGAAGCCATCGGGCACTATGAGTCCACCATCTCATCCTGTAGCTCGCTGGGAGCGATTAGCCCTGGAATTGACAACATCCTCTGGCGTTCCACTTCTCTCTGTGCTGCAGCTTCTTCGGCGTATAGATCCTTGTTGTCCTGGGAAAAGAAAAATCGTGGTTAAGTTTGGTTGCCAAAACTATGAATACTACAATTACTAATACAGGAAAATGCAAATGAGACACCTTCAATCACATAGTTTGGTCATCTTCATTAATCCATGTTTAACTAATTGGAGTCAGAAGCATAGATTTTATTGCCAATTAACCAAGCAACTATGTATTACTAGTTTATAGATCAACTAAATCATTTGTTAATATCATTTTTATTACATTAACCAGAGTTTTCTAGTCTCCCTCTACCACTTAGACCTACTTTGATCAACCTCGTTAGCTTTCATTAATTCGTACGATCTTAATCAATTTTCTCTTATTTTATTATCTATTGCAACTAATCTCCATTTTCATTAGCAGATCCATACATTCATCTTAGCAATTTCACTCAAATAATTCTTGTATATTAGTTACTTCTGAACCGATACTTGTCAAATAATTATTTGAAATATATATATATAAAAGTAGAATAACATTTTAAATTACACAACAGTTCCAACTTATTTCCCTGATTAAACCTCTCATAGAGTTAATCCGGCTTGTGCAGAGGGGCAAGTCTCCTCAAAAATCCTGCAGCCACCTTGTTTAAGGCCAGCTCAGTTGGAAGATCAAATCAAGCTAGTTAGAATGACTCAGCTTTAAGTCTCTATCTTCCTATATTGTACAAGATGAATTTACTGTCGAACATAAACTTTCTTGATGTATTTTATTGTCAGTGAGAAAAGGATTGAGAAAACAGTTCCAATGAATAGAAATGAAATTCCAAGAAAAGAGTTGTAGAGGGACTCACAGTTCAACAGGACAAGATACTTTTCTTTTTTGAAAATGAGAATGGGAAATTGATGAAGAAATTAACAATAAAACAGAGTATTTTGGAGTCTTATGCATATTTCATATGTCCCAAGGCTAAGAAAAAATTTACGATCAACCCCAACTCTATTGATTAGAGCGTTGAAAACTTAGAAAATAGAAAAATGGTGGTTGTATCACTACTTTACTAGTGATACAACTTTACATAAAATTCAATGGGTGGAAAAGATCCATTATTAGCTTCAAAGAGATTATGGAACCAACATATTCCATGATGATGAACTATCCTCTATTAACTTTACTAAGATTGCTATCAAGTGCATAGGAGATTAAGCAAAAAACCCTTTGCACAGAAATTTAAACTAATATGCAGGCGAATAGATGTGTATGGCCCAATACCCATAATTTGCATTACCTGGGCAGAGAACTCCTTTGACTGTACAAGAAAATCTCGTATATGGTTCTTAAAGGTTGGAAGATCACTTTTCGACTCAAATAGTACACCAACAAATTGTTTAATCTGAAACAGATAAAAAAACAACCACCTGAATATTAAGCAAAGTTCAAAAAAAGGGACCAAGTAACATGAGGATGAGGATATTATCCTTACCTCTGCTGCTTTCATGTTTGGAAAAGATGATGCTAATAATTTTATAGTGTAATCTTGAACATAAATTGTATTGTTCGGGTATGGATATGCTACTGTAGAGACATCCCACAGGGGCTCTGTTATTGCACCAGCATCAACCTGCATGTGAACAGAACTAAGAACAAGGCCAACAAAGGCAAAAGTATCTTCACTTCTTACCAAACAAAACAAACGCTGAAGCACCAAGACATGTAATTTAAATCCAGGCTTGTGGAAAGTATCCGTCAAGACAGCAAAAATTTCTTGGTCGATCATCAAAAAATAGTTTCTATAGAATTGGTTGCAAAACTCAGAAACCTGCAAAACAAAAATACATTAGGAACACACATGAACACAAAAGAATGGGGGAAAAAAGAAAGATGGTTAAATGTGAATTTTCAACCAAACCTGGAAATTTTTCAACAACTCCAACAAAAGACTGAGACCAGTTTCAGCAATATTTCTTTCAGTATGTCTGAAAGCCCACATGATAGAATCCATCACAAGTTTCAATTGCTAGAGAGGAAAGGAAAAGAATTAAAAATATATGGCAAGAATGCTGAGTGCATTTAAATTGCAATTGATTTTTCTTGTAGTAAATAACCATTACCTGATCTGAGAGTTGAATTAAAGCTTGAAAACAATGTGTACCAATTGCACGCAATAAAGAAAAGAACTTGAGACGATGCTCTGGATAATCCTCAAAATTCTTGGTGATCATCTAGAATAGAGATACAAAGGCTAGCAGAAGGAATATCCATCAAAACCATAAAAAATTTAGCAGTGAAACAATAGTTACCTCAAGGGTGCACTGAAAAACAGACTCAAATATGTGAGATACATACTCCATCATTACACCTTTGTATCTACAGGAATCGAGTATGAAATAATTACAAAAGTAGAGCAAACATGTAACAACATACTGAAAACAAACTGTCACTCCAATGTGACAAAACCAAAATACCTACTATATCCAAATTTAGACAAAGAAATTTAGCTCTTGAATGTTAAACTTTTTAACAAATGCACAAAATTATCATCCATAAACTATGTTATTACATCATGAAGACCTGCAATGTTGCACAATGCACAATTAACATGAATGTCACTAGTCCTAAAGTGATGAGCCAGTACTCCTTTAAATTATCTTAAAGAAAAAAAAAACGATGCTAATATGATCAGGCATTTGGACAGATACAGAATGCCAGAAAAGTAAAGTGAAGTTAATTATTTGACAGGAAAAAAATGAATGAACCGCATCCCAAATAAACATTACCACCATGTATCATTCTAGAGCAGAATATTTGAACTTTCAGCTGAAAGAGAATTGCTAAAGATTGCAGAGACACCATACTCGAAAATGCACATGTGCACTTATACAACAGCAAATGTTGATCACAGACTGGTTGCTGGTATTACTTTATGTTTTTCAGGGAGTGTCACTCAAAAAATGTTTGAGAAAACAGAAACAATTGGGTGCACTATAAGTTCAGGCACTCAGGGATCACTAGAAAGAAGGAATAGAATGTTTGTATGGCAAACATTACATCTATAAAAAGAGGCCAGATGCTTTGCATGTACAAAATAACCAAAGGGATGAGTGCCGCATTTGTTCGGCATGAAAATGAGAGTGAATGTGAAACAATAAAAGTTGAAACAGAAAAGGGGGGGTGGGGGGGTGAAATGAGATGAAAATTGCTATTAGCATTTAAAATTAAAGCAACATAAGTGCATGCTATAATGACAAGTATGAGTATATACAGAAAAGAAAAAAAAATGATAAACAAACATGTAAGAGGGATAACTAAGCAGAGTCTCATGTTTTGGCAGGTGAAACCAAGTAGTTCTTAGTAACAATGATGGAAACTAATAAAGATCTAAAATTTCAGAGCTAGGATATAATAAAACCACCTTGATTTAATCAATATCTAACCTAAAATACACATGGTAAATAATAGAGAACAGACAGTCCCAAAAGATACTTAAGATTATAATAGATTTCAACCTTTCTTGCAAATGAAACTCCCTCAAGATAAACCTTCAACAGAAACAAATGAAGTTGAATGCAGGATGGAAAATGTGGAACTCATGCATACTTATTTATAATTGTTGAAAAGAGCGACAAGACTTCAGACTCCCTGGCTTCTGGCAAATTCCTAGCATAGTCACCGAGGACTGGGTCCATCATTGGTGGTACAAACTGCTTTCCAATATGTGGCTGATCTTCAGCTTTGTCAATAAATGTCTCGATCAACTTTAGTGTCTCTCTCTTTACAGATCTGCCAGTATAGGTATAGAGACGAGAACAACAGTAAGGTATAGGTTTAGAGAGGAAAATAACAGTAATAGAATAAATAAACAGGTAAGTAAAGGAATTTTCATTCGGACCTTAGAAGCTTCACAAAAGATGTTTTTGAAGCAAAAGGCCCTCCTTCAGCAATACTATTTGAAATCAGCTCACTATACATCCTGCATCGAAGAAGAAACATAATTTATCACATTAAAGGTATTAAATGGAGAAAATGGAGGGACGATGTAATAGCATTGGATAATAGTAGTTCAATCCTCCTCTTTGTTTAAAACTTCTAATTAGAAGGTCTAGATCGCTACAAATGAGGAAGAATAACATACCTGTATACAGTAAGCATGTCCAAGAATATTAAAGATATTTGAGGGAAGAAATAAGAACCAAGAGAATTAGCAACACTTGTATTTGTCTGCCAGGAATTACCAAGATACTAATTAGTAGCCATAACTAATCAATTGCTTTCATACAATTAATAATCATAATTATAACAGTTATACCAGAAACAGTCAACTACATAATTAATCATCCAACATCCAATAAAGAAGCAAAAACTTCTAAAACAGCAAATCAGTAATAGAAATCAACTAAATAAAATATTCTTAAATGTTATGAAAGGAGTAAAAAACAACAAATAGCATCCTCACAAGAATTTAAAGAAGAAAAAACATCCTCAGCCAAAACATGAATTTGAATATTTGGTAATACATGACAAATGGTATGGGAATCAAAGTTCAAGAAAGGATCAATACATAGCATTCACCTAGCCTACTAGTCAAGTAGTGGTCTAACATAATAAAAAGAGTTGCATAACATTATAACAGCATGTAACCCTAGAAGCAACACATGAAGTTCGCTAAATGATCTTTACTAGTCAACAAAAGTGGGACCTAAGTGAGGATGAGGTGTAAAGCATCAATAGAAGATTGTCAAACCAAAATAGAGAGAAACATAAGACAATAACGACACACTTGAAGTCATGCAGTTCAGCGAATGTTAGAAATAAATAAGGATAACAACAACAATCAAGCCTTATTCCCACTAGGTGGGGTCGGCTATATGGATTTTCTACGTCATTAAGCTCTATCCCCTACTATATCATCATCTATATTTAAATAAATTTTATCTTATTTTATTATTGCTAACCAAGTCCTTTTTGATCTTCTTCTTCCTCGTTTTCTTCCTCGTTTGATGTGATATTTATTATAATTTCACATCGCCTAACTGGAATATTTATTGGTACATGTTCGTACCATCTTAAACGTGTCTCTCGAAGTTTTCCCTCAATAGATGCACCTCTGACCTTTTCTCTAATGTTTTCATTTCTTATCCTGTACTTTCTCGTATATCCACACATTCACCTTAACATTCTCATCTCTGCAACTCTCATCTTCTGCTCATGTGCTCAAATCATAGCCCAACATTCAGCTCCATACAACATAGCAGATCTAACCGCCGTTTTGTAAAACTTCCTTTGAAATTTTAGAGGTACTTTACAATCACATAGAACACTCGGCGCTCTCCTCCATTTCAATCATCCTACTTGTATTCTATGTAAGACATCTCTCTCAATCCCTCTATCCTTTTGCAAAAAAGATCCTAAATATTTAAAGCTAGACAACACATCATCTCCTATCTTACCAATTGTCTCATTATGTTGAATATTGCTAAACTTAAATTTCAGATATTCTGTCTTTACAATGTTAGAAATGAATAAGGATCCCTGCAAAATTTTGCCCCAAAAAACAATGTTTTCTTTTTTATTTACATGTAAAAGTTGCCTTCATTTTGTGCAATTTTTAGAAGCAAACCTACAAACCCAACATTCCAATACAAAAAAAAGATAACAATTAAAGAACACATAATCAAGATGTATGGGCTGTGATATTCTCTACTCTGGCATTCAGCAAGTATGAAAATCAAATCATGAAAATAAGACATGAAATAATTTTTGCACACCTAAAACTAAACCCCTTTCTACTTGAAAAAAAAATTGTACTTAAAAAGACTACAAATACAAACCAAGAAAAAACAGCAGATTGAATTCAAAACAGCATGCACTGGTGTATTCATCAGAAAGATAAATATGAACCTTAAATCCCAATGGATGTAGTTATGGATAAGAATCTCATTCAAAAGTTAGAGCTATAAAATCAATCACGAAATATATTAAAATATTATGGAAAAAAACACTAAAAACATATTAACTCTGATTTAAAAAGTCAGCATACAAGGCAGCCATTGGCAAGCAACGTCAAAAGAGATACCTGCATTATATTAAGAATTGATCTTATGATTTCTGGGTCTTTCAGGATATCGACACTTTGTCTGGCTTGTCCAATTATTTCAGCCCATTTCTACAAAAAAACACAATAGGCACATTTTATTATGTTATAACTGAGCATACAACAATGTAAAACTAAGACCAAGGTATGTACTCTATTTGGAAGATCCATTAATCTTCTCAGATACTCATCTCTCTTAACAGAATCAGGTTCTGCTTGAATCATTTGACCAACCTGCATTTGTGAAATTGAACCTCCAAATTTCAGATGACAATGTCTAAATGAGAAAATGCTTCATGACATTAAATATTGGCTTACAGATTCATAGAAAGAGTGAATCTGGTGAGGCTGAAGATCCACGATTGTACTTGGTAGACCAGTAAGAAGTTCCAATACAAAAGGCTCCTTCTCTCCCAGCTGCATCATCAAAGAACATGTTGCCCATAAGTGACTGAAAGAGCAAATACTGTTTGCCAATGGAGTTCTGTTTCCATATTGAACCAATTATTCTTATTCATTCAGTAAAAGATCAAAGAATCCAAAGGTCACATGGAAAGAAATCAGCACAAACCATTTTTAGCACTAAAAATTAGCACAACTACATGTATTAACACTGTCTTTGTGACTGATAATGAGGCTTAAAACTGTCACCAAACCTGGATGCAACAAAATGTAATCTGTAGTCCTCACTCTTACACGACCAAAGACTTTGAAAACTGTTTCCGACTCCAACACTTGCAGAAAATCATGGTAATGTATGACAAAGACGAAAGGCCACGTATCACAACAATAAAGAAATATACAAGCATGTTAATACACAAATCACCATGCAATATTAAGAAACAAACAATTTAACCTCTTAAAAGTGATTTTTTTATATTTCCATAATCTTAATATTAACTCTCTGTTTACTCTGAAAGATGGAACGGGGAAAGAAATTCATGGTGGAAAAAAAACCACAAGGAATGGTAAGAGAAAGGAAAGAGAAAAGAAAAAAAATATGAGGAAAAGGTAAAAAGGAAAGAAAACAAATACAAAGGAAGAAAAAATCGCAAACTCGCGCGGAGCCGCCGACCACTGCCGCACGCGGGGCTACTGGCTGCGACCATGCGAGTCGAACTTGTGCGACGAGGCCATTGGCCGAGCAGTGCTAGGCGGCCTCGCACACAGGGATGCTGGTCAACCACTGCCTCGCGCAAGGCTGGTTGCCCACCACCTCGCACAGGGCCGGCTACCCGCCACCTCGTGCTGGGCCCACTGCGATGGCAATGGGTCGTCGGCTGTTGCAGTGCGAGACCTAGTTGCGACTCTTGCGAGTTTGAGAAATTCGACTACACATGGGAGCGAGTTGAGAGGGAGGAAATTGTTTTTTGTCCGATTTGGACGGATAAAAAAATGATAAAAAATTGAGCCGCGGATAAATTCATAAATCCATCTCCTCATATGGTAAACAAAAGAAAGGAAAATAATTCATCCTTTTTTACGAGGTAAATAGAGGAAAGTTTTCCGCCGCGGAAATCTTTCCACAATTTTTATTTCCATCCGTCCAAGTAAACAAAGCCTAAGTGTTGTCTTAACACGAATTGTCATAGTGAAAACCTCATGCAAGAGAAAGCACACATTAGACACAAAAAGATCTAGTGACATCCTACAAACAAAGGGGTTGCTGAATGACACATTAATTATGATACCATACCAAAAAAGATATTGTTACTACTCATAACATGACCAACTACCAACTCAAGAAACTAAGAAAAACAAAATTAGACAATAATATCCCAAAGAGACACAAGAAGTATGACTAGAAGTAGATATTTACATTATATGATCAATCAAATGAAATTGAAGCCATAGAATCATAATAAATAATCAAAAACAAAAATTGAGAGACAATCCTTGCGAATTGGGGTGACTAGCAGTCATGGTTTGATATCTCAAGCCATTTCTCCCTTATACGAGTGAAACATCTTATTCCGCCCACGGACCAGCACTAGCACACGATTGCTGGTGCGTCGCGATGCATCTCGACGTTCGGATGCGTCACGCAAGTCAGATGACACATCGTGCGAGCCCGGTGACACCTCCAGAGGCATCGCGCGAGTCCGGCGACACGTCCGGAGCCCACTCACGCGATGCCTCTGAACAAGTTAAGTTCTGGACGTGTCGCAGGACTCGCGCGATGCCTCCGGAGGCGTCGCCGGGCTCGCACGATGCGTCATCGGACTTGCATGACGTCTGCAAGTCCGGCGACACGTCCGGAGCCCACTCGAAGACGCCACGCGTGCAGTCGTCGTCGCGCGACACAGCATGAACAGAATAGGAATAGTAAATTTAATTAGATACTTAGGTTAATAAATTTAATCATATAATTGAGATAATTTAAGAGGCTTAATTAAAGCCTAATAAAATTAAAAAATATTTTTATTTTTAAATATTTAAATTAAATTTTTTATTTTTAATTAATATATTTTATATTTAAAAAAAATACTGAAACTATATTGGCACGGTACGATACAATATCGAAACCGTATCATTCCGATCCGAGACCAAACCTCGAAATTTTAAACCATGCTAGAAGTAGATATTTACATTGTATGATCAATCAAATGAAATTGAAACCATAGAATCATTATAAATAATCAAAAACAAAAATTGAGAGACAAGCCATCAACCATTCAAGGATACAAATGGAAGGGAAATACAACTTTGAGCTAAAAATAACAATTATAATTTAAGCAAACGTAACTTGCCTGAATAATCACAAATCTACGCTTGCATTTCTGGACAATTTTAAGAAAAGTATCACAAGCCATGTCCTGCAATAAGATAAAAGTCAGCTGTCTAAACAGGCAAACTTCATGGAGCACAAAAAATTCTGTGAATAAGTACTCAGTTTAGGAAAGCATTTGTGGCACAACTCCACAACTATCACAATCAATACACCTGCCTATAGCATGCTTAGTAGTTGAGAGTTGGAGATTTGGCACTACCTAACCAAAACCAGGTATTTTGTATCATTTCAGTGACTGATTAATGAAGTTTTACTACTGCAGATTGTGCACTAATTAACACTGAAACCTCAGAAAGCCAATTGAGACTAACCAGTACCGCATCAAATATCTGAAAATCATTTGACTGAATTTAAGCATCATAGATCCCAAATCCATACTTTACAAATTAGAGGTATATATATTACATACTAGTACTCCAAATCAATTAGGTGTAGTTTTAGTTGATGATAAAATGAGAAAAAATAACTTGATATGATATAGACATACTCAAAGACACCGAATAAATCCTATAATTAAAAGAATTGTATATATTATTAAAAGTGGAGAGTGTAGAGGGAGTCCCAAGAAAAGATTAGCCAATATGATGATCAATGATTAATTAATTTGAATATCATTAGTAATATAGTAAAGAATAATAAGATTCATGTAGCTGACCTAATATAAATGGGGCGGGGCAACCTCAAATAGATGGGACAACCATAGTTTGACGATCATGATGACCATCATCTAGTTTCAATGTGTTGACATTTACTTGTACAACTTTGCACCTATGCAAAACATTGTAAAACTTAATGGTACATCTTGCTCCCCTACTTGACTAAGTCGTGTTCCTCTTGGTGGGGGAAAATGACGTGGCTATGGCTTTTTCAAAAGGTTGGTTAGATTTAGTTGGGAATTGGTTAAATTTTTAAAGGTTGTTTAAATTTATTTGGGAGTTTGTTTAGATCTTTAAAAGGGTTCTTTAGACTTATTTGAGAAATTTATTTAAAAAAAATAGATAACTAAGTCACAGTTCTCAGTAAAAGTTGAGTTGTTCTTCGTGTTACATGAGTTTAGGAAGGCGGAAAGTTGTGAGAGACATGAATCAAGGATTAGAAGAAATACAAGATGGTCACCTAAATCCTTGATTCAAAAGAGATAATGAAGGTTACTTCAATCCTTGTAATTCCTATGACAACGCCCTTGGTAATGATGGTATTGAGGGTTGTATCACTGAAGATGAATACGATGGAAACAGGAATGTAACACTGAAAAGGATTGCCACAAAACCAGTGATATGACAAAGGAGGTAACCACAGCTTCTAACGACTAAGGAACATGTTAAAGACATCCTGGCAAGTTTAGCAACGTGCAACAAGTAGATGATACAAGTCTGACAAGAGCAGGACCCGCTGAATCCTCTCTAGAAACAAAGAATAGAAAGGAAAGGAGGAAGAGGCTGTCGCCCAAGAGGTGACAAGGACTATAAAGAAAGACAAACTAGAGAATAGATCAATTAGTCCTGCTTTGATACTAATGTTCCTTTGGTAAAAATTATTATGGTTAATCCCTTGGATAGTACCATCTATATATATGTAATTTTAAATCTCTATGATTTTTATATTTATAATAGGACCTAAATTATTTACAATTTGATCTCAAACAATGGCTACCAAGATTTTCAGATGATCAACATGTTTTAAAAGTGAAGGAAGAAACTTATAATTATTAGGCTTCATCTGTCAAAAGCCATTAGGTTCAACACCTCCCATTATGTTGTGACTGCGTAGAAAAAGCTTACTCATAAACTGAAACAAATTCAATCACCTGTACTCCTGGGTGAGTTTCGTGCATAAATTCAAACAATTTATTCACAACTGTTTTCAGAAACTTCCAATGAGCCCGAAGAAACTTTGGATATTGTCCAACAACATACCTAAAATACATAGGGGATTAGATTATAAATATGAAGATGTAACCAATCAACTATAGTACAAAGTTTTTTACTCACATAATGTTACTTGCAATCACCGCTTTGTTGTCTTTTCCTTTGGTTATTTCACAAAGATTCAGCAAATCACGAATGACCAAAACTAGAAACCTATTTTCCTGGCATCATAAGAAACATTGAAAAGAAACAAATTCAGTTGGTTCATGATAACCAGGAGAAAATATTCGACACTATCATACAAGATCTAGTTTAAAAGACAAGATGTCAATTGTAGAATATGCAAGTTTTCCAAAAAAAAAATCATGATACTGAAGAGAAAATTTAAGATCACAAGTAGCTTCCCAGGACCAATTCCAAATACCAGTTTGTGATATTGACCTTTGGGGGGGAAAAAGAGCGAATGCTAATCAAAGTATTTGTCACAATGGTTTCTTAACCTAAAGATCTTAATCAACTTTTCAATATCAATTACCAGAATATAAACCTTTTAGATTTAACCCTAACAATACACCATATTATATTGGTCACAAGGACTGCCACACAAAGGAAATGAAGACAGAGCTAAGCAATATAGAGTTCACAATCAAGAGTATCAAACAATGCAATCATCGATATTAATCAAGTGGTAAATTTCACAATAGAAAGCAACACAATGAAACAAGGGTTTATTTCTAAATTCAAGTCCTCCAAAAAAGTTGAGTATAATCATAGAAAGAGTACCTGCTCCTCCATCATTGAACCAGATATTGATCCAATAGCCCAGCATAATGCATTTAAGTTGTTCCAAGACCATTCTTCCCCACTCAATTGCTTGTTTAGCTTGTTCAACATCTAAGATGAAAGAAAATACATCTCTACAGTAAATTGTTGATAAAAAGCTGAATGGGAACTTCATACAACAGGTTATAAAAACAGAAACAAGGAAAAGATTAAATATAAACAAGCCACTCTGTAACAAAACATTTTAGCACTTTTTTACAGCAAAGCTAAACTAATTAAAAAAATTATCTGCGCTTGAAAAAAAAAATGCTCCTGCTTTGAAGAAGCACGTGAATAGCGAGCTCTCAACAAAGGTTGGTCCAGGTCCTTCCAGAGAAGCAGATGAATCTCTGGACTAGCTACTCAGTCTCTCCTCTTCTTTCCCCGCATCATAGGCAAGCAAAGACCACTGAGTGAAGCCCCAACTAAAACAAATATCTTAATTCATATGCAAATTCAGAAATAGGGCCCCAGATTAGCATTCATTAATAACTAAAATGAAAAACATATCTTGCCAGCACTTCTGAGGTCGATTGTCCATAACAAATTGCTAAAAATCATTTTATGATGATTCAACAAAGTAATATGACATAACAAATCAAGTGGATATTAAAATTATACCTTTTTCAATGTATGGGTAATAGTCCATGTAAAACATAATGCGAGGATAAATAAATTAAAATTTCAACTAAACCTGGTTCATTTACTAGTATATCTCTTGAACCTTTCAGTAGAAAATGTCAAAGTGACAATCTTTGGGGAAAAGAAAATATATAGACAAAACAAAACACTAAGGTAGACAAGCATTGCCAAAAAATAAAAGCCATATGTCAAAATTACAACATTTACAGATATGAACAAATGAAAACAATCAATGAGATGTACCTGCTGTTCTGTGTCTTCATGATCAAGGTGTGACAAATATATTAGTGTTTCCCTCATGATCTACACCAGCAGAGAAGAATTAGTGTCAAGTTTATAAATATATAAATTAAAAAAGGAAAATAAAGAAACATAAATATTTACATAACCTAATATGGTATAACTTTTTCTAGAGCAAGTTTGCACTTTATAAACACCTAAACGGCTTGAGTCAGTTATTCAAAATGATTAACAAAACCATTAAAAATTTATCATAACAAGGACCCAATTCTTCTTTCACAAAAATTATTCAGAGTATAATAACAAGAACTCTTTCAAACGATCTGAGCAGGCAATTAAAATTTCACATCCAAAAAAAGTTTAAAAAAATCAAGAGATTGAACATAGAAAGCACAAAATAAATAAAGAAAATGAATGGTTGCTATTTCAGAAAGGGAATGCAGCACAAGCATACCTTATATTGAACAAGGACATCATTATCTTTCATAGTTTCCCGAACTATATTTCCATTTTCATCTTCAACTATTAAAACTTCTTCTGGTTTAGCCATACGACAAATCATGAGTGTCCTTAACTTAGACAACGGAACTGAATAAAGTTGTCTCCTTTGAAGAAGTGGCGAAGCAAGACCATCAACGATCTCCGGAATCATTCTTGCCTGAAGAAATGATATGAGCACAAAGTAAAAAAAAAAAAACAGCACTTGCAAAAAGAACTTATCTCAAGCAGCATGCAAAAGAAGAAATCAAAATGACAGGGAACATTACCAGCTAACAAGGAAATCACAGCTACTATTGGTTATTACTTTCCAGTAGTTACAATGGATAAATTTCATAAAGAATAACAAATAGGATATGTGTGATTCAAAATCACACATGAGCCTAGCTCAATAGCGCATCCACTAGGATACTTTCCCAGAAATAGCACTCCAGCTAACTGATTAGTCACGACACAAAATAAATACTAGTTGCAAGCAAAGAAGAAAGCATAATATGAGAATTAATTTCTTAGCTTCAAGGAATATTGACCTAGATGTATCAATAAAAATTATATTAAATTGCAACTGCTATAAAGGTGGAGAGTAGCAAATGTATCAAATCTATTTCAATACCTGAAGGAATGGCAAAATATAACATTGATACAGACAGAGAAAGAGAGAGAGAGAGAGAGAGGCCGTGTCCAACTTTTGCAATTGTGAAAAATACCTGAAGTTGCATCAGACCACCAGAAGTAACAGCAGTATTTTCCAAGTTTTGATGTGATTCAAACAGTTCTAAAACCAGCAAATTCCAATAGTCCATGCAAACCTGCACAATGTAGAATTGAAAATTTGACAACCAAAGCTAATTAGCAATGCACACAATAGCTATAAATGGGAAAAAACATACCTTGAAGACTTCTGTATCATCTACATATGAGATACCAATAAGATATTCAAGACCCAACAACAATGCGGCTCTATTTTCTGGTGTAGATTCCAGAATGCGGATGTGAGACTGCAAAGGTAAAAGATGCCCAACAAAATTAATATGCTGTGTCAATATCCATCTGCTAACTCACAACGACAGAAACTTAGATTGAGATTGAAAACCAAAACTCAGTGATAATACAGCAATTAGTAATAGATTCAAGAATGTGAATGCAGATTATAAAGGCAAATGGCAACAAAAACAACAAAATTCACATGGTAAGATGTTTCAAAATGTGTCTACTAAGTGAAAAATATCGCAACAAGAACTAACAAACTTAAAAGTTGAAGGGCTTTCAGAAAATTGCAAGGAAATAGGCTCGTTTTCAACATCAAATGCATTTTTTTCTCAATCGCTAGACATGCTACTACTGCATGTAACACATTAAACAAAAAACTACCATCATAATTCTCACTTGAAGTATATGCATACTCAGATGCAACAATTTGTTTCTAGAAGTAAATGAAGATGAAAAACTTACCTTGTAAAATGAAGCAAAAAACAAAGCAAGGTTTTGGATAAATGCCTACAAAAGGAGCAAAGTGTTAGCATAGTACACTGGTGTGGTACCATGAAACAATTAGTTTTAGTGGGAATTTCATTGGCAACTACCAAAAAAAATGTAGAATTACCTGCTCTTCACTTGAACCATTTGTATAAGCTTCAGGAAAATTTGTAGCAGGTAGAATAACAGTCTACAAAAGCAATAGGAATTTTCACTACATGAGCAAAAAGTAGACAGACAAGTAGAGCCCAAGAAATCCTAAGACTATCTTTTTTGATAAAACTTTCCTAGTTTTTCATTTCTCTTTTAATGAAAAAAGTGTTTATAGCAATTTTTTCATGTTACTGCAGAAGATCAAGCATCCTTTATATATATATATATAATTGTATAAAGAAGTAAAAAAGATAATGACAATATTTTTTATTTTACTTCTTATTTTCCAAATTTTGTAAGATGAAAAGCAGAAAAATTTACAGGAAGCAAACACTCTCATGCAGATACAATTTTTAAAATTAATAAAATTACCTGCAATTGTATCATGAAGATGCTATACATCTTTGCATATTGCAAATCATAAAATTCACCAAACTGAAGTCCAGCAACCTGCAATGTAGCAGAAGTAAGATGCATTAAGCTTCTATGGTGAAGGCAAATATTTGTGGTTTATAGCACATTGGGCACCAAATCAGTGTATGCAAGGTCAAACATAACAAAGAACATATATATAATCTCCAAATTTAAAATAAAGCACCAAATCAAACGCAACGTTAATACTCAAGCAGTAACATGGAACACATACCTCTGTCAAGCACTGAAGTGCAGGGTTCCGGTATGATGTAACAGGAAATAATTTCAGAAGTATCTCCAACTAAGTATAGAGAGTGAAAAATAAGTGCTCAGCAAAAAATTATGGAGATTAGTTTTTCATAGTGAATCAAATTAAGGAAAAGATGAGAGCAGCGAGCAAAGTGCAAACCAGCGGAGACTCAAATATGTAACCAAGTGGAATCCACGATAAAAAAGCATTAAGTGTATCCAGTGTGGCCCTGATAAGCTCTGTTCTTTGTGATGCTGACAGTACGTATAAGCATAACTCATGAATGAGTTGAAATTCACTGTTCAGAAGAGACAACACAATTAAGAAGTTTGAATTTAATGGATAAGTAGAAAGCCCTGAGGAAAAAATAATAAAATATAAGGTAATTATTTATGATACAATATGCTGGACAATGACTGCAGAACATAGCAACAGCATTAAAATTTCAAGAAATCACAAAACCTTTTCTCCACGAATAGTAATCCTGAACAGGAAAAAGTTACTGAAAGAAAAACTGGCTGTACATCAATAAACTGATGTGATCATTATTGGAGCAAAGCAACAAGCGTCCAACAAAAAACATCAACTAATTCAGCAACCTCGATAGAAGATATGAGAAATCAATTTCTAAAACAATCCTTCTTGTGGATATTTTTAGTGAAGCACAGTTCTGTGTGTTGACAATTAGGCAAATCGAAAGGTGATTCCTCCATATCCCAGTCATCATGATTCCATACTTGAACAGCCAATCAATGATGATTCATTATTTTCAAAACGAATAACGGGGACTTTATAAAATTTCACTTGCCTTGTTATGGTGATCATTATATGAATGTAAAGAAAATAATCTCATGTTCAGCATGTCTGACTAATGTTGGTTTAAGTGGTTCACAAAGTCTACGTTTATTTCACAGAAAGTATTTTTCAATGTTTGGTGGAATAGAAAATGTCTAAAAGATAAAAATTAAATATTTAAAAAAAAACAAAGTCATGACCTCATGGAATCCTCCGCAATGTCGCAAGGCCGCAGTTGCCTCTACGGCCTCGCGGGCCACAACCTCAAAAGATCGTGCCGGTGCCAATCGGCAAGCGGAATGGAAAATCCCGCCCATGTCGACTGGCACGGCATGGTATTTTATACCATGGGTGTAACACAAATCCACTTCATCAAATATCAAGTAACTAAAGTTAATCAAATAATGGAAATATACAGGAACTAAGAAACTGATTGCTCAATTAAGTAAAGTACAAGGAACAATAAGGTATTTTAACAACTACTCCAAAAATATTAGAGCTTATGTATTAATGGTAAAGAGCAAACAATAACAGAAACAATAGGTAAACACAATGAAACACAGTCAATACCTGTTCAAAGACTGCTTGAGCTCTTTTATTTTTAGTTGGGTCATCTCTCCCCTGGAGAAATCAAAGACTTCTTCACTCAAAAGCTGTGAAACTAACAAACATCAGCGAGAATTCCAAGATACAGATCAAACAAAAGAAAGAAACAAATACCTTTAGTATAACCATGCAATTTTCACAGATGGTTTCACTGCTCTTTGCAGCTGAAACAAGATCAGGAATGAAGCTTGACCATTTGGCTGGCCATTCATGCTTTAAGACCTTTTCACAAAATGAATACAGTGAGCAAAAAATAGACAGTAATAGAGCCAAAGAAAATCAAGATCAATGCCTTTATCAATCCCAATTTCCTAGAGTTGGTACGACAAGAACACAAACAAAATAAGGAGATATCATATTTGTTTGTGTGTGTGTCGGAGGGGGGGATATATCATCATTGATGACCAGATACATTGTGAACCATTTGGATGGGATCTTACTCCACTGCAGACAATAGGAATTTGTTGCAATGTACACTCTCACATGATGGTTTCACTTCTCTTTGAAGCTGAAACAAGATCAAGAATGAAGCCTGACCGTTTATGTTTTGGGACTACTCATAGAAAATAGAAAGCAAGAAAACTAACAACCAATGATACCAGTCCCAGCTTCTCTGCATTGGTATGGCAAGAACACAAAGGAAACGAGAGGGAGGGGGAAAATGCCATTGATGAGTAAAACAGGTAGCAGATATCCTCTTGAGCATACATTGAGAGTCATTTTGTTGGGATCTCACTCCGCCATAGAGAACATCTCTTCCCATTCGTAGTCTCACATGACTAAGTGAGACCCTGCTGGAGTGACAACCCCACCTAACCAACCAACACACACACACAACAAGCCAGACAAGTGGAATTACCTGCACTAATATGACATTAAGCTTATTGATATAGAGCCTTTCCTTCCGAAAAGATGCTTCACTAGTAGAAAGCTGATCGTATAATAAACATGTTATAACAGTATGAAACAATTAGCGCATCAATAACAATGAAAACAATATCAATGTAGATGGTGCCATAGATACCTGAACAATAACATTAGAGACATAGTTTTTTATTCCATCACGTTGTTCAAGTGGCAGTGCATTCCATCTATACTTAATGACACTTTCTAGTACCTAGGCAGTAATTTAAAACAAAAAAACATTAGTGGTTGCAAGTCTCTGAAGATGAATTAATGGTAAAATTTTACATTAGAGAAAGAAATACCAGGCATAAATTACAAGAACAAAAACTGTGCATTTCATTTATAATTGGAAAACCTTGAGCCAGGTTGAGGTCAATACCATTTGAACTTTGGTCAATACTTGAGAATTACAATACTGATGTGTACAACTGAAACTAATGGTTGACTTCCTTTTTAAACATTGATCTTAAGAGGGTGAGGAGAGTGATATTGGGCTCACTAATTCTTTAAAATTGATGACAGTCCAAAAAAGTTAATGATGAAAACTTAAGGATGAAAATCAAAAGAGTGCCTCTTATGAGGGTGTGGTGCAGTGTAAAGCATTCAGAAAAGCAATAAGAGGAAAAAGTTAATGATGTCATAAGAATTGTTCATGAGTTTTACTATAAATGTTAATGAGTCAAGCTCAAACACTCAAGCTTATTTATTATATACACACACATAGATATATTAAAAATAGTTATCTTGTGTTGCATCAAGTAGTATTAGAGTTAATGCTAGTTCGGTCTCAATACGAGTTCACTTATCTTTGCAAGGGACCCATGCCTAACACCACACTTCGACTCTGACCCATCTTGCATGGATGAAAATTCACATCAATTCTCCCTTCCTTACTCTCCCCCTACAACACAGACAAAACTCACACCAAACGTCTACCACGTCTTGTTACCCTCTACGACACAACGAGAAGCAACAATTGCAACTTCTCCACTCACACAATTTTTAAAAACCCAGCCATGAACCAACCCTTGTATTGACCCTCCTAAGAGCCATCCCTTGCAATAGCAAAGCCTACTCCCAGCATCTCCAACAAACAAAACATCTCCTACTCCCTTGCCCATACAAAGCCCACTACCCCTAACACAAACATGTGTCATGTCACTCGATTGCTTGCTCCACCATCACACCACAACCGCTCAAGTAGGGTTTGTCAATGAATAAGATGTTGATAAACAAACTCAATATTTGGCTCAATACAAGCTATTTATGTTTTTACAATAGTGTAAAATATATAAATAAAACAAGTTTAATCACTAGTGGGCTCGATTGGTTAACATTCATAAACAACAATTTATGGACAAATGTATTAATTAACTTGTTTATGTCAATATCTCGATCTATTTATTTATTTATTTTATTCACATACAAAAAAAATATAGTTCTCTATGAAATTTTATAATTTTAAATTATTTATAAATGTTAAAAATGATATAAATTTCATTTATTAAATCAAAGTTTCAACTAAATATAAGGGGGGAAATGTCTTAGTTGAGCTTGATAAAAAAAACTCAAGCTTGGTTCGAAATTGGCTCAAATTCAATAAGATTTCTAAGAAACAAGCTTGAACACACTCGATACAACAACAATAACAACAAACAAGCCTTTATCCCACTACATGGGGTTAGCTATATGGATCCTCAATAAGAAAATAAAAAAATTGAACCGACTCAGCTTGGCTTTACGCCCCTACATTCGAGGATCTTGAGATTAGCACCCCATCGCTTGATTTTACACGTGGTATAATGTCCTAATCTCAACACCTCCTTTGTTACTTTGCACGAGTCACAAGTGCCACTTCTCAGCCACTCGCCCAACACTAATCAGTTGCCTACTCTTTTACCACTTTTCCTAGTTTAGCCCATTCCTAGTTCAGCCCAGTTATCACCATGGCACTTATTTTGCTTAGCAACTTATTTAAACCTTAGTTTTTAAAATAGAGGATATATGAATCTACTGCAAACCATTTGATGCTTCATCGTTTTATATTGTCTTTGTCTCAGGTTACACCCCTTCAGTCCCAGTGTTTTCATCCTTAGCAACAATATTTCCCAACGCCAAGACTATAGTGCAACTCAAAAGAGCATTCATGCTTTATGTTTTATGATTAGTTGCATTGCCTTCTAATTTATCAGAAGATGCAGCTCAAAAGAAGAAAGGTGTCAATAAGGTTAATACTTAGTCCTCTAAGAATTAGAAGGAAAAATAGCATACCTTATTGGAAAGTTGTCCAAAAAAAGAAAGTGATAAAGAAATTTGATTTCTCAAGAAATAAAGCAATAGATGAAGATGCATGAGTAGGTCAACAAAGGAAAAGAAGAGATAATGAAGAAACCATGCACAATAAAGTTGACAAAACAATTGCTTCTTGTGCTTAGCAATGACAATAAAGAAAGATGTTGAAATTCTTCTTGTTTTGTAACGTCTTCAGCAACTTAATTGTCCTATTTATCTATAGCATAAGAGATGTCCTTTAGAAGCTTCTCACAAAGAAGAAATCAGTGCATAGCTTATTCCCTTTCTATATATAGAAAAAGGCATCACTCCTATGCAAGGCTCGCTATTCACTTTCTAACCAATTCATTTTTCCTATATATAAGTCTGTTTCCTTAATCATTTGAAGCATAATTAAGTGAGTTAGTACAGCACCACGATTAATCCTTGAACAACATTTATGAAAATTTATAAAAGTTTCAGTGTGATATCCACACATGAGCTCAGTTACTATGGTTAAGCATTGAGATTATAAATTCATACAAAATGAGCCCATCAAGATCCATATGAAATAAAATTTCACTGAAAAAACAATAAAACAAGAGGAATGGACAATTGTAAAGAAAACATAATTCATTGAGAAGTTGTACATGTCCTATAATGCATTAGGAGTAGAAATAAATATCCTTGATTCAAGGACTTCTTTCAACTAGTTCTCCCTTTTTAAAATCTCTTAAATTATTCTTAGCCACTGTAGTCAAGAATGCAACAGTTACTATCCGTGACACAACATATTTTTCAATAATATGGCATGATTTATAGAGTTTAGCACATATTAGCTGCTTAAATCCCATTGTGTGCATCCTTTCTTATCTTAAACCTGTGACGAGCAAGTTGTTAAGATATCATGTTCATATTTGACACGAGACTAAGACTCACAAATGAGCAGTTTAGAACCGCGTCATTTTTATTATATTTGCATACAACATCAAAGACAGATTGAATTAAACTGTTTCCAGCTTACCTGAAGTGCAAAAAACTTGGTATTCAAATTTTGTGAATTTTGCAGAATGTGAACTACTTGCAGCCAAGTATCAGGGTTATTCTGTAATTCTCGCAATATCTGGTCGGCAGCTAACCTCTGTGCCAAATCAGAAGCCACAAATTCAGTCTGGTTACCCATGAAGTAAAAATTTATATATAAGCTATAACTCTCCTTAACAACCCTTTTCAGGACAAAATTGGAGCCAAAAAAACAAATAAATAATAGCCTCTTTTGATTTTCAAACAAGCCAAACACCTGCGGGAAAAAAAAACATCCAGAACCTCTAGCAAACCACAGCGCGATCAACAAACCGGAAGAAAGACACGAGAGACGCCCGAAAGCATCAATTACCGTCCCCCAAAACCCTAACCGGACAAAAAAAAACAACGCAAAGAAGAGACAAGGTAGAACAAAAAGAATGCCGGACGCAGCAAGAGGACTGACCTCCTCTTTGGACCCCGTGCCGTAGAAGGCGGACACAGTGGCGTCGAGGAGGGCCACATCGATCGGCTTGTTCGAATCCCTGAACATCTCGGCCATGGCACCCTGCGATCGAGATAGAAAACTCTAGAAACTCACACGATGCCTCTGCGTTGTGGATTCAATTCAAACTTCCCCTTCCTGTAGAACCCTCTCGCATCCCTCCGCTTCTTCCGTTTTATAGCTGTGTTCTTATTTAGCTTGGATGTGACGCTAAGAAATTAATAGGTGGGAAAAAAATATTCATGGGAACAGGGATGGGGTTTGGGTTTTGGGGCGGCAAATAAGGGCACGGATTTTGGCACTAATAACGAAATCGCCACGGAGATTGTGAGTTGGGAGGGAACTGAAGAAGTATCGAAACCCTGTTAAGGGCACGCTGGTCATTTCGTTCAGTCCAAAATATTTTAGGGATGCAGATTTTTGTCAATTTACTAAATCTCATCTTTTATTTTTACGCCAATTTACCATAAATGCGTGTGCGAAAAGGCTTTTGTAAAAAAAAAAAATTAATTAACGTGGACGTGAAATAACTGACTCGATCTCATATAAATTTTTTATCGATCATAAATCAAAAAGTACTAATAAAAACTCATCCAAATAATTAATCAGATTGGATAACGTCGGACTTGAGATAACTGACTCGATCTCATATAAATTTTTCATCGATTATCAAGATAAATCGGGAAGTACTAATAGAGACTCATTTAAATGACCAATATTCTTAGGCTCATTTTTTACTAAAGAAAAAATTTTCTATAATATATCATAATTTAAATTTAAATTTAAAATTTCTTCATTATTTATTTATGGGAGGATCTAATTATTTTATTTTTTGTTAAGATTTTTGCTCATTTTATTTTGGAAATATCCATCTTTTTCTTTTTCTTTTTCTTTTATTATTCATCTAAAAAAAATTCAATACCATTATTATTAATTTTTAAAAATCAATAACATCATATTATTAATTTTTAAAAATTAATAACGCCGTATTATTAATTTTCAAAAATCCTTAATATAATTAATTTTTTAAAAATCAATAATACAGTAAAAAGTGAGTAAATTTTTTTTAAATGAACACAGGTAAAATAGAAAATAAATTCAACGAGACTATAGATATTTCCAAAATTATATATGTGAAATAAATAAAAACTTTTCATCTAGACGTTTTGGTAAGTTGCGATATTTTTAATATTATCAAATCAACCAAAATCTCATTTTAACTTTTTGCAATTACTCTGGGACAAATATTAAAAGTGCGTCGTCATGTTAAACGAATGGTCAAATTTTGATGATGTCTATTGTATTTTTTTTTATTTCAAGAATATCCTTCCAGGGTTGATTATTTTATTCTAATTAAAATCACGTACGATTATATTAAAATA
>JBBUKS010000060.1:6331970-6361880 GCA_038050645.1 Hedychium gardnerianum
GCGTGGAAGTAATAGTCCAAGCCGCCGGCGCCGTCGAAGAGCACGCCGCAGGAGTCAAACGCGAGGATGAGAGGCACTAGTAGCGAAGAGGCGGCACGCGCCCTTCGCGCGGGATCAACGGCCCAAAGATCTAGGAACAAAAGCGCCACGGCGGTCAGGAAAAGCGAGATGAGGTCAAAGTAGATTCTCGCCGCGTTCCAGCCGGAGGCGGAGGAGGAGAAGAAGAAGTAGAAAGCGACACAAATGGTAAGGAGCAAGAAATTGGCCTGCATGGTTGCAAAGAAGAAGGAAGAAACCAAGAGAAGAGTTGCACTTTGAATGAGAGATTTTCGTTGGCCCATCACTACATTTATAGTTCCTTCTTCCAACCAAAAAAAACAAAAAATCAAATCGCTCGATCTCTTTTGATATTGATGTTGATGTGCACATGATCTCGCGGATCGGTCATTTCCCTGGTAGTGCTCACTTTTGTCATTGAGTTGGAGAGTTGGAGTTGGACGTGAAGGTGTGGTGTTCTGTTGGTCGCAGATTCGTTCGCCTCGGATTTATTACTTTGTCCATCTTTACGTACTGCTTAGAAGAAAAAGTCAGATGCCACTAATTGCACCCTATGCACCCTAGAGGAAAAAGTCAGGTGCCACCTTTTGCACCCTATGCACCCTAGAAGAAAAAGTCAGATGCCACCTTTTGCACCCTAGAGGAAAAAGTCAGGTTGCCGTAAAAGTGGATCCTAGTTTGCTATACAAAATAAATACATATTGTGGAGACTAGGCATCGAGTCAACAGAGCAAAGCAACGATTTCTTTTTTCAACGAGTCTGAGTGTGGAGACCTAATTCAGATTGCTAGTTTCTTTTCAATGCGGATGCTTGTAGAGTTCTGGTGAGGGATCATCTATCAATTTTTTCCTCATCTCCAAGTCGAAGAAAAAATAATTATTATTCAAATTACAACTAACAATTATTATCTTCAGAATGAATTATCAAAATAAGTAAATTATTTGAAAGATAGTAATTAAAATTAATTGCGCAATGATTTTGGATCTTAAATTCAGGGCTTTTAAAGGATTTTGCCCTTGAGGTGTTTGGTCTCTTCGTCTTCACAGCTCCGGTCTCGCATGAACATCAGCGGCAGCGGGCAGGGCGGACAACATTCTGGCGAAGAAGTTTATCTTTTGCAGGTATGTAATTAATCTTTAACACTTCCTAGCAGGTGTGGTGTGTTACAGGTTCCGTTCCGCCTTTGCTACCATCCAATTCCTGATCTCTTATACCGGGTAAACCTTGATCTTTTGTGTCTTACAATGGATTTTCTTTTCCTTTTTTACTTTAAATTTTTAAATGTGTCTAATTTTGTGATAAATCACTTTGTTCGGCATCTGTTTCTTTTAGGAAGTTAATTATCTGATAGATTACTGGTTGCGGGTAGTTCGTGTAACTCTAGTAAGAGGGATACAATCCTGTCATTTGCTCATTGAATCTGGAGTGGTTTTTTTTTCTTTAAATTTTATCTGAAATTAATCTATCTACTCATAAAAAAAAGACACTCTTGAAATTAATTTAGTTGGCACAAAATTTGCTCTGAACTAAGCAAAATCTCCTGTGTCCCTTAGAACTACATGAGCATTAAAAATAACGTTGCATCATCACTTCACCAATCCACTACCAAACATCTCAACTTTCTTATGTCGAATTCGTAACTTGCAAATCTGGGTCCAACATCTCAATGGATCTATGTTGGTTTTCGCATGTTTCGGCCAGCGCGAATTACTTCGTCCACCAGAAGCAATTGGGAAGCAATAACAGGTCTGCAAACAGAATGGAAACAGTAACTTAATGGAGAGTGAAAATTAAGAAAACTGTTGGCGGAGTCAACTAATACTTACCCTGAGTTTATGAGCTGACGTTTTACGGAGTAGTTATCAAAGATACCCTCCATCTGTGGATCAACAGGTGTACCGGTATGAAGATTCAAACCGACAATGTTGCCTCTGTCATGCTCACCCTTGAAAACATCACAAGTTAGATTGTGGTTCAAACTTGAGTTGTACTGGAATAATATCAGTGTAGAGTATCGCAAGAGGTCTTTACTGTAATAGAAATGATGGCATCTAAGGTATCGTGGCCAGAGTTCTCTGCGAGTGTCTTTGGAACCACGAGAAGGGCATCAGCAAAAGCTTCGACTCCAATTTGTGCACGCTGTTGACAACATTCAGTTAGATGAACATCATGATATAGTTGTGTGCCTAACATTTCCGAATAGCTTACCCCTTGAACAGTTTTCTTTACATTGTTGATCAAATGCTGTCTTGCGGCAACCTCAAACGCCCCAGCACCCTGTCAAAATCAAGATAATGAAAATAGCACGGAGTGTTGGAATTCTTATTTTCTACTCATTTACAGTGGTTCCGTATTCACCATTTTGAAAATCAACGCAACTGAAAATCAAAAAGTAATATGCAGCACCATTTGTATGACTAGCAATTAACATGCACAGAAGGATCAAACCCATCGTCACATTTCAGACTAAATATGTTCAAATAATAGAATAAGAATGAGATTCAGGCAGCGGAATGTAGGTTAAAATATCTTAGAACAGTTTCAACTTTCCCTAGTTACCGTTGATGTTTGGATTAAAGATCTTAATAATATTCCTCAAAAAACAAAGTTTTTCATGGACATGGAGACCATTTAGTTCTCTTAAAGATGTTATTCCAAGTGTCAAAGTCTTGGTTTTCAGCGTAACTAAATTATTATTAGTCTAGTTTATCTGGGCTTATTTCATGCATCTCTTTTAAATATGAGACATTTGAATCGTACCAGAACAACAGCTTCATCTTCAATTGTATTCTTGACAGATCTGAGGCCATCACGAACAGCATCCTTTATTTGAGCAATGGTATGATCATTTGGTCCTGCAATGATCATTTGGATGACAATATCCTTGCCTAATATTACAATTATATACTGTGGACTAATAAAATTGAAGATATCAAAGTAATTATGTAACCTTTGATCAAGATGGTACATGAGCGAGGGTTTTTCACATTCTCAACAAAGGTATACTTTTCTTCACCAAGAACATGCTCATAAACAAGCCCAGCCCATCCAAGACAATCAACCGTCAAGTCATCAACAGAATTAACAGCTTCCCCACCACAAGCCAAAACCAGTCTTTCCATATTCCTCCTCTTAGCTCTTCTAAGTGCAATAATCTAAAGATGACCAGAAATAAATAAATAAATAAACGCAATGCTCTGTAATGTTTACAAAGTCTGGATAATTAATAGCAATTGATGATGCAAAAACTAGATCATTGTTCTTCATAATGAATTAAACAAAATATCATAACTATGGGAAAAAAATCTGCAGCAGCAAAATAAACAAATAGAAGAAGAAAAAAATAGCTAACCAAAAGTTCAAACAGTCAACATCCTTAGTACTCATGCTTCTCCTAGTAGAACTTCGAAAATAGAAATTTGTGAAGTACATTATAACAAGGCAAATGTTGAATATTCAAAATCCTGCAATTGCTATATAGTCAAAACATTTGGTTAATTGCAGAATATATTGCAACCTTAATCATCTATTCCCACCTCATAATTTTAACATCTATGCTGTAACCTGTAATGCAGTGATTGAACTGATTTCTGTCAGAGTGAAGGTGCAACCTAAACTAGATCATGCAAATAAGCTGTTATAAAATATAATCATCTTCATAAGATAAAAAAGAAAATAGAGTTGGCTGGTTCATACAGGATATTGTCTACAATGAATTACAATGGCTAGTAGTAGTTGTTGATAACTTTGTATTGTATGGACATAAAACAACTCTGATGACTGCAACTAGGAAAGTTGAAAAGTTTCACCCAGATAAAACTTGAAGCGAACATTTTTTAATCATAACTAGAGTGATGATATGGTTTACCCCTGCCCTGGCAAGTAGGTCTAGAGATGGAGGATCAATGCCCTTCTGATTAATCACAAGAAAGTTTTTGTCATTGTCCGAACAGACCTGCATTGGAGAAGGAACGAACTTCAGGAAACAGAAGACATAAGGTAATTGAGATAATTTGAAGTATTTAGAGAAATATTCAATTTGCCTTGTTCTTCAATTCAATGATCTTGTTAACCCGCTCATCAACTTGACGCCGTTCAGCAGCAACCATTTTTTCTCTCTGCTCGGCGTTGGAGTAGAAAAAGCCTGCATTTATTTCACTGGAAAGAGAACTCATCAACGACATGTATGCAAACAGAAGATGGGTTCTTGGCTATCAACACTATAATTGTAAATAACAGAATGCCCAACTTGTTGTGGCACAGGTGCATAACATATATCAGAAAGGCATCATTACCACAATGTTTTGATGAACTTTGTACAACGCACGAAAGATGTTAACAAATGATTCAATGAAATTGATTGATAGAATGACCAGGATGAAGCATTAAAACACAACATACTAATCACAACTTGAGTTTCTACAAAGCAACTCACAAAACTATATTCTTTGATTAGACTTTCAAAATGAGTAGATTCTAAGTTATTCTGAGCAAATAAAACTCAGTTCGCACCCAGTAATTTAGAGATGAAGTAATTTTAAAGTTCCATTAGTACAGATTCTTGGTTATTTTGAGCAATAAAAACTCAGTTTGTACACTCAAAAACTTGGATGTGAAGTAATTTTCAGTTTCAAAGTAGCCACGAGAATCAAACAAATGATAACAAATAAAAAATCCACATGTAGCAAAAACTGAATTATCTCATGTACCAGTTCCTACGACTTTCTTTTCCATAAATACTGAATGAAAAAGAAACACATCAAGATTTACCTTTTATCATATTCCAAGGAGACATTGCAAGTCAAGATATAGCAATTTTCTGCCCTCCGCTTCATATCAGGATGTCGAGATCCGTGATCAAGGACAAGGCCTTCAACCTTCAAAAGAAGCAACAATGAGTCAGACTACTAAAGTGAAGCAATTAATTAAAGCAATCCCTCAGTATAGAGAGTTGTCAATTCTTGTGTGTCCCTAAGTAGGTAAAACCTTCAACAACCAAGAGATAAATGCAACAGGATACCCATGTAAAAACGTTCCTTGCCCCTTATAATCTGACCAAAAAACCAGCGGATCTTGTATATCTTTCTTAACAAGTGTTGTAACAATATTTGCAGTAATAATTTTAAGGAAAGTATCACTTCCATATCCAATATTCCAATTCCAGTTACGGCCCAAATTTTTATATTTGCTAATTTGCAACTTTATTATAGCTCAAAGCCATTTTGTTGAGCATATAATTCTTTACCAAATCACTTAAGAAACCACCAAAAGCTGCAAATTCCAAAGAAAAAAAAACTCATTTCATGAATTAACACATCCAAATCCTTAAAAATACAAGGTAAAAGGGTGGACTATGCAATACCACATTCGATGTCAACAACCAACACAATGTTCTTTAAGATAATGCACCACAATACATATTGCCCAAGATGCTAGACACTTTCCTAGGTGATTCGAGGTGTGCAAATATAGAACATTCTTAATAAATCTACCATAGTATTAATAATATTTAATCTCAGTTAATTAATGCATATTAAAAACTAATAGTTAAAACCTATATCAATATCATCATAAACCCATGGTTATCCAAACTATTTTGGGGTTTGCTACATGGCTGTTATACCTCAATTGAATCTATGCAGGGCTATACTACTAGCAATATTCTAAACATTTAAAATTTGTTAAACTCTATCCCTTATGCCATCTACCTAATCTGTTGCTCACCTATGTTGCTCACCTCTAAACATGTTCATTCCATCACAACCTATTTTCTCTTTTCTCTGAACATTTGGAATTACGCCTATTTGCTTTAAAAATACTTGCTTTCATTTTATCCCTTTTTAGTAATCTTGCATATCCTTCATAGGATTCTCATCCTCATAAAATTTAACACTTAATAGTATGAATCTATTACTTGATAGCATATAGATATATCTTGTTGATATATCTTAGAAACTTATTTAGAATAGTGGTATCAAACAATTAATATTTATTGATCAATCCATCCAATTCATATTTCCATATACAAAAAAAGTCAATCACATAATGCACAACATGTAATATAATAATAATACACTATGATAATGTAGAATAAGTGATATTCATAAATATCATAAATATAATTAATATCTAAAGTATTTATTTATTATAACAGAAATGTTTAGGATAACACTTACAATTTACATGCTACAATATCAAAAGCTTAGTTTAATTTTTCAAAATCACAATAATTAAAGATATCATCAAGATAAGATCTTGATCATCAAAGGAACCATGTCATTTGTTCCTTTTCACTGAATATGTGCTTACTGTTTGTTTCTTTGGTCCTAGCCTGCAAAAGTGTCTGCCTAGTTCTCCTATGTGTTCAACACACCTCAGTATATCATATATGCAATGAAGTCCATTCTCTAAAACAGTATTTCTTTTAAAGCAATGGTAGCTTGTCTTGCAATCAAGTTTCATTATATCTAATTGTGCGACTAATTTCTATTGTTGACTGAGCTACCCAACAATTTTCATGTAACAAAGCTTTTCTTGGAGAGATAACTAGCTACAAGGATACAATGTGTAACTCGCTAAAGTGTGTAGGGTAATTTGGCCACAAAAATTTTGCACTAGAAAGGAGTAAATTTTCTCTGGAGTTTTTTTGCTAAGAAGAGTAGTCTGATGGTTTGTACTGAAGTTAGCGTGATGTTATGTGATTTTTTATATATATTCCACAAGATTTTTTTTCGTTTTCTTAAACAAGCAGTCTATCGCCTATAAGCAAGCATTTGTCCAGGAAGCATCTATCTGGCTAGGTGTTGAGGCACTTGAGCCTCACCTCATTTGGGCGACTATGCAAACAATCTACAGACTTTTAAGAACACTAGAGCAACAATCACAAGAAAGCATACCAAACGCGTGTCAACATCAAATTTATGGCGCATATGCATTATCTCGACCATGAAAAGATCAATTGGCTCATCTGGTTTTCGTATGCAGAGTACCTGTTAATGTAAAAAATATGAATGTTGGTAAATATGATAGTAACTAAGATGAGATTACAAACATCGAGTACATGACATAAAACATTAGCAAATAGGACTCCAAGAAATGGTACAATGATCAAAATTTCATGAATAAGTGTGTAGCTTAGAGAAGAGGTTTGCAGCTTAAGAACAAGAACGATTTTGATAAACAGATTCCAAATAAAGACAAGAATCAAACATAAATTCTTCCAGGTGATACTGATGCATTTCAACAAAATAGAGCTGATAATTTTCCTCAATCAATAAAAAAATCAATTGAGATTTGCAGTCAGTCTGGAGCTTTATCACAACTGAAGTGCTTTATTCAGACTTAATCCATAAGCATTAAAGAAGATCAATAAAAAATTGCGCAAATAAAAATAAACTTACTGCGTCAACAACAACGTCGGTCAGTTGGTCAGCTAGCAATTCATATAACTATAGCAAAAGAAAATTCAAACCGCATTAAGAGAAACTCATAGAAACAATGACCTTATAAACTATTTTATAAAAAGAAAAGATCTAGTTTACCTTTGTCCTAAGTGTTGTCCTTGCTACCATTTTCAATATCTCCTTGTCAGGTGAGTCACCCATCACAGCAGGTGTCTTAAATTTCTCTAGAAACTCCAGAGTAGCCCGCTTGGCAATTTCAAAACCATCTACCAACACTCTTGGATGCATTCCTGAAAAGATGAACTTTTATGTTATTCAACATTTAAAGTAATGAATAAGAGGTTCTATATAATGAGATATAATTTTACACGTCATAAGCACTAAAATAAGTAGCTGAAAGGGCAATTGCCTATACAGGCAACTGCTCTAACAAACACCAGAACAAATCATTGTTTTAATTTTCACAAGTGTTAAATTTCCAAAATGTTAATAAAATAAATGGTTATCATAAATGTAAAAGTCACATCTTGCTTATTTAACTCCATGGTGACTTCAACCATAAGAATATTAACTGCTACTGATCCGCTTTTGAATGCCTACTGATTATAATCATACATTATAACCATCTAACTCTTTCAAGTTCAAACTCACTCTTGTTTGGTAACCCTAAAACCATGAGCCATTGAGGGAAGAATGCAACAAATTGTCAAATCCTTGCGTCCGAGTAACTGATACTCCACCATAATGATACAGTTAGTGTCAAGTTCTACCTGTGATCCCTTTAGACAATGCACATAACGCATGTGGATAAGTATACAAGTAAAGAAGGTTATTATGGTGGAAACTCTAAGACAACAAAGAACAACCCTCCATTATTTCATTTATGGAAAATTTCTTGGCAAGAGTTATTATTAGTAGGATGTATAGATCGTTTACGGAAAAAATCAATGTTACTAACAATCTTTGAGGATGGAACCACAGAATTAGAATCTAATGTGCTACAAATCAGTATAAGGCAAATCAAGCATGCACTAAAACTTCAAAGTTCAAACTAACATTAAGGCATCGTTTGCATTGGCCAGGCTAAAAATCTCAGGAAGGACAAACAAAAGCAAAAAATGGTGAGATCGTCAGGGAATGTAATTTAAAAAATCAATCAGGAAATACCTTCACCGATTTTCTGTTCCGACTGCTTCATCAACTCCCCAATGAAGAGAACAGTGGAGGTTGTGCCATCACCACTAGTGTCATCCTGAGCGACTGCAGTCCTTGCAATCATGATCGCTGTAGGGTTTTGGATTTGCTGCAGATCCAACAAAATGCTGAGAAAGACCATTTCTTGGATTTAAAGACTAAAAATCCAGTCCCCTTACCATCTCTTTCAAGAGAGTGTTCCCATCTTTCGTCAGCTTGATGTCCCCAGCCCCTCCGACAAGCCTGCACGCGAAATTGAATACTTGGCGCAGTAAGAGAAGGAGGAGCATCGTAAAGAAGAAAAAAGAGGGAAAATTGCATTTTGATGGTGCCCTTGGGGCCGAGATTCGTCTTTAGCACATCCTGAAGGCCCTTGGCAGCGTTAATGTTCATGTGGAGCGCCGCCGACTTGTTCAGCACCTCGGCTTGAGGATTCAACACCCGGAGCGACATCTTCCCGAGCTCCCAGTGAGGACGGCCTAGCAGATCGCGGCGACGGCGACGAGGTGGAGTAGGGTTTTAAACGTGTAGGAAGAGAGTGGGACTGGGAATGGAGTCGAGGGGAAGAAGGCCGAATGATGTGTAACGTAATATGATTATATAGGTTACCAGTTGGGCCGGGCCTCTCACCTAGGCCCGTTATCGACAGTGAAGGGCTGAAGCCTGTTTGGATTTTTTTTTATTCTTTTAAAGTTTTTAATGAAAATTCATGCGTGTTTCATCAATCGAGTGGAGTTTGTTCGTGTTTATTGTGAAGAAACATTTGACCATGCTTGACCATCAAATTTTATCAAAGCTGATACAATGTCAAAACAATAAAATAGAATAAAATATTACAGTCATTCTATTTCTATACAGTGAAAATTTAATTAATTATCTAAAATGTATTATTAACCAATATATAAATACACAGAGATGGTCTCTAGGAGCCTAAAGCAGATATCTACAACAGCATGACTCTGAAGGTGGCTGAAGTCACTAAATTGACAAAACCTGAGGAAGGGCTTATTTTCACCAACGAAGAATTAGATCGATCAAGCCAGGTATCTGTAAAGATTCAGGTTCTCCGGGTCTCTCTCTAGATATTCTCTATTTATCAAATCTTCAATCCGCTTCTTAATTAGTTTCAAGTCAGGCTGCAAAAGTATGAAATGATGAACAAATTAAAGTAACCAAAACTATCGAAAAAATAATTTTTGTTAGTTGTATGTTCTTTACCTTGAACACCTTACTAAGTTGTTCGACACATTCGGTAATCAACTGTTGATGATTCAACACTTTGCGACTTTTCATAATGCGAATTAGGCAGGCATCAACAACAAATCTTCTATCCTTGTCCACGAGTTCAAGTACTTTTTTTTTCTCATCCACGATTGGAAGAGGTATCTGCAGTTGAGTCGCCAAACAAAAATGAATAACGAGAAAAATTAAAAACAATAGACCAACTTCTTTGCTGTAAAAGCATATACCCTGATCCTTCTCATTTTGTTGGTGAATTTTGAATTGAATGCAAAGACATCATCTGAAGAAATAGAATTTGTATTTGGTTCTTTATTCAGAATTTTATACTTCAAGCAACAAAGGGATTGAAGCAATCTGATTACGTCGTCATCGGCTAAGTTAAGCTGAGACATGATCTCCGAGTAGCTTAACCGATCTGAGTCATTAAAGAGCAGAAGAACTGCAGCCTGTAAACAGCTCAATGATTTCAGTTAGCATACATTTTTATTTTGCATAGAGGAGAAAGGGTTCGATAAATACCTGATATGTTGTCACAATAAACTCCATGGTTTGCAATTCAAACTTGGCTATAATATTGCATGTCCCCAAAGAATATATCCATGTGAGCTTCCTATTGTTTGTTCTTGTCTGATAGAACTCTTTGAAAGCTTGTATACATTTAGTCTGAAAGCAAAAATTCTTTAGAAATCTAAAAAATACAGAACATAACCCTTTTGACATATCAAGTTCTTAATTTTTTTTAGTAATGCACAAATCACCAATTCAATATCATTCTATAATCACCCAAACCTATGTCACTTTAATATAGAAATGGCGAGATGATTAGATGAATCTAAAAGATTCAACTTTGTTGATTACAGATTTTTTCAGTTCAACCAGATCTGAAACCCTTCATGATACTTGTACTGAGGCCATGCGATATAACTAAATAATTGAAGTTTTATCATCGTTAAGGGTGTAGGCCAATCATTATGTTACCATAAATACTAATAAAATTTAAACAAAGGTAAAAGTAGAAAATGAATTTGCTAACCATTTCAAAAGGAAGGTGGAAATCAGATGATCTATAAGATGGCCAGAATCCAGTTGTCAAAACAGTAACCGATAAATCTATCCCTGGATTTGTCTGTGGATTACGTTTTAGATATTCCTCAAAATCAGCTTGTGTTTCTCTAGCGAGGGTCATATCAGTTACCTGAAAAATGAACCAAACATGTTCAGTTATTAATTCAAATGCAAAAACACTTGAAACGTATGTATACGAACCATTCCCTCCATCTTTGAGGTAAAATATGCACCGTTTTGCTGCTTTAGTTTTGTTATGATGCTTCTCTCATGGTCCTCATTAGCACTTTTGTCGAATAACAACCTCCTAGCAAGCTTTTTCCTACGAACATATGTTCACAGACATGACGATAAATAACAGAAAATGCAGTGATGAAAATCAATAGACATATGAGGTGATTTCACCTATAGAACTCAGCAAATATATCTTTGTCATAGATATAACCAAGCAAATTCACAGCCTGCAAATATAAGAGATTGGTTCAATTATGTCAAGTCCAAAATACAGAGGTCGACAACAAAGTGACAAAGTGAGAAGAAGCAAGAGGGTAAGTTAGGAAAAAAAACACATAATTACACAAACAACCATGTACCTTTTCAAGTATCTTCTCGATTGCTTCATCACTTAGTTTCTCACTTCCACCCTTCTTAAGAATATTTTCACAATAGTTAACCAGTAACTCAGCAGTTGAGCTACCTGCAACAGTCTTATTGAGGAAAATCTCAAATGCCTCTTTGAGTGCCTAAAGGACATACAAAGATTTAGCAAGGAAAAAAGACAAATAACATTCAAGTAACACACCATATTGACATAGCCAAACCTTATGGAAAAAGGTATGATTTTGGAAACAATCATTCACGAGTGGCATGTTCTTGTCATGAAATTCAATAACTTCCCTAATAAAAGTCTGAAAACAAGCAAGCATCGAGTAAAGTTCACAAGAAACAGCCAATCAAATAGAGAGCAACAAAAGTCATATTAAGGTGCTCGAGCTCTACCTGTTCTTGCAAGCCAACAACATCCTTTTTCTCTGCCTGAAAATTTTCCGGTAAAAACAACATAAAGACAATGTACATCCAAATGAACAAACAAAACAAAGATTGACTGGCACAAATAAGAATGAAAACCAGAAAAGATAGTAGCACCTACTTTGGCAAACCAAACATATGAGCACAAAATCAAACAATGTTGGCAACAGAAGTAGAGAACCCAAACTATGACTTGTGAAAGGAAAGCTAACGTAACACCTTGATGTGACCAAAGAGTGCTGACAAGTGAATAAGGGTATTGTCTAAGAAGATAATTGATAGTTACCTTCTTGTTACTTGCAGCATCATTTGCTTTTTTGACTAAAGCTGTACCCTCATCAGTCACATGCTGCACAATAATGTTAGTTCAGAAAAATAATACCAAACTATTCAAGTTAATTTTGTAGTAGAAAATTAATATTGTTGCAACTACTAATTCAGAACCTTCTTATAAATTTGAGAGATAGAACGTGGGCCATCGTCTATCTTTGAAAAAAGCTTATACATCCGTGAGAGATCATCCACCTTAAGTGTCAATTAGACATTAGGATTTTATAACATGATTAGATGCCACAGGAAAAAAAATTCTAATTGACAGCATTAACAAGAAAATAGTACCTTGTGTTCTTGAATTAAGACACGGCAACCGGACTTTTCATTTTCCAAAAGTTGGCTTGAATAAACATATAGAACCTCGTGACAAACTTGCTACAAGTAATGAAAATTCAACAAAACATAAAAAATATGAAACGAACGCAATGAAGATTAGTCACATTTCTATTCCTCAGTATTGTCCTTGAGGTGTACAAATCTATCTACGATTTCAAAATTCTCTCCTTTAGAGCTCTAAAGAAAGATCATTTGGGAAGAAATATATCAGTTCATGATGGATCTTCTAACAAAGCATAATATACCTCTACCAATTTCGGTTTGCTGGTAGCATGCAAGTAATGAGCGACCCTATCCTTCTCCCTCCTTAAGCACTCCTCAGCCTAGTGAAAAAAAAACAAGAATGATCAAACATTCAAGCAAAGAAATGAATGTTTCACGAAGATATGTATGTGAAGCACCTTTAACATGTAATCTGGGAATGATTCGATGAGAATCCAATTTGAAGCTTTTTTAGAGTAATAGGCTGCTGTTTCTTTAAGCATTTCTTCTTCAAAATCATTTTTATAATAATACATCTCACTCGTTCCAATTTCAATAAAAATTTCGATAAGATTCTTCAACAAGCCCCTATCAATTTGTTCACCACAGCGCTCTTGATCAATCTGTTTAGAAGACAAAGAACGACAAACATTATCTAATAAATGTTGAATATGAAAAATGGATTAAAAAATGGCATCAAGTTACCAAAGAAATGACAGCATCTTTAACTTTTCCTTTAGTCTCCTGATAAACCTATAACAGAAAAGGGAAAATTGGATCTCAACTATAGCTGTACCATAAACTAAAGATACATGGACAAAAATGCTTGAGCAGAGATCTGAATTCCACACTGTTAATTAAGGAGAAAAATAAACAAGGAGGATGGCAATCTACCAGGTCTCGGAAATATGTCAATGCAACTTCATCAAGTGATGGAAGTGATTTCCGCATGATGAAAAAGCGATTAATGTACGAAAAAAAACGTGAAAGCCATCTGGTCATAACTTTATGATTTGACCATCTCATGACAAGTTCCCTTATCAAAAACTCATCATGCTTGTCTTTCAAAGATGGCAATACCTGAGCAAAAGAAGGAAACACTATCAGATTATAAGGATACTTTTTTATTTCAAAGTCATACAAAAGGGAGTATGACCATGTGATTGAAGAAGTTTCATAATTTATATAAACAGTAATCTATATGTACACAAATAATGCAAGTCCACCAAGTTTTGTCATTAGAAAAATATCCTTTTCTTTCTCATGAATATCATCTGCATTGATCATTGTTCATGCGCGAATAATTAACAACTGAAATCATCAGACTATATCATACAGAAGTCTGTCTCCTTTTATTTAGCAGATTTATATATAGTTAAAAAATAAGAAAATACAGGACAAGATAATTTAGATGCCAATGCTTCTCACAGTTACATGTGTCATCTTGAAGAAAAAGCATAAATATCTGTAGTTTACACTCCTAACATATTTTATTTCTAACAAATAGTAAAAGAGATGCCTCAGCAAAAAATTGACAGAACAAATGCTATACCATCTTTGTTAATATTAACGACCATTATTCCTCACGTATCTTTTTGGTTACACAACATTCACAATTTATTCTTGCTCTTGAATTTTGCATTTAGTCTAATGTTGTCGCAAACAAGCGATGAGGTACAAGGGGATTTCTTCCATTGCTTATACAATTGATAATTTCGGAATTATGTGAATGCAAAGTGAACATTTTTTCTCTTGTGTGAAAACGTAATTGTTTTACTATGACACAGAGTTAACATAAGTTCTAGGAACCACTATGTATAGAGAGTTTTATTTTTTTGGGTTAGCTGTATCAAGTCACATTAACCTGTTATTATTAGATGGATAATTACACAACAAACTGTTGCAGTAATCACTTTGCCACATCTGTCTATATTCACACATGTTTCTTAGTGCTTGTTTTAATCATGGTGAATGCAAATTCTTCCAAAATTAGACATTATTTAAAAGGACGCTGTCAGCAAAGGCATATAGTTCACAACTCTTGCTATCATAATTTTTTTCTTATAAATTCGAGCAGCTTATCAATCGGCTGGACACTTGCAGAATTAATATGGAATCAGAACAAAGAAAACATACCACAGAAGTTATGTACTCCTTGATCACTTCCTTGTACTTTATGTACAATGGCTCCGTGTAATTGTGCGGAGCCCTTTGGATACACATATCGTGGATTGTTCTGTCTCGCACAAGAGATTTGATTAGCCAAAACAAAGCAGGAGAAACATAAAAAGTCGCGAAGAAATATTACGTGTAGATCTTCATGTGTTTCTCGGATGTGAACGGCGGTTCGGGAAGCCCTTCCAAGATCCTAATCATCTTGTTGATGCCTTGCTCGATGACTTCCCACCCTTCGCCGAAAAGGATCGGCTTCGGCTTCTGATTACGCATCGCCATTTTCCTCTTCATACCCTCTGGATCCTGCGGGAATCGGAACCCTAACACTTTCCACCGGATGGAAGCAACGAAACACAGCGCCGGAACTGAAGCAAAAAATCTAGCGAGGGATCGCGGCAACAAAAAGACGAAGAGTGGGAACTCTCTCCATCGACGAGGGTTTATATAGAGAAGGATGAGAAGTTGCTGCGTTCCGTTAGGAATTTTCAAAGAAGAAATTTTCATTTATTTCTTATTTGGAAATAATAATAAAAAATAGAAACAGACATTTACGCTATACTTTTTTTTTTGTTCCTTATAAATTTGTATACAAAATACTTTCGTATTTTAATAATGAAAATAATTTTAGAAACTATTTTCATAGAATTATAAAAATTTAATTAAATGGTATTTTTTTAATCTATAGTTATAAGTTTAATTAAACAATTTTAATTTACTTGCTTAGGATTAAAGAAAATAAGTTTGATTGATATAGCTGGGTCAAACCTATTAATCATGTATGTTTGCTTGGTTATATAAGGAAAATTAGTTATATTTTGTTTGCTGGGTTATATAAGGAAAATAAGTTATATTGTGATAATCCAAGTGTTTACCTAATTAAGCTTATTTATCTATCGGATGAATTTGAGATATAATTTATATACTCTCATAAGTTGATTTTTAAAATATTAGTCTCATTTAAAATTTAAATTTTGATTTTTTTTTTTAATTATTTCTTTAAATACTTCACCATCACACCAACATAAGAGAAAAAAAAAATTGTTAATTCATAACAAGTATAAAATATCTTATTAAATGTTTGAAAAAGATTGTTATCTTAGAATAAATATTTCTCATCATTTATTATTTTTTAAAAAATATGGAGATGTCTTGATAAGTTAAGTTGATGACTTCACTCTCACTCCACTAAAAAAAATAATTAAATAAATCAACTAAATTAATAGTTTAAGGATTAGATTGGATGGATCTTCCATGCTAAATGAAAAAAAATAAATTAGTACATAAATCAAAATTAGTGTAGAAAGATAAAAGCTAATTAAAAAAATAATTTTTCAATGATATTTTTATAGTGAACATTATTTCTTATCTATCTTTTGTAAAACTTTGATCAATTAGACATAGAAAAATAGCTAATTTATTCTATAAATCAAATTATAGTAAAAAAATTTGTTAAGTAAAAATTTTATTGTAAAACCAAACTATTAGGCATTACAATAAAATTTACAACATTTTATTTTCAAAATTTTATATATTAAATTTAAATAAAATTTATTATATTTTTAAAACATATACTTCTAAATCTAGGTTTATATATTTATATATTTGACAACAATCCAGAGAGTTTAGTATCATTTTCATTTAAAGAGCCTTTGATTTTTAAACATATCAAGACAACTCCTCATCCCATTTTTCATATTGAAAGTGCAGTTCAGTTTAAATTTAATGGAAAAGGAAGGGAACATCAAAAATGAAAAGGCAAACAAAAACCTCCAAGAGATCTGTTCCACCAAACATAAAACACAATGCAACCCAGGCAAAACCATTTACCAGATTATCTAACCGATACAGTCGCGATATGAAATATGTTTCACACAATCACGAAAAAGAAAGCAAAAGAATATCTACAGGGCTAGTCATCTCAATCGTCATCGTTGCTATCTAGTGCTCTTTATATTGTAACAACATCACTCGACCCGCGCAATTTTTGTAGCAAACAGTGCAGGGATTAGCTTATTAGATGAAACTCTATGAAGTAACCCACTCCATTTCTATCTGGATTCGTCCATTTTTTGAGTCGATCAGATGATATATTTCGTTGGTTCTCCTGTTGTTCACCACATCTGCGAGGCTAATGATGACATATCCCAAGTGTTCCTGAACAAAATATAGTATCGATTAATATTGAGGTTGAATTGAACAGATCAGTTGGCAATCTCATGAACTAGACTCTGTTTACTACCCTCTCTATCATGTAACTGATATCAAGCAATGGAAATTGCAATTTCGGGGTTTTGTATCTAAAATATTACAAGGTTCAGTCCTATCTTTCAGAAATTAGATGCAAAACTTAAGTGTGTATCTTTTTTGTTTCCAAATTGTGCTCAAGCTAATCATGACAATTATCACCTCATCTTTGTATGATGAACAACAAACTTTGTTGCAAATCACATCTGGCTAAATATATCGGTAAAGATAACATTTGTTGTGTACACTCCAAATGTTTTCCATTATCTTGCTCTGTTCATGATCAAGCCATTTGTGTAATTTATATTTACCCAAATGTGATGGGATATAAAATAAACATTTGACATTATCTGCTTTACATTTACTTTGGCATATCGATTAAGTAAACTAAAGGAGTACCTTGGAGTGTATACCAATGCTTGGTGCCTTACTATACACCTCAACTTGTATTTTCTCATTTATAGGAGGGTCCTCGCATACAAATTGATGTACTTCTTCCCATCTCGGATCTCTGCTTTTCTTTATATGCTGCATTCAGCAAATCGATAATAATCTCAGAAGCAGATTAAATATTTTCAGAAACAACTTGATTATAATTGAGACTCCTCTGGGAATCTGATTCACAAAATACCTTTGTTTTTTTTACTTCTCCTTTAAAGGTGAGACACACGTAAGGGTTTGTATGGTGCTTGCCCTCAAGATCTTGACCTTCGTGAATGGTAACAATAAGCAGTCCACCACCTGAAGGAGTCCCGTTAGGAGCGTTTACTACGGTATCCTTCTCACTATCAACCTCTAACAATTTATCTTCTTTAAAAGGCTTGAATGTTGCTTCCACAACAATTTGCCCACGAAATTTGTCATCCTGAGCATCAATATTATCGAGACTCTTCACCAAGTCAAGTGTTAAAATTTTTGGCTCATCAGGGTTAAGTTCATTCAACCGAATAACATTCATGCCCATTTTTTCATGTTTTCCCACCTACATAAAAAATGTGCAAAAACAAAACTCATCTCAATAAGCTAAAGCACTAGAGGCACAAATAATGGTGTGGAGAAAGGAAAGAAATGCATGTATCTAGGAAATTGATACCTGTTCCCAGTCATAAACAGCAAGGTTCAACTGTTGATTTTCTGGGTCTCTTATAACAAAGTTGAATTCCTCATTCCATTCAGGGTTTAAATTGCTTTTCTTGACAGTTGTCTTCTTTGATGGAAGCTTATCATCTGAAAGCTTAAGTTTCACATACGGGTCTGATTTTCCAAACAGATCTTTCTTTCTTAGTTTTTGTGCACTGATAATCTTCACATGCAACATTCCAACAGGCTTATTTGAGGCCCTGCGAAATCACAGAGGCTGATTGGCTTAGTTATCAGCATCTTCTCTTCAAACTATTAAAAGTGTGGCATGTAAAATGTAAATATATTGACATGAAATTACGTTGAAGCATCAAGTATAGGCACTTCCAGGTGTCTAGGCCACAGGTACATATTTGCAACTTGTTTTTTAATCGTCTCCTGCAAAAATGGTAACACAAGTCAACAAAGAAAAAAAGAGTGAAAATCATATAAAAGACATAGGTTGGCTCAAAGATCTCGGTACATAATTCAGTGCTAGTCGATGATAGCAAGACAGTTATAGTACTGAAACAAGTCCTAAGTCACATTTTTTTCCCATTAGAATAGATATTTGAGAGATACTGAGAACTCTTGGCAGTCCATGCTAACAGAAAAAGTTAATTCCCATTACAAATTTCAAAGAAAAATGAATCATTAATGTCTCTTCTCAAAATTATTCTTTGTCGAAATATCAGTAAAGGAATTCATACATATGCAACAGAAAACGTCTTTGTAGACATAAAGGCAAGCCAACTCACCAATGTCAAGTCTTCTCTTATATGGCAGCAAATAGAATAGTGAGGATATTCTCGATTAATATTTGTAGGTTCTCAGTAAATTTTCTATCAGCCCGGCTTATTATGTGCTCCTCCATGGTAGTTGTGACTCATCTAAGCACTCTCTTATATGGCAGTCTTATGTTGTGATTAAACTCAAAATCCTTGGCTAATTTTAGGTGACAAATTAAATACTAGAGTCAAGCTTAAGAAGAAGCATGTTCCCCTCACGGACTTCTTGCGCATCCTTTGCAGTACCAAAGTGGAGTTAACATTTCATCTATTCAATGGATGTCCAGTAGCTCGAGAAGGTTGACAAATCATCATGCAGTGTTATCCGCATCCATGCAGAGTTCAGTAATAGAGGCGGATTGGACTGATGTGCTTGGTTCATTTTCTGGTAGAAAAGAGTGTGTGTTCTCCACATCTGTTCAAGCTTGGCTACATGCAATTTGGTTAGCTTGTCGCGCTGGTATCTTTCATTCAACACATGCAGGTATTCTGGCCATTGTTCATTCATGGAAAGAGATAGTCTTTGTGGAAAGGTTTAGGTTCCAGCTACAGAAAAACCAGTTTTCTTTTAATATATACACAGATTGCAGGGTTAATGTCAATTCTGGTTCTCTAATTAGATTAACAGGTTCAGCAATTTGGTTGTGCTCATCAATCTCCGTGTCAAGAATGTTTCGTGTATAGTTGTACTATATATAATGAAATTGAGTGACTGAGGTCACTCACAATCTTTTTTTTAAAAAAAAAGTAATTAAACTAACATTAATGACAGAAACCATTTGGTATTGAGAAAGATACTGCACAGTATATAAAGATAATATTCAATTAGATGGGGAAAATAACCACCTGAACAAATCTGTAAAGACCAGGAACTGCCATAAGATCAGCCCCCACAAGTTTTAGACCAAAGTCAACATGTGGCTGTAACAGAGAGTACCATCAAACAACTGAACACTTTGAATGGTTGCATATGATACGTGTAGCTTACTGATGAGGTTTCAAAGTAAAGAGTAATTTGTATTTCACTAACCTTCTCCATGAGGGACACAAAGATATTTGCAAAACAAGGGAAGCTAGAGACCAATGGTTTTAAAGTAATTCGCGGTGAAGCAAAAATTTGCAGATCTACCACCTGAAAAACTCAAAATGCCAGTATGTTACCTTTACTCTCCAAATGCAAACTAGAAGAATATCATACCGCAGATATGTGATGAGAGAGAGAATATGTGAATGACCTGTATAGATAATTTTAATCCATAGGCTTTGACAACAATGGTTACATTGGGATTCCCAGCCCATTTGAGTGATGGTTCCATAATTATCTCCTTCTCATCTGTAGTGTAAATTTTGATTCCTGGCAGAAGTCCACAGTCGGATGTTTTCAGGAAATTAGCAAAAACATAAAACTAAGATTAGAACTTGAAGTCCAGATGAAATCCAAACAAAATAATTGATAGAATACTGACAAGAACAATGTGGAGTTGGGACAAAAAAATTGTGAGATAATATAAAAATATTAATGCCTATACAAGTAAGAATATGAGTAACAGAGTAACAGTTGAAGAAGTGGATTGGACTTTTACAATTGTTGGACTAGTCATTGTCTCTAATAACAGGGCCAACTTTTGTGTCCTATAGCAAAAAAGCTAAGTTTCAAATTTACGCAACTCAGTCCTTGATGATTTATATGGGACTGAAAATTAAATGGAGAAAAAACTGCTTTTGTTTTTCTTATAAAAGAATTTTCTTTTTTTTTATAGTTGGCACCAGGTATCCAAGCTTTCGGCCCGACTAATCCAAGAGATGACGGAATTTGGAGAAGGTAAACAAAAAAAAATGTCAACAATGCAGAGATGATAGGTACTCATGAAGTAGAACAGATAACAACAACAAAAATGCTAACCTTGAAAAGTTGGTGGTAGTGAACCGAGAGTGAATTTTCCAAATTCAACGGAATCAATTTTGTATTTCACAGTATTCTCTGCAATAATAGGATCTGCAATTTGTTTTGCAGTTTTGCAAATAGCCTTGTACAGGATAGAAGACATCAATATGAGATAGTGGAAACCACTACATATAGAAAGCTTTATGTCAAAGCATACCTTATCAAGATAGGGCCACATTATTGCCAGAAACTTATTCAACCAATCAATCTTCGAAAGAAGAAAAATATGTTAAATAATAAAAAATAGGTCGATACAAGGCTTTTTACAGTAATTCAAGTAACTTTATCCAGCATCTGTTAATAAAAGGCACATACTCGTTCATAATCTGGACTCTTTACCCACAGGGGAATTTCAGGAAATATTTGTTCCAATGATTGGGTATCATGTTCAACAAGTGGACGAATCTTAGGATCCTGATGAAGCAAATGCAAAATTGGTTAAACATAAAGCATTGTATGTTAATTCCCACACTAGTTTTCGTACTGATAAAGAACAGTTGAGCATGAAACTGAAGTAGAAACTTTCAATAAGCAATAAAAAAAATCCATTTTTAGACATAAGATGCATAGACCAATTAGACATGCGGAGTGGCCATTATGCACTCACCCAATGCTTAACCATCTACTTGGTGGTTAATTCCTATATGGAGACATATGTTACCTCTGCAGTATCTACAAAGTACATTTACTTTACCTATTCAATTAGACTAAGGAGCATTTCCTACATAAACCAAGACCTAACTCACTTCAGTCACAACTTCAACTGTAAATTGAATGAAAATACTTATAGAATAAACTTGGAATTTCATAATTGTCCATTGTTTTCATAGTGTTAATTTTGTTGTTAGTTATTTCAATTATCAAAATTAATTATTGACCCCACAATCTCTCATCAGAGGAAGCATTTTTTTGTTACTGGCTATCTACTTGCTAGGAAATACTTGATTCAATAAGGATCATTTTCTCTTCATCTTTGTATTTTTAGTTAGTTGTGGATTAATAAGTATAAGTTTTCTTTGATAACTTATAAAATTTTCAAAGTCAAGGGCTTATAGATTTCAAATTTAAAATCAGTTAAATTAATTAGCATATCATAATACAATAACCTTTGGTCTCATAACCTGAGACAGAGATGAAGTGTCATCAAGTAACCCTAACCGTAGCTGTAAGCATCATAGTCAAGTTTGAGACCATTTCAACATCAGCATCAAATGCAAGAATTACAAGAAAAATCCTTTTTAGAAATCTTCCAATATAGATACCACCTCACTACACAAAATTAAAACTAGGATGCAAAAGCTTAAGAATTATCATTTGTTGGTGGTGAGCTTGCAAATCTTATATTTTCAAATAACAAAGTGAGAAAAGACATTGAAAAAATTATTGTAAAATGTGACTCACCATTTTCATTGGCTCATTCATAGTTATTTAAGGCATAAGGTGCCCACAAGCGCATAGATGTTGTGAGGCCTGAGGCGCTAGGTGAGGCGCACACCTTACCGAAGTAAGGCATTTTGGGTAAAAAAATTTACAATTCAAACATATATAGGAAATTTATGCCAAAATATGTCGCTAACAAAATTCAAATATTTCACAAACTTTTAAACAATAATGTAAATATAAAATTCACTAACATTCAAATATTGAAATAATTTATCTTCATAATCAAAATCAAACTTCAAATTAAAGAAAAAGCAAACTTCAAATATCTAAATCATCAAAATCTTCATTATCTTCCTCGATCATATCATTATCATCATCACCGGATGTTTTAGATTTGTATCCAGTTAAATCTTCATTAGTTTTTCATTTTACCCCTCCCGTCAACCACTGTGGTGCTGCATTCAAAGAACAACACCACTATGGTGCTGTATTTCAAAGAACGGCGTTGATTTTCAAAATACAACTTCAAAATGGTGCTGATTTTCATCAAACTTATTTATTTTCTCTCTGCATGACTGTTCCTCTCCCCTAAAAAATCAGCATTAACCTCCCCTCCCACTTATTTCACTGATTTTCTACACTGTGGCTGTTGAAATCAACACCACTTTGCAAGGGACTAAGGGAGGTTGATGTTCATTTTAGAGGAAGAGTCATGTAAGAAAAATGTGCCGCATGCATGCAAGTTAATGCAACCTAATTAATTTAAGGGGTAATTAAAGGGATGAGGGGTAATTAAAGGGATGAGCTTAGGTTTGGACTTTAATTTTTTTTTTTTAACTTCAATAAGGCGAGGAAAATCGCGCTTTAAGCGCACCTTAGCCTCTCAAAAAGCGCGTAGTTAAGCACACTTTATTCAAACACTACGCTTGGGTCACTGCCCAAGCGCAAATGGCGTGCCTGGCTGCGCCTTGCGCCTAGGATCAGCTATGGGCTAATTCAAATGACTTTGAGTATTTTATGAGAACTTTTCTCCAATCTCGATTTAGAAAATTATTTAGGAACACAATATGTTTAGACTTAATAAAAATATTTAATGAAACAAAATAAATTTTAATTAATATTTTTGCATCTCATAGTCTTAGAGCATCCATATCAAATACCCTAAACAAAACTTTTACCTTAAATTTTACATTTTACTTAAAAAAATCCCTGCATCAGTTACCGTATCCATTCCCTAAATTTAGATTTGATGAATAGTTCTCTAAATTTAGGAAATGAAATTCAATCCCTAAAAATAAAATAATATTTCTTTTGCATGCATTACAATCTCTCTCCTTCCTAAACATTAAATATTATTCCCACTATTAATATAGATAATATTAAAAAATTATAGAGGAGAGAGAAATAATAATAAATAAATATAGATATAATAAATTATAGGGAAGTTGATGTATTGTACAGTACAAATGGATATCCAAATTTAAATAAAGTAATTTTTTTATCTTAAATTTAAAATTTTGTTTAGAGAATCTAATGTGGATGCTCTTAACTTCTAATGTTTTAAGTTATAGACGTAATGCAAAATCATATATATGTTGCAATACACAATGGATAGACAATAGATAGCTTATTCAATAAAGAATAATTAATTTTAAAGATTTTAAGTTTCTCCAGACTAATCATGATATTTCTCATCTTTATACTGTTGCTCATTTATACGGTCTATATAGATAAAAAAAATCAGTTTCATTTGATAATACATCTAATAATGATGTTGCAATAAATAATTTAAAATAAAAAATTTAATACTTTTCAGCTAGGAAAACATTTTTTATGTATCTTGTATTTGTCACGTGATGAAGATGGACTTAAAGTAAGTTATGAGAATGTTTTATGGGTAAGGAATGCACTTTGATTTGTTCAATCATCACAGTCTATCTATGTGTCAAAACTTCAAAAAGTTTTGTAAACATATAATATCAAATATAAAAAATATTCTTTCATATATCACCTAATAGGAGGTGGAACTCATCTTACCTTGTGTTGAAATTGGCCTTACAATTTAGGCATCCCTTACCAACTCATATGAAAGATAGATATAATGCAAACCCATCTATAGAAGATTACAATTGGTTATATGAATATATTGAGATTGCATCTAACCTTATAGAAAATTTTATTCTTGTACAAATGAATTTTCTTGTGTATATACTCCTAATGCTTTATGTTTTACAAACTATTAGTGATTTATTTAAAAAATTATAGATATAATCATTTATTTCATATACTTATTAAAGATATGTGTAGTTATAATTTTGGATCCTGGAATTAAATATATAAATTTGTATAATGTTATAAATGAATAATATAGAAAAATTTGAATTAGACAATGTGCAGCAAAAAGATATTAGAAATTAAAAATATATTAACAATTTACATGACAAATATGGTCACCAACCATCCCATAGCCTCTGATACCATCTTTTTGTGGAAGTTAGAGCACAATATCTACATTCCATAGCACTTTCGATCGTGCTAGTGTTTCTCTAAGTCGAACAAGGGAGTCTCAAATATTGAACACCAAAATGAAGTAAATGAACCAAATTTTACTTAGTTTCTAATATATACTCTCGAAATATACAAGGATTTAAATATATTAAATTGGTGGAAACGATATGCCTATATATATCATATCTCAGCTGCCATGGTATGATACTAGTCATTCCAATGCCTAATAGCAGCATCAGAATCCTTTAGTGCAGATAACTAGGCGACAAGAGAAATTGCTTGAAGGACGATGTCTTGCAAAGGTGCATATGTATTAAAGATTAGTTAGATATAGAGAAATGCCTATGAGATAAAAACAAACTTAGAACCGACAAAGTTGGTCCTAGTTATATAACAAGATCAAGCCAATCATGACAAGACCTAACTCACATCCGCCTAAGATATGACACACATAAGTTAAGTAGAACTACATTGATGTTGATCTTTTTTGAAAGAAGACACTTGATCATCCAATATAGAAGGCAAGGCTGAAAGGACAAGTTCCAATGACATTATAATTTTTTTTCCAAAATTTGAGGTGTAATATTCATGTATTATTGTATCGTTATGTTGTATTAAGTTTTTATATTTATTAAAGTTAAAGTGTAATTATGTAAATATTAAGATTTTAATTAATAAAAATTTCTAGTTTTTCTCTTTTCTTTTTTTCTTTTTATTTATTTTATTTCTAATTTAAATTTTTTAATTATTTTTTAAAAAATAAATAGTGAATTAAGACCACGAGCTCAAGCCTGAGGTTAAGGGTCACCCAAGTCCAAGTCCGTGCCATGAGTAGGTTAAGGAAATTTTGTGCCCTGCCCAGGTATGACCAATTGACACCTCCACCTTCGGAAAACAAAAGTGAAGAGCAATTATGATACTTGTGTGGCAAGTTTTGATTTATGGAATAAAAAAACAGCTATCTTTACCATAACTATATGTCTATAAGCAATAGTGCTAACTGAGAAGAACACATTATATTTGACAGGAAGTAATCTGAACAGTCATTGCCAACTAGCTTTCATTGCATATACAATAGGAATCATAGCAAAATCTTCCATATTACAAGCCTACAAAAGATGAACTTGATAGAGAGTTAATTTCTCAGCCCAAAATTGTGACTGCCACCTTAACCTGGACTAATTTAAGCATCCCTAGATCTGTATTTCTCACTTGTTCACACCAACCTCGTGATTTCAAAACATATAATCATAACCAGACAGTTGCCTTTTGAACAAGATTCAGTAAAACTATCGTCTTCGAACAATTCAGTAAAACTATCTTCTTAGCACAATTGATGTAGAGAAATAAGCTCCTGTTCTATCAAAAACTATGCCAAATTCATCTAAAATCGATATGCATGCTGCACAGACTTCAAATTCACAAATTCAGAAACTTCGGGTCAGAGTCAATACAACTTTTTTTTTATCGGCAATAAAACTGCCTTATAAAAAGTAAGGTTTGTACGAACAGATTTCAGATGAATCATCTGATCAAGAAGCTCCATCTAACAATCTAAATTCTCAAAACCTTGATGACATAAAACAAAGTCCAAAGCAAGTCATCCCTAGTCAAGCACGTCAAAACAATAACAGATCTAAAAGTATAAACCGATGAAAAGATCATCAAGCAGCACCTACCTGGTCGACATCAGAAGGCTGAAAGTAGATGAAGAGGTAGTATCCGGCAACGATCCCCGCCGTCAGCCCCACTCCGAACCCGGAGAAACTCAATACCGTGCTTAAAACACCCATCTTCCACCACGCCGTTCAGCCCTCACCGCCTTCGCATCAAGACAAGAAACCCACAAAAACAAGAAACAATGACCGCCATCAGGACTGTGTAAACAAAAAAATATTCTCCTGGTTAATTCCGCCATGAAAAGGATAAAAAAGAAGAAGTACAAATCGAAATCTACCTTTCACGAACACATCCAATGCGCCCAAATCTGCCCTCCAATCCGCGCCCCTCGAAGAGTAGCAGTAGAATCAGACTAGACAGGGAAGTGATTTGGAAATGGAAGCGACTCAAAGCGAAGAGCAGAGAGGTTGATTATGAGGGCAAGGCCGACATTAAGCGGGACGCTGCTATTTACTAATATCACGGGTATCGACAAAAACGACACAAGCGTTTTAAGTTCAGATTTACCCGGATAAGTAATTAATACCATATAAAGGAAAATTAAAAAGCACTCCTTATTTTTATTATCTTGTTTTTAAATATTTATATTTTATCTACAAATATTGTTATAGTTGTTATTAAATAATATTTAATAAATTTAGATCATTTTAATTAAGCTAATAATTTTTTTAATATAATAATATTGAATATGTAATAATTTTAATTATATTAAATTATTTTATTTTATGTTGTACCGTTAGATGCCCCATTTTAAAATAGTTCCATGTCATTTGACTTTATGTTGTACAAATGTACGACGAAATTTGTATAGACAGTGAAATTCAGATCGACTTCTGTTAGATTTAGATAAAGTACTATGCGTTTATTATACGTGTTTAGCTCTAATGAAAAAAAATAATTAATTAATAATATTTATATTTGAGATGATAGAATTAATTTTATAAAAAAAATTATTAATCAATTAAAAAATATTAGTGAAGACTCATTCAAATATTGAACTTAATTTTTTTAATTATTTATTAAAAAATTTAACTATTATATAATTATTCCGAGAGCTATATAACTCTAATAAGATGTTTAGGGCTGTGGATGTCTCACGAATGTGATAACGTTTTGGTTGATAAATAAAAAAAATAAAGTTATGAATATTTTAGAAGTCAATTCTAAATATAAATATATATTAATTAACATGAATTTATTATGAATTCTCGATAATTAAAAAAATTGTTTAGGATCTCAATGTATACATGTGATGTAAAAAATAATTATATCCACCTTAAACATCGCTAGTCTTATTTCAATGCATATATGGTTTGGGGGCAAAGATGAAAATAAAATCTACATACTCATTTTCGTTTAAAATATTATTTATATTTTAAGATTATCTTTTTAACTATTATATCAGTGCTAAAGTAATCGGATAAATAATTTTAAAAGAATTTGTAAGAGGAATACATTTTAAATATATTTTTTAACTTAAATTATCCTTTTAATTTTTTCTTAGCAAAAATAAAAAAACGTCCATACAAATCATCAAATGCGCCTCTTTTCAAATTAAAGTCAAATGCCCCATTTTAAAATAAATTATCTTAAATACCCCTAATATATTTTAAGATTTAGATTATAATAATTGAAAGATAAATCTAATGATTATTAACTTTACAATAATATTATTATCTTATATTTTTTTACTTATTCAAAAGATACTTTAGTTAAAATAATCTTTTAATTAACAAAATAAATTAAGAGTATTCTATGACATTCACTAAATAAATATTATCTAATCATAATTGACTATACAAAAATTAGTATATATTTGTTACATGTAGATTGTTAATTTTTATAATAATATCATTATTTTATATTGATTTTGAAAGTAATAACATTTAAAATAATATTTCAATAAGTAAAAAAATTTAATGACTCTTATTATATTTCAAATAAATATTATTTAATCATAATCCGACCGTAAAAAAATTAACAAATAATTGTTACAATATTATTTGTTAGTTTTTATAATGATATTATTATTTTATTTATTATAGAATGATAATTTAATTAAAATAATATTTTACTAAATAAAACAAATAAAAAATACTTTGTAACACCGCTATATTCAAATGAATGTTATATGATTACGATAGATTTTATAGAAATTAATAGGTAGTTAATATAATATATAATAATTAGTTGTTTAATTACTACCATTATTATTTTAAGATCCAATTTAAAGATATTTAGAGTAGTTTATTTTAAATGGTTCATATAATTTTAATTAGAAAAGGAGAGCAATGAATTTGTCAAATCTAAGATGATAGATATGTCCTGGGATAATATTAGATTTTTTAATAAATAATTAAAAAATATAAAGTTTGAATTTTAGCTACGGTATATTATATATATATATTTTTTTGAATTTTTTTTTTATAAAATTAAATTAATTATTTTAAATTTTATATTATTTGATTTGAATAATTATTTTTTATTAAATGACATGTGCTTATTTTCCACAACCCCCTCGGCATCAATCATTCATTATATCTGTGTCGTCACCTGAAAAGGACGACGTGATTTGCGCGTGACAACTCACGTGTTTGATGATTCTTCGCGGGAACAATCCTATACCGTCTGATCTAAATCAGAGGTTGGATATCGCTCTTTGCAACTATCCAACGGCTCATGTAGGTCTAGTTAAGTCTATCTCTCATCTCTTATTTTTCATTAAGTATTGTGGGAAATATTTTCTCTCTCTATTGATAGCCACTGCTTTCCGCTCATTTCGTTTTTTTTAACGTGCGATTTCGCCGAAGGTACCATTTTTTTCGCCTCTTTCTCTAGGGTGCCGATCGAATCACGTCTGGATCGCGTTGATTTCCAGTTGCCTCCTTCCAAAATCTTGCCTTGCTTTGTTGGATTTGGGTTTTTTTGGAGAGGACTCGCTGAGGCAGCACAGGCGCTGTTCTTCTGCTGTGGCAATCGGATCGCCTCCTTAACAAAATCTCTAACTTTGAGGTAGTTCTTTGGCGTCCGGTGTGTTTCGCTATTGATAGAAGTATTCCTCAAGTGCATCATGTTTGATTTTGATTTTTTATTTAGTGTCTGACGAAACTGCGGTTTGCTTTGTGTTTTTTTGTCTTTTTTGAAATCCTTGGAGAACTAAGCATTTCAGATTCTTGAAGATAATGCTTGTGGCATTGAATTCGTTCCGAAAAATTCAGTATTTGAAAGTGAAGGTCAAGTCATTGAACAATCTCACGATCTTTTCCCTTAATTGCGTAGACTATATTGTTTCCACTTGTGATTATGGACGAAGGGGACCTTGATTTCTCTATTCCAGAGGCCTTCTCTGGATCGAATGCTGGTGAAGATCTTCCTAGCAACTGCTCCATGGATAGTTTTTTTGATAGCATCTTCAATGATAGTCAG
>JBBUKS010000060.1:6361980-6375615 GCA_038050645.1 Hedychium gardnerianum
TTTTCCGATTCCGGGTTGCATGTCCTTGCATGTCCCTTTTGCTGACGTGTCGGACATGGATCATTACTTGGGAATCGTCAATTACCTAAATCAAACAAGATTTTTGTTGATAACCTTGAAGGGATAATCAAAATTATCAAGAATAATTTCCAACCAAATATACATCTCTGTGTTAGAAGATGAACACTGATTCCTCCGACGGCTCTATATTTTTTAAATGAGATAAAATACGGAAGGTTTTGCCCATAGTAATATAGATAAAAGGGAGAGATAAATAGTGGAGCATTCGGGATAATTTATTAAAATATTTTTAATATTTTAATTACGTCCTGCTGTCCTGATTATATCCTTCAAAAAAAAAATAGAATTATTTATGTCTTTCATATTTTATAAAATGTCTCAAATTTATTTTTATTGTTATATGTAACGAAATCTCTAATGCAATTTAAAAATCCATTATTTGATTCTATAACTCTAATTTTCAAATCATACCATTATTAAATGGTTATTCCTTAAATTCTTTTCAAATCATTAATTTTCACACTCTTCGATGACATCATAAAAAAATATCAATAAATGATTTATTGATGTTTTTTGATAATTTTTTTTATTTAATTTATTTAACACATCATACTTTCGTCTAATTCATTCTTACTAAATTTCTCTGGTAGTCATCAACTTTGCGAGCAACACTGGCGATGAAGACATCAGGAGCACAAATTGGGCTAAGATGATCATACACATCTCACATGAGAGATATTATTATAGATAATAGAAAAATTGATAGTGGGGATAGATTCAGGATACTTAGACATAAATCACTTTTAAAAAAAAATAGAGACGTTATCAAAATTCGATTAAAATAATAAGAATATTTTAATGAATTATACTAGAGCATTAAGTTCACTAAAAATTAATCCCAAAATTATTTATGATAATACCTTTTTATGAATCATCTACGTCAATATGTGAAGATAATGAACATCTTTTATCAAAAATATAGAAAGATGTCCTAAATCCATAATACAGTTGTTAGAGTTTTCAAGTGATTAATTAGATATTTAAGATTTAAATTTTAATTATTAAGTATGATTAGGATTAAGTATTCGATCAAAATTTAATCGATCAAATCAAAAATTGAACAAATCAATTTGTTTTTAAACTAACCGAATTGATCGATTTTCCTACGAAAACTGAATCGATAATATCGGTTAATTCGATTTCCAATCGAATTAATCAAAAATTTAAATAAAAATTAAATTTTAAATAAAAATTCAATTTTAAATAAAAATTCAATTTTAAATAAAATAATTATTTTTTATTTAATTAATTATATTTATAAATAAAAAATAATTAAATTAATATTTTTATTCGATTTATTTAATTTAATCGAATTATAAAATTTAAAATCAAAATCGAATCCAATTAATCGAAATATTTTTAAAAATAAAAATAAAAATAATCAAATTGAATTTTAAAATTCAATTAATTTAATTTTATTAAATTTTTACTCACGATAGATTTTTTTTTTAAATAGAATGATAATAGTTTAATTTTTAGCTATGATATAATATAAAATATATTTTTGATGATAAATTCAAGGCGTTGGTCGGTTGAATCAATCACTTTAAAGAAGAAAAAGGAACAGTTGAACTATAAGTACAACCTGTACTAGTTAATATCATAATTACTAGAATAGTATGTTCGGGCATAGATAAGAGAAAAGTGTATTTTCAAATTAAAAAAAAAAGAAAAAAAATGCTATTATGTTTTTCAAAATAAAGAAAATAGATAAAAATAATAATTTATCACCAGTTTTTTTTTCCAGCGAAATCACAAAAATTCAAATAAAATTATTTTATATGAAAATGTTAGTTTGTTTCTATATATATATATTTTTAAATATTCTCCCGAATTTTAAAATTGGGATAGTTTGGTTAAAGTCAAGCGCATGAGGCAGCTAAAAACCTCCCTCCGCCTTCGAATCAGAAACCCTTCGATCTCGTTCAACCTTGGGAAATGGCGCAGAGCAGCAATAAGAGTAGCATCCCCATCACCGAGCTCTTCTGGTCTCTCCTCGACAAAGCCGATCGCAAATTCTCTAGGGTTCGCGATCTCCCCAACTTCGGCCGCAATCGGTACTACCCCCAAATCTTCCGCTCCTTTTTTTGCCCCTTTTCTTCCCCCTCCACCCTAATCGCTCTCGGTTCCGTGCAGCAACGACGCGGATTTCCACAAGGCGTTCAAGATCTACACCCAGCTGTGGAAGCTGCAGCAGGAGCATCGGCAGAAGCTGGTGGAGGCCGGGCTTCGACGATGGGAGGTGGGGGAGATTGCCGCCCGGATCGCTCAGTTGTACTACGGGCAATACCAGCGGACCGGCGATTCTTCTTACCTTTCCGAAGCCTACATCTTCTACGAGGCCATCTTCAGCCGGGAGTACTTCAGGGATGGTGGCGGCGGAGGGGCGCAGCCGCAGGATACGGCGCTGGCAAACAAGCAGCTCAGGTTTCTCGCCCGATTCCTGATCGTCTGCCTTGTGCTCGGCCGGCGGGAGATGGTCTTCAAGTTGGTCGGTTCGCTCAAGGCGATGGTGGATGAGTGCAAGAAGAGCTTCCAGGTCTGTCGCGATTGAGAATAATGGAAATCGTTTCTTCATTTTTGTGATCATTTCTAATTGTGTTTCACTGCTGAATTAACTTGAATATTCTAAATAAAAATCTCCAGAAACTTCAAGTTTGATGGAAAATTGATAGATAAGATATAAGGCAATCTGGGCCTTCTTAAGTGGAACATTCATTTTGTTTTTCATGACAATTCACCACTGTTACCACAGGAATCCGTTGAGTATCTTAAGCTCTCTGATGAAGTTTCTTTAAGCCGTGATGGGGAAGCATTTTCCAAAGTCCTAGAGAAATTATAGTTTGTTTAAATGAGCTGCAGGTGGTGACCTCAACCTAATTCTTTGGTTATTACGTGCAGGAAGCAGAGTTCAGAGAGTGGAAGCATGTGGTCCAAGAAATAATCAGATTTCTTAAAGCTGATACAACATTTATGAACATGAGGCCTTTAAGATATAGTTTTCTCTTTGACTCACATCCTGACTCTCTTCCTGTTATATCTTCTAGCTTCACTAGGAGGGGTTTAGTATTACGTGATGCAATTTTGAGCAGTTATCATCACAACGAGGTTAATTACATTTTCTTTTGGACCTGATATATCTCCTCTTTGCATCATGCTAATATCTTCAAAGGGAAGTAATTAATCGACCTTGTCTCATCAGGTCAAGTTTACAGAGCTGACTCTAGATACCTTCAGAATGCTTCAATGCCTGGAGTGGGAGCCCTCCGGTTCATTCTCAACAAGGAATGGAACTGACAGTGGTCACTTTGGGACTGGCATTAATAGAGTTAATCTATTCCAAGATATTAGGGATCAGACATTGCCACCTAATCCACGGAAGTTAATTTTGTACCGCCCTTCAATTACTCATTTCCTTTTGGTGAGTTTATCAATGCCTTTGCTCCCATTAAGATGTTTCCATTAGAATTTCTCTGGTGATGTTTTTCTGTGCAATTGATAAGCTAATATTTGCATTATAGTCCTAATGCTTGATAAATTGATGCTTCATATCTCCATTCAAAATGTTGCCGTTGGCCCTCCAGAGTCCAGACTGCCTATTTACTTGGGTTTTCCTTGATTAGATGCCTTTGCTGCTTCAAATTTTCTTCTCTATTTCAAATCATTAGTTGGTTGTAGATGATGATAGCTAGATGTTAATATTACATGTAATTCACAGTATCAGATGAAAAATATATAGGTTCATATTTCACATTCATATAAAAATTCGAGATATTGTTTATTTCATTTTTATAGGAATTGAAGTGGAATAGGCAAGAAGATATTTCACTACCTCCACGTCTAACACAATACGAAATTCAGCATGATATGAGTCTTGTTGGCGTCAATGTTGTTGAAGATGGAAGACAAAATAAACAAAATTTGTTCTTTCATCACAATTCGGCATACATTCCATCTTAGCTGTGGTTGACTTCGCATTTCCATGTGACAAGAATTTTCTTCTACATTGTCAACTTCGAAATTCCACCTTTCCTACCTCTGTAACAAAAGATTCATCCTTTATTTTTTATTTTCTAGTTTAGGTTTATTTTTCTGGACTCATTGTGTTTAATTTAATTAATTAAGTTTGCTTTTATTAGTTGGTAGAACTTTTTTTTCTTTTCAGGATCTTGTAAGATAAAATTCATATGAAATCATATTGAGTTGAATCAAATTGTCATAGTACTTTTATACTCTAGTTCATATTTATGATGTGTGCCATTTTATATTTGAATCTTATAATCTATCATAAGATTTTGTGTCATTTTATATTTGAATCTTATAATCTTATTATAAGATATTTGAATCTTTTAATCTAACAAGATATTAATAATCCTTGTATTGGATCTTCTTTTTTCCATCATTTATCTAACATGATAGGAGCTTTCACCAACTGCCTTTGTCTAATACAAAAAGCTCGTGGAGAGGATATATTCTAAACAGCTGAATTGCAAAATTGTGTGGGTTTCTACTATTATTATGTTTCTAAGTGCGCCTAGGAAAATAATTGTGTTTTTTTTTCCTCTCTTTTTATTGTTCCCTTTATATGAGCATGTTACAAAGTTAGAGATGGACTCTCAAAAAAATTGCCAGATAATTGCAAATCTTCTTGTTACATTCTGTTTGTTCTCCTTGTTCAAATCTTCCAATTTTCACCTCTACAAAGAAGCTACTGAACATGGAAGTTAGACTTGAGCTTATCTAGTGGTGGCAATCAAAAACGCCACTCCATTTTTATCTTGTTTACAGTGCTTTTGTATTGCAGGTCCTGGCCACAATCTGTGAGGAACTTCCTCCTGACGGGGTCATGTTGATATATCTTTCAGCTGCAGGTTAATCATTGTCTTTTATCTTAAGATTGTTTGTTCTCTGGAATACATGGAATTTGTTTCATCGTAAGATTTTGCAGGAGGATCTGGATTAAGTAAACCAGTACCATTAACTTCTGAAATTTCCTTGGATACTGCTGAGAAGATTGCAGGAAATTTTAGTAATCTTGAGATATGCTCACCACTGATATCTCAACAGTGTAGACTAACTCATCCGTGTGTTGAAAATAAGGATGCTAGCGAAATTGGTATTGATGAACACACCTCTTTATGGTTAGGTTCTCGTGGAACTGGAGGTATTTTTTTGTCTGCATGTCCAGATGCTTGTCTGATCATTATTAATAATTAGAGTTGCATGTAGGAATTTATGGTCGTTAGCATAAAGCCCATGAATGTTATGCAGTTACAGCTTACAATTGAAGCTTCTTAAAATTGTATTCTGTTATTTTTTATAAAGCCTGCTACTGTACTTAGCATCAACATCTCGTCTTTTCTTTTCAGGTTCAAATTCTATTTACCCTTGTGATTTGATTCCATTTACAAGAAAACCAATTTTTCTGGTGATCGACAGTGACAGGAGTCAAGCATTCAAGGCAGGTTTGTCAACTTAAATTTCTCTTTTCTGTATTTCTGGAATTTCAAAGGTCCAGTCACTTTACCAATAAACACAAATATTTCCCTTAGCTAAGTGTGATCATACCATCTTCTCTGTGAAACTAAAAAGGAAAAAAAGAGCATTGTATCCAGGAATTTCGAGAGATGGCTATACAAGTTGTGAGGATAAACAGTAAAGTGGCAGTAATGAGGAAAGAGCACACCTTAAACCTTGTTTTAAAATGCCAATTAGAATATGACATTCATAATAGCAGTTGTGCTAGAATAGATTTTTACTGACACAGTCATATGTTTGTTCTTTTGATATATCCCATAATTTCTGTCTTTACAGTAGCTGGTAAAACCACTTTGTACCTTTTGCTTTACGTGCAATTAATATGTGGTTATGAGGCTAGTTTTTATGACAGGCTATTTGATCTGATTAAATTCTAAAATATTTCATATTGTTAGAATTATTAATAGCATTATAATTACAGCTATTTTTAGTCCCACATTGAATATTTAATTATAAGGTGACCTATAATGTAATATTTCTCATTTTAACAACAATAACATCAATGCAATATCCTATACCTAATTTTGACATGATCATGCAACACTGAGATGAACAAAACTCACAAAAAGGAAAACTAAAACTCACAAAGAGAGTAAATTTTATTAGCTTAAAGATGATATAACAAGAGGGAGGGACAGATGTCTCTTTTAAAAGCCCTAACCATGGCCCTCTCCTTGAAGAATAATAAAAAATTTAACCTATTCCTAAACAACTTAAGCAAATCTAGAAATAGAAAACTAATTCTCCAAATAACTTATTCCCCAGACAATAGTTAGATTTACCTAGTTTTCTAAAGTCAACCAAAATAAAACCTTGTAACTTCTAAAATCTAAAAAAGTAAAAAAAAAAATTAATAGAAAACTTAATGTTTTGGATTTTCAGTGCATTATTCTCCCCTGTTGAAGAGAACTCAACTCTTGGGGAGTTGTACATAGTTCCAAAAAAGAAGTATAGGTGGCCACCTAAGTAGAAATGGAAAATTACCACTTCTCATAGTGGCTAAGTAGTTTGCCTAGGCCGTCTAGCCGCTCAAGATGATAGGTGGTCCAGTGGCCTGCCTAGTCAATCTATGTGACCTGCCTTGGCAACCCAGGTGGTCCAAGTTTATAATCCAAATGGGTTTATTAAAAAATAATTTATTTATCTAATTAGTTCATTTGAATAAAACTTTAATCACCCATTCTCACCATATCCCTCCTTTGTTGCATTATGTTTTTATCTAATTTTGTAATGTGCATTAGTTACAACGTGAAATATGATGTATTTTCTTGGTATCACGTGTTTGCTTATTAATTAACACTTCTTTACTTGTGATTGTAAACTTTTGATTGTTAATCGACTTTGTTTATGACAATGCATGCAATATATCAAATGTTATTTCTAGAGTTATTAAATGATTATCATAAACATGTCAAACTCTACCATATACATGGTAGAAATTATTATCATAACACACTTTGAGTTCATGCCCTCACTATATTTATAATTTTGAATCTATAAATGTGTGAAACATTGAGATTAATGTATCTATAAACAAGGGGAAAATTTTAATTCAATAGAGTGCTTCTTGATACATATGCAAATTATTTACTTGCTCTTTTATATATAATTTTATTTCAATGCCAACTACTTAGGCTCCTGCTTAGGTGCTCACCTACCACTTAGACACTATTCAGTAAGTCGATTGCCTACGACCTAAAATAGATTTTTAAAACCTTGGTCAACATCTTCAATTAGGGCATCTGTAAGGAGTAATTGCATTCTTAATTCATTTCAATATTTGAAGTACTAAGTTTTCACTTCCTCTTCTTTTTGGTCATCCCTTGGGTAAGGAAATGCTTTGATTAGTCACTAGGTAGAAAATAATGTCTTTGTCTCTATGGTAAAGAGCTTAACATTTGACAAAATCAACATGTAAAGGTGGAGGTTTGTCTAATAAGGTAGCAATTTGTCTAATAAGGTAGCAAATCGTGTATGGTAAAATTTTGATTAATGTTTAATAAGCTGGCTAAATAAATAAAAAAGCATTAGAACCAAAAAAATTCTCACAATAAGGGATATTCAAGTGAATGTAATGCTTTTGGAGGAACAATTATAGGATTTATTGCGTTAATGTATACATGGGCATAATAATCTTCTGCTCTTTTAGTTTACTTAGTGCATCATTATGTACATTTTAATAATCATTATTGAATGCGATTCTTATCCCGGTATTGATATGTATCTCTTATACATGTAGGTAAACTCTCAATTTGGGGGATAGAATTTGGCAAAGGAATCAAATCAATAGGCTAATGAGCTCTAGGCTAAAAAATGACTATAAATTAACACATGCTTGTAGACGTATTATTATAAGCAATTTCATCAGTTGGTAAAAGAAAAAATTGTGATCCTAATTTATTCTTTTGATAATTTAGTTAAGTGTGCTCTTTTGAACTCTTTTGGTAGTGTACAATTGTCGACTTAATTCATTTTTAATGGCAGGTTGAATGATTCTCAAAGTTGGTGAGTTTTCGCAGCCTCCTTAGGTGTCTCACTGAAAGTATCATTGATCTTTAGGAGATGAGTTTCTAAATGTCATAAGAGACTTGGTAGTTATATGATTAGTGTCATTTTAGATATATTATGTCATCAGGAGTCTTTAGAAGATAAGTAGTGAGGCTTAATTAAAGATTCACTAGGCGAGGTAGTAGCTATCTATTATATTGCGGAGAACTTGGATGAAGCTCTAGTTTGAGTTATATTCTAGTGTTTGACTTTTGAAAATGATGTTCTTGTAAGTTCCATTAGTTATGACTATTGTATTTTTTTTTCTCACACATATCACGTAATTATAAAAATGGACTAGTGTGCTTCTATGTGTCAGAAATATGGGTGAAATTATGTAGCTTACTTTGTTATGTCATATAATTTCTTTTTCACTTCATTTTGCATATGGGTAAATTAAAGAGTGAATATCTTCATTTTTATTCTTTTCTATTAATTCAAGATGTATGTTAGGGTTTAAATTGTTATAATCAATTGACATGCTTGTGAAGATCCTTGCTTTGTTTGGAATGGCTCATCAATGAATTTTGTGAACTTTCTAGGTTATCCAAATTGTTGTAAATTTAAGCTCGTCCTGCATTTCAATTTTAACACTTTGGCAACTAACATTATATCTCTTATACTTCCTATAGTAGTGGTGATTTCTCTCATTATAACGTTCTTAGATTGTTGATGAGTAGTGAAGATTAAAAGTAATGCGGCATAATAAACTAGGGAAGAATGAAGAAAATGTTTTTTTAATGATGAATGATGGTTAAATTAGTGTACACACGTGAGATTCTGCATGTGATGATATTTTTTTGCGAAGGTATGATGGTATGTGAGAAAAACTAATTAAATGCAAAAAATTTGACTAATGAACTAACTCAAGAAAAGTATTTTTCAAAAGAGACTGTGATTATAGCAAAGTGATGCAAGCCTATTTCTTTATTGAAGTTGCCAAAGTTCGATCTGGATAACTGATGAAAATGGTTAGATCTCTTCACTCTTGCAATGGATCCCATTCTTGCACGAATCTTTGCGCAAGTTCTTTAATTTATTGCAATTTATGTCTGCAAGGAACCTTGGCCTATATCCAATATTTGCTTACACTAGCTCTGCCTAATTTGTCCTTTCTCTCCCCCAATCAATTTAAAGCAGGACCCACCACTTAGTTTTTTCCCTTCTAAATAATTGTTAGTTGTTGCCTGAAACTGATTTAGTTCCTATTATGGCTTTCTGGAGTTGGATTAACCTGCTTGTGTAGTTGGCTGCACCAGATTTTGAGGGTTCTTGTTGTCATGGGTTGTTGCCAACTTGCATGGATGAAGTGCAGGAGGGGAAAATCACAGATCTGTGTGAGGGTTTGTAGATTCCAATGACATGCCTAGGAGGGGAAGGTGTAAGAGTGATGCAGACCGTTGAGGGAGGTTGTCTAGCGATGAATGTGGCATGGTAAAGGTAGCTCTTGGTAGAATTGCAAGCAGATTTGAAAGTGTGTCGTGTTGCCGCGGGGAGGAATTGCAAGACCTACATGAGGGTGGAGGATGGTGGCAGGCGTGAGGTCTCGATGGCAAGAATGCTAGCACCAGTCCTATAAGAAAGGTGGAAGACCTAAAAGATGGAATTACTGAGGGAGTCCTCAGATGAGTTCACTATAGGTGAAGTGGCACAGAAAGTGGAAGAAAAGAGTTTTATTTATGATTCGAGAGAAGATGGAAGCAAATAGTGAATGTTGAAGAGGGTGATGGAAACAAGAGCATGATGCATGGAATAGGGATGTCCATCGTGAGAGGGGCGTCGAGATGTGGTGTGGTGGCAAAAGTGGGATGGCACAGGCAGGTGAATGGAAGAGTATCAATATCATTTATCCTTTTGTTGTAAACATCATATAAGTACTACTTCTCTGTTGACATTTTGCAACTTCCAGTCTTTTCTGTTTTTCAAATTCGGACATAGAGAACCAGAATTGTATTTGTTTGTTTTCCAATTTTTCAAAGTTAAACCCTTATATTTAAAATATAAAAATGCTAGACGAAAAAGGCTGCCCAGTGCACTAAGCTTCTACCAATGCAGAATCCTGGTGAAAGATCGAACCACATTGGGTGAATAAATTTCTCGATGGGGTATAGGTTTTGATTTGAATAGTTTGTTTTCTGCAGCTGTAACTTTAATATATGTATATTTGATATTTTAGGTTCAGTTTCCTTTAAATGATGGAAAAACGGAGAGGTAAATCACATTTTTATTTACATACAATCATTTTTCGAACTTTTCTATCCCTCTACTTTTCTATCCTTTCTAGAAAACTGACTAGAGTTTACTCTTCAGTATACCATTTTATTTTATTTTTCTTTGTAAAATAAACTACAGTAACTGCTGAAACATGTAAATTCGAACATGATAATATCACATTTTTTTTCCTTAACTTGTCAGTGGTGTGCAAAATCTAAGACCAAAGTAAAAGTATGAATTTTCTATCATCTATCTGGTTTAATGTCATAATTTTACACCTATTTTCCTTTCATGCTCACTGTTCAGAACATTTGATGAAATTTTAACAGGTTATACATGGAGCTGAGAAAGGTGCGACAGTTGCCATGCTTCTCTCTCCATGCTCTAGGTCTCCACCCTCAGGAACTTCTAGCGAATTTGCTCGTTCTCAACAAGGAAGCCAATTCACTATGTTCCTATCAGCACCAGTGCAAGCTTTCTGCTTCTTGATTGGTGTTTCCGGTGCAAATGTTGATAAGGTTTACAATTTTATCTCCTCGTTTCTTTATGATAGGACATCAGTCATCCTCTTAAGAAATTAAATTTACTACTTATGTACACTACTTAATTCTCCAGGATAAATATGATAAGGTAGAAAAATTATTGTCATTTTCATTTAGCGAGTGGGAAAAAGCTTTAGTGACATCAAATGATCTACATCCAGTTTGGATTGAAGTCTTGGGCGACCCATTTTTGAGGCGTCTTCTTCTCAGGTTACTTCTCGATTTTATTTTATATAACTATTACATCATAGCATGTATGCCATACTTTATGGCGACTGTTGGACTATATGGCGGAAACAATTGCATTATCTATTGACATCAAACTGAATTTTTCGATACCTGAACGATTCATGCCATGTTCTCATTCTCACAAGTTAGCAGTTTGATCAGGGTATAGTAACGTTTGTAGTTTTCGAATCTTGTGTTGCAGATTTATTTTTTGCAGGACTGCTCTTGCACTTTATGCACCCACGTGGCATCATGATGAATTTCTTCCTGAATGCTTACCTCATTTACCTGAACCAGTCGATCCAAATAGCAACATTTCTCAATCTGCTATAATGCAGCTAGCAGACGCATTTGGCATTGTAAACCAGTTCGAGTTTTCGGAAGAGATTCTGCTATCAAAGCATGGCGATGACGACTCTCCAATGGAAAGACTTCCAGAAACTGAAGAAGAAGACAATGGATCCTGATGAAACATAAGCATCATCTCCAAAATTTTGTTAGCAATTGCATCAACTGGAAGAAGCATCTCACGACGCTCTTGCCTACATTGCCCACCAACTGGTTGCAAGTGACTTTGAGTCTCATTCTTAGCAGCTCATCATTCACTGAGCAACAATGATTTGCGACTACTTGGGAATTTGGATATGAAGTATTCTTTGAGCTTTTATTTTATATTTTTCTCCTTTAAGAAACTCATGGTATGTGATAATTGTTATGGTCATTTAAACAAGTAGAAATCGATTGGTGATGAACTCATTTGTTGTTTATGATTTTATTGGATATTTGCTGCTCCGGTTGGCTCTTGAATAATTGCTTTTATGTTGATTATGATAAAATGGGATCGCAATAAAATGATAAATAGAATAATTGCTTTTATGTTTATATATATATATATATATATATTTGCTTTGACATATTAGAACCTTGTTTTGTGAATTAACATCAATGAATTGTTTTCAGTTCTATTTTCTGCCCAGGGTGAACTTTTCAGCTCTCTCTCTCCGTAGATCAGACAAGCAAAAAAAAAAATTAAAAAAATTAAAAAGTGTTGTATGGAAACAATACTATGAAAAATATATTAGACCATTTAATTTAAAATAAATTAATTAATATATCTCTTATCTTCTGTTTAAAGATCTAAAAAAAATCCTAAGAAAAGGACGAAAAAGAAAAAAATTAAAAGGAGAAAGACGAAAGAAAATGAAATATATATATATTTATATAATTGTGGTCATGCTAGATGCTGAGATCATGTTAGATGACCTCGCATGGGGTTACCATTCGCGATTGCACGAGGTCGTCGTCCGCGGTCATGCGGGGCTGCCGTCCATGGCCATGTGAGGTCCAATTACGAGTTAAGAGAAATTCGACCTATCGAGAGAGAAATTATTTTCCGTAAATAGATGGACGGAAAATATATTTAAAAATAATTTATAGATGAAATCATAAATATGAATTTATGAATCCATCAATTAAATAAAAGAAAGAAAAGTAATTCACGTTTTTTTTATAAAGTAAATGGTCCCTAATCCCTACCCTCCACATTAAATTATTATTACTAATTTATAAAAAAATTAAAAAAATGACCTCCGCGTATGATTTATAAAAAATATCAACCTCCCATATCACGTGCTCACTCTCGCTGAACACGAGCAACACGTTTCACACCATTGTTATTTAATCTATTTTCTCTTATTATTATAATCATTGTTACTATTTATTATTTTCTGCCTAACCACCAGATATTTTTAGGGTTCCATCTCGTGGAATTTTATTTTATTTATTTTTATTATCAAATTTAATTAATTTTACTTGTTTAAGAATTTCATGGAGTTGGATTTAAACTCAAGCTAAAACATTGTTATACTTATAAAAACATTAATTTGATAAAATTACTATATCTTTTTCATTTCTAATATATTATAGATAATTAAAAATAAAGGAAAATAAATTAATGGATAAAATTATTTCTAAATTGTAATCATAAATATTAATAAAATGGACTTGTGTAGAGTCGTGTTGGATTAGTTTATTTCGTCAAATAATTTAAGTGAATTAGATTGAAATTTTATTAATTCATTTAAAGATGGGTCAAAATGAGTCAACCCATATGAGCCCGCGACTAGCATGAGTTAAACCGCGGCGAACTTGGATTGGCTTATGGGTTGAAGAATTTTTTTTTTAAACTTAAAATTAAAATAGAAATTCAATGAATTTATGAACTTCATATAATATAATATGATATCTAATATCAATAATATTTTATAATTCACCTAAAAACAACAACAACAACAATCGAGCATTATCCCACTATATAGGGTCGGCTATATGGATCCTTTTACGCCATTGAGCTCTATCCCCTACTATATCATTATCTATAATTAAATAAATTTTATCTTATTTTATTATTGCTAACTAAGTCTTTTTTGGTCTTCCTCTTCCTCGTTTGATGTGTGTATTTGTCATTGTTTCACATCGCCTAACT
>JBBUKS010000060.1:6375715-6395972 GCA_038050645.1 Hedychium gardnerianum
CCGGAAAAAATGTAGAATGGATTTATAACTTGTTGATAGTTTGAGTTTATGTCAGCAACACAATTTTTTATTTTTTTTTAAACACGCATAAAAGATGAAGTTAAATGAAAACATTAGCAGATTGTTTTGTTTCAAACGGACTGGGCCTTTGATGGATCTGGCTGGGTGGTGGATGAAATTTTTTTTGAGGATCCGGTCTCATCTCATATTCGACGAAAACTGATCTAATTAATTATTATTATTTTTTTCTAATATGACTTATTTTGTCCACTCGATTAGTTAAATCATATCCCTATTAATAATAATAATTTTTTAAATATAATTTTAGCACTAATTTGAAGGGCAAACGACGACAACCAACCACGATGAATTAATTAGCACGGATTGATTAATTAGGTCGGATGACCTAATTCTGTTCTTTAGAGGGCTAATTAATCCAAATAAGAATCATATCCATTCCATGCCTTCCCTTTTTTTTTATCATTCATCCATTTCATTATTAAATTTTAAAATAAGGGTCTGATTTTTCCATCTCAGTCCTTCAAATTTTAAAATTTGGAATTTATGCATGTTCTCCGGGCCTCCACAGGGTCAATCTCAAGGGCCTATTTGAAAATTTGTACCAAACTTTTAAAAGGTCAAAAGTTGATGCTTTCTTCTCCTCCAAAAGGCATTGTTCCCACCATTTGGTTCCTCTCAATCACGTAGAAGAACTAATTGATGCAAGTGGAAGTAAAATAGAAAGTTAGGTTAATGTTTTCGTCTTTTCAATATGTGATCGACGATCAAAGAATATTCCCAATTTTTTTTTGAATTATGAATTATGAATCAAAGAGATGAATAGTTAAGAAATAAAAAATAAAACTAAAATACAAGAAGAAAAAATTATAGGAATTTAAAATATAAAAGGAGGAAGAGCAAAGGACTAATTTTGAATATAAAAAAATTACAAAGTGAGTTTATTATTTGCCTTTTAATAAAGAAAAAAAATAAATAATGAATTTTGACGATTTAAAAAAATAAAGAAAGCTTGTTCTATTTTAAAGGAAAATTAACAAAATTGACAATAAGGAACCGTTTAACTGGGAACAAATCCGGCGGAGCAACTTATGCGGAGCGTGGGGGGTAAATTGGACCGCTTGTTGTCTTCCTCCGCCGGCCCCGCTTCTATTTATTCCTCGGATTCGCTGCGCTCCATCCATCGTTCTTTCTCTCCGGTCTCCGATCACGGCCCGAGGCGACGAAGGGTCGGCTGGAAGGCCGCTAGGTATCCTTCGTCTTCTTGTATTTTTCCCCCCTTATCTCAGATCTTGTTCGCATCTTCTCGATTTGATTCGTTGCGCCGCTCATGGTGGATTTAAACCCTAGGGTTACGATCTGGTTATGGGGTCTTATGCTTGATTGGGTGTTTGATATGATATCTCGTTAGGCGTGGGGTTAGGATTTTGAGCTTTAGAGGAATTTAGTGGATCTGAGGGATTGTTGTGCTTCCTTGACTTGTTCGCATATGCTGTCAAGGTTGGGTATCTGGTCTTATGGATGCATGTGTTTATGATTGCAAAAATATAGCCCTATTAATTTCCTGTTTTCAAATTCATGGCCAAGCCTTGCATTTAGGTTTTTCAAAAGTTGGATAGGAAGTAATATGAGCTAGATTCTTTTAGCATTGATTGCTTTGGAGCCTTCGCTCTCATATCCCTGATGTAAATCTGGAAAGTTGTTTGTCTAAAGGAGAACGTAAATTTAATCTTAAGCTATACCTTAGTCCTGATTTTGTAAGAGGGAAGGAAACAACTTGGAAAGAAAAAAAAATCATAGGAAGAGCATAAGGAGATATTTTCCAGTTTTTCTTTCCTTGGAGGAAGGAAAGAGAGAATTTTCCTTTTTTGACCCAGTCCATGAAGGGAAACAAAGAGAGAAACATAATTTCTCTCTGTGGTTGCTCCAAAGAGAGAAACATAATTTCAAAAATTTATTTGTTAAAAACATTGGAAAGTATAAATAAAACATATATTTGGAAATAAATTTTGATTTTTTGGGGTTGGTTTGAACTCCAATGCTCATGAACAGTGCTATTCCCATCCATATTGTGCAGAAGTATTGGTCTTAACTGGTAAAAGATTTCGACAGACGTTTTCTTCCTTTCCTATTCATTTTGCCTGAGGAAACATAGGTAAAGGGTGGCTGGAGAAAATTTTCTTCCTCCTTGTTTATGTTTCTATTTCCTCCCCTTGTAGGAAACACTGATTTAGTGCCATAATTTTATAAGGTAATCTGGTAGTTAGCCTTTTTTCAGTGTAAATTAAGGCAAAACAACAAAATGACATAAATTATTATTGAAGCATTATCACTCAAGGTTTTGAAAGTACATATGGATAATTGCAGTAGAGCCACCACATAATGCATATCCAGTATTGTTGCACATACTGTTTTATTTACTGCCCATATGTAAAAAGTAACACAGTTACACTGATAATAATGTTGAACATCATTATAGAAAGTACGACTTTGTCAGTTTTTAATTTACTGTATAATATATAAAATTAGTTCGAAAGCTTTGTATGCAAACAAATATTATGTCTACTCACTAAACAACTAAAATAATGATCCTAAGCTATATTGACTCAATCCATAAAAGGGATTTTGGATGTTTTCCTAAAAATTAAACTCATTTTTGTTTCTGTTAGGCAAAATTTATTGAATAAAAAGTAGTAATTGGGGCATGTTAAAATGAGATAAAATTTGTTAAGACAATATTAACCTGTTTAGATATGACATCTTAGATAAGTAAATATTGCTAATGATATAACCTTGCATGAAGGTCACTGCTGGATGAAATATTTGTAGCTAACCCAAAATGGTTGTGTCGAAAATAACTTCATAATGCTATGATTTGGATATTGACAAGCTCTGTTGCATAATCTTATGCGGCCATAACTAGATGCAATGTAGGTCCTCCCCTCACTAGATAAGTTTTAAGAAGAGACATTGTTAAAGCAATGGTATTTGGAACGGTATTTTTAAGGTGTGTTAATGCATTTGACGTTACAAACACATCTATGGAAGTATACTCATGCATTCAATAATTGACAGTACTGTATCTTCTTACAGGATATTTTTAGCCAGGTCTCTGATATTTATGCTTGTAACATTTTCTTGCCTTTTTCTTTGCCAGGTTACTCATCTTCTTGTCTGACAGTTATATTTGATACATGGCGGAAATGTGCTCTTGGTTGAGTTACTTTAAGTTCCGAGCCTTGTTTCTTGATGGAGTTATTGATCGGCGACTTTCTGTTCATGGATATTTTATGCTCATTTCTTTTGTCAACTGTACCTAGAAGTTATCTTGGAATCTACAGTCTCCAGAGGCAGCTATGCAGTGAAGTTGACTTATTTTTTATGTCGCTGCCGTATGGTTGGAATTCTTGCCTTTGTGTGTGCAATTAACTTTTGCTGTCAATAAAACTGACATTTTCCTTTGGCTTATATAGCCAGTACTTGTCTTGATTGGAGCCTATGTGAATCTCATGAACGTACTGCTGCACAAAAATAATACAGCTGGTATGGTTTAGACATTAACTTTGATTTTGTTACTTCTACTTTTAGAACGTAATAATATGGTTAGTATGGTTTAGGCATCAAGTGATTTTGTTTCTTCTCTTTCAGAACTGACTAAGAGTAACTAAACCATCAATCTCTAATCATTTGCCTTGTTATTTCAGGTGTCTTGCACTAGCTCTTCAGTGGTTGTTTCTTTGTTTCAGTTCCCTTATGATTGGAGTGGCTTCTATCAAAAATGGAATCAATAAACAAGCAATAAATTTATTATTAACTGCCAGAAGTTTTGGTGCACTTCTCCAGTTTGTTGGCTGATACAGTTCCTACAATCTATTTTCTTTCTCCAACATTGTATGGGCAACTTGCAGCCTTGAGATTGCAATTTGGGGTCTCGGCGTTGTTATGATTTTGCATCTTCCCACTTTGTTTGCACATGCCTTTGGTCGAAAAACTTGATCATAGGCATCCTGATCTTTTCTAGGACAACAGGGAGTACATAATCAGTCAAGGATGGAAAGGTGAGCATTGAATTACAATTGCTATGATGAGTGAATTATACTCTGTATTAGTTGAATTTCCTTATCCTGCAGGTACAAGGCAGTCAAGGAAGTTGGAGATGGCACATTTGGAAATGTTTGGCGAGCATTAAGCAAGCAAAGTGGTGAAGTGGTGTGTTTCCTAAGAACTAATATGCTTCTATATTTACTTTGAATTTTACCTTTTACTACTCCAGTATTAAGCAGCTGGATTCTGGATATTACATTCTGAGGGCATTTGACTCTTCTGCAATTGTGACTGTATTTTGTCGTTATCATAACTACAGATCCAAATGCTTATGCCACATTATCTTGTTTATTCAATGACCTGCATCTCTGTGTTGCTAATATTTATAACATAGTGAAAATTTTGTGTGATTAATGTTTTTTAATCCAAATACCATAGGAAGAATGGTTTTTTATGACTATTGACATATACAGGTTGCCATTAAGAAGCTAAAACGAAAGTATTACTCATGGGAGGAGTGCTTGAATCTCCAGGAAGTGAAGGTAGTTTGGAATATTACATTTATGTAAGAAACATTTCCCTCTTCACTATTCTCATCAAGATGCAAATTTTCCAGTCTTTACGAAGATTAAACCATCCCAACATTGTCAAGCTCAAAGAGGTTATTAGAGAGAATGATATGTTATACCTAGTTTTTGAGTACATGGTATGCCTCTTCACTACTCCTTTTATGCTTTCTGGGTTTTTTTTATTAGAGTTTGAATTGACTTAATCTCTATTCAGGAGTGCAATCTCTATCAGCTTATGAAAGAAAAGGGTAGATCCTTTTCAGAAGGTGAAATTCGGAATTGGTGCTTTCAGATCTTCCAAGCACTGGCTTACATGCACGAACATGGTTATTTTCATCGTGACCTTAAGCCTGGTACTGCTCCCTCCTCTCCCTCAAATATTTGTTCTGAAGATAAACAGTTTTCTTATAAAAAAAAAGGATACAGTAGGAGTGTCTTCAAGATAAACAGTTTCAAATATAAAAAACACCAACATATTTTAGGGCATTTAAGCCAAGTTTTTGAAACACAACTATTATTTCTTAATTTGCCAGCCTGTGTTGTAAATGTATTATCATTCCTGTTCATGTGCTTTTGGGCTCTTAAATTGCCTTCTAGGGTACCTTCTAGCAGTGAGATGCTGTTGCTGATATGAAAATTTACATCTCATCAGATAGTGCCCGTACTATCTTTTGTAAACTGTTCAACCCTTTTCATGGAATGTCTCGTTCACATTGTCTAGATTTTCTGCTTTTCTGAGTATCCTACTCCAATTTCATTTTAGGACCAAGGAGAGAAATTCATTTACCTCGTAAAATATTAGTTTTTGATGAATGATTTTGTCCTTGTAATTATACCTTTGGTTCCTTCCATCCAAAAGATGCATAGAGTCTTGGCAGCTAGAACACCAAGTGAATTATCTTGGCCTTCTTCTCACTTGCTCTTCAAAAAAGTTCTCATTCAACCAAGAGGAAATGAGCTTGAATTTTTGCTTTGCAGATTTTTGAAAATGGTTTATGTTTAGTAATTGTTAATGCTTTCCTATGCTGAGATAGTCTAGATTCAGTAGACTTTCTTATATCTAGTATTGGAGGCAGACTTTATCATTGTTAATTTTTTGACAATTACCTAGGACTGAAACTGCTTGGCTCATATGTGAGAAAGCTTTAGATAGTTTAATCTGGCATACTGAATTTCCTGCCCAATCATCTGTTTGTAATTTTTTTTGCTTGGTGTGGTACAGTTGAATTATGCATAAAGATATCTGCTGCTTTTTAACTTGTGGTTCTTAGGCTTTAAGAAGATTGTTATGCATGCAATTCATTGACTAGGATAATTACTGTGTTGTAACAAGTGTTAAATGCGTGCCGTTTTTTGCATACATTTTAATCACATTTATCACTTCTTGTAATACCATTAATTGCCTCTTTTCTAATGTCGGCCTTTTGCTTGTGCAATCACTTGTACATAATGTTTTGGCGAAGTTTTCTAAAAAGCTGTATTATACCCTTTTCAGAGAACTTGCTGGTGACCAAAGACCTCGTGAAGATAGCAGATTTTGGCCTTGCTCGTGAAATCCATTCTAAGCCACCATTCACAGAATATGTATCAACACGCTGGTAAGTATATTTCCCACATACACTTTGCATGTTATGTTTTGACCCTTATACTGATTGGATTTTTAATGTCTCAGGTACCGAGCTCCAGAACTTTTGCTTCAGTCTTCTGTTTATAATTCTGCAGTTGGTGAGTGGATTATTCCTCATATGAATCTAATCAGCTTTGCTGCTAATATGAGACTCGATTATTTTTCCTTCAAATGTCAGATATGTGGGCAATAGGAGCTATCATGGCTGAACTTTTCTCACTTCATCCCCTATTTCCTGGTTTGAGGTATTTATCAAATTGTTACACATGTTCTATCTGAAAGAATAGGGTAAATAACATTCTTAAATTGTATTCTATGTACTAGTGTTAATGACCTTTGTTGAACATATCAATTTATGCAGTGATTTTTTTTTATACGACTGATGATATTCTTTTGCTCATTGCCACAAATCCTTTTATACTGCTTAGCATATTTGAATTATAATTTTCAGTGAGGTGGATCAGATATGCAAGATTTGCAGTGTTATTGGATCTCCCAATATTTACTCATGGCCTGAAGGATTACAGCTTGCAGAAGCTAAGAAATATCAGTTTCCACAGGTGTCGTATATTGCTTTGTGATAGTTTTTCGGTGCCTTTCTTGATGATTTAACTATCTGAACTAATTTTTTATCTGCTATTATTGAGTTGCACATGCGAGAGCAACATGACTTTCCTACAATTTCTACTTCAGTAACATTGATTTCTCATTTATGCTTCTGAAGATTAAAATGATTTGACATTTCTTCTCCTCATTGCCCCAGTTTTCTGGTGTCCCTCTTTCTTTCTTAATTCCTACAGCCAGCAAGGATGCGGTCGACCTTATATCTGTAAGTCACAATGGATTAGTTTGATCTTATCGTTGTGGGCCCAAGATATAGGATCTTTTTATTTTCCATTAGGTTTTTTATTTTTCACTTTTTGTTTTGCAGTCGCTTTGTTCTTGGGATGCAAGAAAGAGACCCACACCAATGAAAGTTCTTCAACATTCTTTCTTCAAGGTATTGTGTTGGATAGTGGTCTCGTCTGATCTGATTTATTTAGAACACTATAAACTGGACAAGTGATATGATTTGCTATGCTCATCTTATTTGCCAACTTACAGCCTTGCTTTTACATCCCTCCATCTCCTTGGTTGAAATCAGAGGGACTGCAGAAAACACCTTCATCAGGTTTACCTTCTCTCCGTGAACCTCTTGTACTTCTATTGTTACTTCGGATCGCAATTAATTTTTAATCCTTGTACAATTTAGCTGTCATGAAAAGCGCTTTGGTCTCAAAGAGTGCTATAGAACACTCTGTCGGAGGTTTGTCCAGTACAAGGCTGGCAAGAAACTATTCATTAGCTAATACAAATGACTTTTCAAGGCCAGGTGATTACTTTTTTTTCTGTAATTTATTGCGGTACTTGTTCTAATTTGCTTAGATTTTACCAAATTCATATTTCCAACCTATTTTATTTTATTTAAAATTTTCAGGTGTTCAAAGAAAACTAGAAATGAATCATCAGGAAAAGATCTCTTTTAAAGGTGTTAAAACATATAAACAGCAGTCAAGTTTAAGAGACAACCATGGTACCTTTTTTTCCTACTCTGAACGCATTTGGCAAATTATTTTTATCGCATGAAACTAAGTCATTTGATCGATAGAGTCATTAATAACAATTTGATGGTGTTCCTTTGAAACTCTTCCTTTTTATGCCAGGAGTTATTGATGGAGAAGGTGCCAAAGGGAATTCAAATTTAGTAGACAAATTGGCCAACTTAAAACTGAACTCGGACAATGTCAAACTGCCGCACCTGAACTACTGTCCGGCAAAGCAGTCGCCGAAGGAAGCAGTCTGGCACAGACATGCGCGTGTTTTAGGTCGGCCTAAGGAGGTTCCTCTTGCTCCAACTTACTATACTAGAAAAGTCGCAGGCTAAAGGTTGAATATCAATAATACTTTGATCGAGTTTGATTTGCCCATCTTTTCAGTGTCATGCACAATAAAACCGCACCGAGTGTTATGTTTGCTTATCTTTTTCGTACTGTGTTATCTTGTAAAATATGCTTTCAGATTCAGCTTGTTATCTTGTTATCTTAATTTTTTTCCATGTGTGAATTAAAATAAAGAAAAAAAAATACATTAACCAAACAAACAAATTATGTATTTGCTCAGACACATCAAAGAAAAATGTACAAATATAAAAAATATATCAATTGATTATTAATTTATTGCCGGTTTCACATATAAGGAAGATTGACTACCAACTGTCTTAACTATCGTTGGAGTCGAGCTAGCTGAGCGAGATTTGATCTTAGTTCAATCTGAAAAAGGTACTCGATAGTCAATCTAATCTGACCCCATCGAGTTAATCATTGTTTCAAAAGGATGAGAATGACTTGCGATTATTGTATTATGTTTAGGACGATCACTGATTGATTTCAAATTGATGTTAGACAATTGCTGCTTAATCGTCATCATAGATTGTTACAAGTAGGGTTAAATTAGAGGACAACGTTTGCGTCTAAGATGACTCGATGAGTTAGTGAGAGATCATAAACGTCTAAGACTATAAAGAGCCAATCATATCTAACAACCCATACATCCAGGGTGGGATAATTGTCGAAATCATCTAAAGGGACCCCTAAAGTTGTCCAAATCCTTCGCACTGTCTTGTTCGATGGGTTTCTTTTGGCAAGAAATAAAAAAAGATCCTTTCTCGGACAATCCACAAAAAAGAGGCACCTTTTGGCATATTACCCAAATAAGTATTCTTTTTTCATATATATATATATATATATATATATATATATATCATTTTTTAAATAGAAAGACCATAATTTTATTAATTTTAATAAATAATCATCCCCTTGAACAATTAGGGTTCCAAGCACAATTAATTTTAGATTTTTTTTTGAATAATAATAATAATTTTTATATCAGTTGAGACAGGAAGGAGCAATCTTGAGTTGGCCAATTCATGCACTCACACATCCCAAAATAATTAATTAAAAAAAAACAAACTCTGATGATTAATTAAAAAAACAAGGTTTATATATTAATATATATTCTAATACTCCTCACATGCATCAGCTCTCACACTAGTAATCGAGCAAATTAAATCCTAATCAAATTAATTAATCAGGACTACCTTAATTAATTAATCAATTAATCACTGTCACTTCCCTTCCTCTCTTGAAATTAAGCTCTATACTCCGAGAAGAACATAGTAGAGGATGGTGATGGGGAGGGCAATTAGCATGCCGAAGATAACCCTGAATGCCAAAGTAATTAAGAAATATTAATATTGTAATTAAAAAATGTTTTATTAATGAAAACAAAAATTAATTATATTATGACTTACGCAGTGCTAAGGATGTCGGCATGGCAATTGTACTCCTTGGCAAATACAAATGGAACAATGCCTTGAGGAAGAGCTGCCTGAAATATAATTAATAAAAAGATTTTTTTTTAAAAAAAATCATCTTTTATTTTCATTTATACATTAAAACATTCCGAAAAAATATTAAAAGAGGTAAAATAAGAGGTCTATTTTTTAATTTTTACCCATGTAATTAATTAAACCAGTTGTATTGGGTAAAAATAAAAAGAGTACCCTTTTTATTAGAAGGGTAAAAGAAGATCCCATCTAGTCATTTTATATATTTTTTTAAAAAAAATGTTATTTATTTTTAATATTTTAATAACAATTATAAAATCATTATTATTACTTATATTATTATATTATAATAGTTATAATTCATAGTATTAATTTATATTAATCAATGTTAATTAATATTGATTAAAGATAAAATATTAATATTATAAAATTTATGAATTATAAATATTATAATATAATATTATTAGTGTCGATTAAAATTGAAATATTATTATAATATAAAATTAACAATGTTGATCAAAATAAAATATTCATATTACCATAATTATAGTTCACAATTGTTACGATAAAATTTATTAATGTTAATCTAATTAAAATATTCACATGGTAATGGTCCATAAAAAATAAACATAATTTTTAAAAGTCAAATATAAAATGATGTTAGTGTAATTATCCCCGAATTAAGGATTAACCAAGTTGATCAAGTTAGGGATGACTCGAACTTGAGTTTAGATGTTTAATCAATATATTAAGTGAAGTCAAATATGTCAAGGATTGACCAGAGATTTGAAAATGATTAAATTCTAATAGGACTAGATAAGAAAAAGTCCTAACTAGAAGTTAGGTAAATGGAAAGTCTTAATTGAAATTAGACAAATGTAAGACCTAGTTGAAAACTAAATAGTGAAAGTCGTAGTGTGACTAGGCAATCGTAAGTCTTAGTGGGACTAAGCAAAGGGAAGTCCTAATTGGGAACTAGATAAATCTGGTTGGGAACTAGGTGAAGTCCAAGGTGAATTAGCTAGAAGCTAAACACTTGGCACAAGGTGAAGTCCTAGTGGGACTAGACAAACCTAATTGAGAACTATGTTAAGTCCAAGGTAGGTTAACTGAGAGCTAAACACTTGACACAAGGTGAAGTCCTAGTGAGACTAGACAAACCTAGTTAAGAGCTAGGTTAAGTCTAAGATGTGTTAGCTGAAAATTAAACATTTGACATAAGTGAAGTCTTAGTAGGACTAAGTAATTCTAGTTGAGAACTAGGTTAAGTATAAGATGGGTCGGCTATGAGTTAAACACTTGGTATGTGAGAGAAATCCTAGTAAGACTAGGCAAACTTAGTTGAGAATTATGTCAAGTCTATGGTGGGTCAAATAAGAGCTAAACAATTGGCAAGAATAAAGTCCTAGTGAGACTAAGCAAACCTAATTGGAAACTAGGTCAAGTCCAAGTTGGGTCAGTTGGGAGCTAAATACTTGGTATGAAACAGAAAGTCCAAGTGGGTCAAAGGTTGACTAGACACTTAGTGAAGAAGCCCTGACAAGTCAAGATTGACCAGAAGTTAGACAACGGAAAGTCCCAACAAGTTAAGGCCAACCTGATGTTGGCCAAGGGAACCCATACTCAGATCAAGTGAGTTATAGTTGGGTAATTGATTAGACAATGGAACTTGTGTTAATTGATTGGACAATCGATTGAATCTGTTCTCGTGAGCACAGTAGGAGCCGGAATCGATTAGGTAATCGATTCAGGCATCCTCAATCGATTAGGTAATCGATTCAGGCATCCTCAATCGATTATGAAATTTCCCAATCGATTGAGAGAAGAAAAATCGCGAGAGCACAGTAAGTGACTGAATTGATTAGTCAATTGATTTAGCTCATTTCAATCGATTGACTAAACGATTGAGAGATAATTATCGCGATTATACAGTAGGATGCTAAATCGATTAGATCAATCGATTCAGCATATCCTAATCGATTAGGGGAATCGATTAGGCTCAGTTTAATTGATTGAAGCAATCGATTCAGAACTATTTCATGAGTGAACAACAGAGTTGTGAATCGAATTGATTGGAGCAATCAATTCATCCAAAGTTCTCGAGAGAATAGTAAGCCTCTGAATCGATTGGACAATCGATTGGAGGCTAATCAATCAATTGGTATGACTTACAAATCGATTGAGTATTTGAAAAAGATTATTCTGTAAGTTTAAATAATTGAATTTGACGTGACAATCGATTAAAAGTAAACTTAATCGATTGGGAATACTAGGTCAACGCGATAAAAAGTGTTTTTGCGAAGGATTGAAACACGATTCTAAACAGATGTTCTTTAGTTTTAGAGAAGAAATGTTGTTGTATTTTCTAGAGATCAAGAGGTATTTTCTGAGCCAGAAGAAAGTAAGGTAAGTAAGATTCAAATATTATAAAAATATTTTTGATTTTGATTTATATTTATTTGTATTTTTTCTTGATGTATTTATTATAAATTTGTGTTGAGTTTGTTAGAGATTTTTTCATCCATGTAAAGAAAATTTTTTATAGTGAAAATGTATGAGAGAGCTAAATCTTTGAATCAGCAATGGATATCAAATAAAATTAAAATGTTAATATTTTAAAAAAATCTCCTTATGATTTTTATTTTTTTATTAAATGAAAACTAATTTTTTATATTTTTTATTGAAAATGTTATTATGAAATGAAACAGGTAATAATAAAACAAATAATTCGTACCTGCACGATGGCGACATGGAGCAGAACTCCACGGAGCCCGACGGCGATGGAGGTGGCTGCGATCACCGCCGGTCCAGTCAGGAACCTCACCGCCATCGAGAACGCCGCCACCGCATTCCCGCACGCAATGATCTTCGGTTGCAATGCCATGAACAATCCTTTTTTTTAAAAAAAATAAATAAATCATTTTAATAAAATTAATATAAAAAACATTTTAGTTCTTCAGCAAAAATGAATCTTTTACCCAAACTGAACATGGCCATTCCCAATCCTGCGTCCGATAGGATCGATATCGATCCCTTGATTATCGCCGGCATCTCGATGTTCCACCTGAATTTTTTCACACATTTTTTCGCGATTTTTAGTTGATCGTGAGATCGCTGGAGATTTAGTGGATTATATATCGCGTGGAGTTGATCGATGATGACCTGAAGGAGACGAGCGACCAGACGAGGCCGAGGAGGCTCGAGTAGGTGTTGGGGTTCCTGATCAGCTTCCGCCACACCATGATGAGGATCAGCCTCGTCATCACGCTCGCCGGCGGCATCCGGTGGCCGCCCTCCACCAGCCCAGGCTCCGCCGCCACTTTCTTCGGCGCAGCCACGTACGGTGATCCGTTCGCTGGGAACTTGCTGGTCTTCGGACCGTCTTCTACGTCCACGTCGCCTGATTGCGGAGGATGGATTTGTGAGATGAACGGCGAAGAAGAGAGGTGGCGATTGGTAGTGTACCTTTGGGAGTTGGGATTTCTTGGAAGCGGGCGGCGATTTTGGAAGGGTCCATGATGCCGCCGGAGGCTGCTCTGTTCACGGCGTTCCTTAGATTCGCGTCCGATCCGGGGGAAGCGCTGGAGCTCCAGACGAACATGTGGAGCTCTTTGTTGTTGTTGGCGTTGTGGGGCGTGGCGGTGCCGCTTTCTTTGTTGTTCCTTTTTCCGCCGGCGGCGCCGGTGGTGCTGTTGTTGGTGATTCCGGATAGGACAGGGTTGGGAGCAGGGTATGCGGCGGCGGAGCTGAAGAAGTCTCCGCTCCGGCTCCCGCTCATGTTGTGCTTCCCACCGCCGGCGGAGGGCTTTTGTTGGTCGTCCTCGGGGACGGCGGCGGCGGCGCGCGGGCTGGTGACCTTGCTGGAGAACATGGCGTAGAAGTCGGTCTGGTTGAAGCTGGAGGCGCGCGGCGTGGGCTCGCGCGACGACTGCAGCGAGTAGATCTCGACGCCGGTGAGGTTGGAGGCGCGCGGCGTCATGCCGGCGGACGCCCCGGACCGGTTGTTGTAGTTGTTCTGCGACGACGCGGCGGCGGCGGCGGCGGAGCGCGCGGCGACGATGGAGGAGCTCGAGCGGCGGACGACGACGTGGAGCTTTCCGTCGCGGCCGATCTCGGTGTCGGTCTGCAGCGGCTCCCGGCCGTTCAGCGAAATCACGTCGGAGTCGACTCGGAAGGAGGTGATGGAGCCGGCGATGTCGGCCGGAAACTGCTCTGCGATGAGCGCCTTCGCGCCGCGGTACTCGAAGAGGAAGAGCATGAGCGTGTACCACACCACGCTCTGCATCACCACGATCTGAACCATGAGTCCGCCGGAGAACTCGCCGTACATGGCGCTGAGTAGGGGGATGCCCATGACGAGGGTGTTGGGGAGAGTGGCGAGGGAGAAGAGGGTGATGCTCCAGTCGAGGCCGCTGCCATCGCCAGCGCCGGCGGCGAAGCCAGGGCGGAGAAGGAAGCGGCGCGGGAGGAGGTTGTGCCAGAGGAAGAGGGCGAGGAGGATGACGAGCTTCTGCAGGGAGTCGGCGGCGATGAAGTGGAAGTTCATGGCGTAGATGTTGTTGATGGAGATGAAGTGGAAGGACAGCAGAGGGACGGCGAAGACGGCGACGAACCGGTTGATGCCGGAGCACTGGTTGGGGGTGAAGATGTTCCACCATCGGACGGAGCCGTAGGCCAAGATCATGGCCACGTACAGCGGAACCACCGCCGCCAGCACGTCGTAGATGTCCTTGCCGTTGATCATGGCCGCCGGCGAGGTGGAGAGAGCAGCAAGAGAAGACTCTGTTCCACTTCTACAATCAGAACGATTCAGTTCATAAATATATATAATTTTTATTTTTTAAAAAATGATTAAAAATATATTTCCAAAATAAATAAATCAACGATTCAGATTAAACTCGTCAGAATCGTGTGGCTGGTAGAGGCGACTTAGGAAAATTTGCATAAAGACCCCTGTAGTTTAGCTTAATCTAATTGATGAAAAAAATAAATTGCAATACGAGCCTATAAATTGGAAAATATTTTATTTTTAATTAAAAAAGTTCCCGACCGATCGTTTGCAAGGATGATAAAATGTACGGAAAAAGTTTGGCAAGTGTTTAGTATTTTATCGTACGATTTAATATGATAAGAAGTAGAGCAAGGTAATATTTACTATTGTCTAAAAAAATATTTTAAGAGTTTATATTATTTAAAAGGTGTATTTTTTTCCGTTTTATCATGATAAAATTGATATATATATATATATTTTCATTTATATACAATATTTTGTTTTTTTCTATTAAATTAAAATTTTCTTTCTCTCTCTTGAACAAATACTGATCGAGTTTAAATTATTGATGCTGATTTTTTAGTGTTTTAAATTATAATATTTATTTTTAAAAAAAATAAAAAAGAGATATATTTGGACTCCAGAATAATGAAAAAATCTATATGCATTGGAATTAATTCAATCGAAGCTCTCTAGGTCCATCAATGAGTTTTTAATCAAAATTCATTGATGGACTTAGAGAGCTCCAATTAAATTAATTTTAATTTTTATGAATTTTTTAGTGTCTGGAGTCTAAATATATTCTTCTTTATTATCTTAAAAAAAATAACTATCACAATTTAACACAACAAAATGAGAACAAAAATCATAATTTTTATTGTATTCGATTGTCCTAAGCAAGTTAAAGAGAACCAAATGTGTTAAGCTTTTTTTTTGCACTATAAAAGTCCTCTAGCCTTATCTCACAATGTATGATCGATATGAACCCCCTACTCCACTCCAAGCACTTTGCATGTATATGAACTTGATAGATGTTCTCGGGCTACGGTAGGTACAGTGATTAAGTCTTTGAAATAGTTAATCAAGTATTTAAGAGTCGAATTCTAGTCGTAGTGTACTGTAGGAATTTTACTTAGTGTGACGACAACTCTAAGAACGTTAATCGTTTGAATGAGCTTCCGCGAGCGCTTTTTGATATACCCTGATGGCTGAAAGAAAATTTTCATAGGATCAGACCGATTATTTTCAAAATTAATCTGTTCGAAAAGTTAAATATTTGAATTTAAAAAAAAAAGACTTGATAGAACTTCCCTATAGATAAGCTCTTATAATAGTTTGATAAGCAGCAAGTAACATTAACTAATATTTTTTTTGGGGTAATTCAGGAGCATTAACCAATACTTAGTCCAACTAAAATAGATCTAAACACTTTCATTATACCCTAAATTGCCCAAACCCTCAAATTTGATCATTAGTAGCTATTTGTAGGTCTAAACACTTTCATTATACCCTAAATTGCCCTAAACTAGCACCCTCCAAACCCTCAAATTTGATCATTAGTAGCTATTTGTAGGTCTAAACACTTTCAATGTACCCTAAATTGCCCTAAACTAGCATCTCCAAACCCTCAAACTTGATCGTTAGTAGTTATTTGTATGTCTAAACACTTTTACTATATCCTAAATTACCCTAAACTAACACCCTCCAAACTCTCAAACTCGATCATTAGTAGTTATTTGTAGGTCTATACACTTTCATTGTACCCTAAATTGCCCCAAACTAACACCTTCCAAACTCTCAAACTAGATCATTAGTAGTTATTTGTAGGTCTAAACACTTTCACGGTACCCTAAATTGCCCTAAACTAACACCCTCCAAACTCTCAAACTCAATCATTAATAGTTATTTGTAGGTCTCTAAACACTTTCACTATACCCTAAATTGCCCTAAACTAACACCCTCCAATCTTTCAAACTCGATCATAAGTAGTTATCTGTAGGTGATCTAAACACTTGCACTGTACCCTAAATTGCCCTAAAATAACACCCTCCAAACTCTCAAACTCAATCATTAGTAGTTATTTGTAGGTCTAAACACTTTCACTATACCCTAAATTGCCCTAAACTAACACCCTCCAAACTCTTAAACTCAATCATTGGTAGTTATTTGTAGGTCTAACTATTTTCATCACACCCTAAATTGCCGCGCGTAAACCGACTCCTCCAAACCCTCAAACTTGATCACCAGTAGTCATGTCACTCTCTTGTGTAGGTCTAAACACTTTCACTAAACCCTAAATTGCCCGAAAATTAGCACCCTCCAAATCCTCAAACTCGATAACCATTCGTTGCGCCTCCGCGGTGGTCGCATGGGTTCCCGGAAGAAGCTCCACCAATGGAGCTGACGCTATGCATGGGTTGTCTCTCGCTGGTCGTCCATCTCATTAGCAAACCGACGTGTCACCTCTCTCCCTGTCCTTCTCGATCCCACAACTCCAACCCTAATTAATCCAATCTTAATCTAAACCCTAACCCTCAGTTTCTGACACCCAAGTTGCTCTGCAAAGCATCTCATGCTACTCACAGGCAAGACAAAAGGACTAGATCCGACCTAATTCTTCCATTAATTTAACAACACAGCAAGCTGCAGACAGAGTTACACTCGAAGCAAAAAAGCCATTAGTTTAATTTGGAGCTCCATGTGCTAATTAACTGGCTGCTGCAGTCAAAAACAATAACTAGTATTGAAAGAACATGCAGCTGAATTAAGCAAAGAGATGGTGCAGGTTTTTCTTTCTTGGATCTTAATTAAGAATCTGTCAGTGGATGAGAAGTCCAAAGTGCTTGACTTAATTATTTGCTTTAAATTAAAAACCCTAATAAGTTTGGCCAAGTTGCAGAGATTGACATCCCCAAGTGATTTGGTTTAGGGTTTCCAAGTTGATTGGCTAGCTTTTGTTGGATAAAGAATTGTCAAAGTTGAACTTTCAAAATCTCTCTTCTTTTTTTTTTTAAAAAAAATAGTATTTGCCTTCATCTTAAAATACAAGCATTTTAAATTTTGAGACCGACCGAGTGTTAGAGAGAAGAAGAAGAAAAAAAAAGTGACAACTCGCCAAGGAAAAGTACCTTAGAATCGCTCGGGCGAAATGTTCGTCATTGGGCCGGCCCATTCTCGATTCAATTGGGCTTCCCCATGTTGTAGCAGCATAAGTGGGCCTTTCTAAATGGGTTGAAAAGTAGCCCACTTCTATTGGTTCAAATAGGTTCTAGGTTAGGTCCGATTCACTCGAGCATACTTGACCTACTCAATTCTAATTCACTTATTTGTGTTGTCGTGCTCGTATATGAATTTGGTAGAAACTAATGTCGTAGTCTAAAATTGGTGGAAGCTACAAGGGGCACTTTATAGTATGTGTTAGTTGCTCTATTTCCTCATCGAATAGCTCTAGGATTTTTTTTTTCTTTCTCTCATGTTCTATCACTTCTTTCTAATGTTTCCAATCCTTTGGTTGCTCGGAGTGCCGCTTAGGGTTTAGAGAACCTTTTCCTTTCAAACTCAAGTAGTATCATTTATCAAGGTGATCTTATTAACTAACATTTTCGAGAAGATGAGAAAATAAAGAAAAAACTCACTGAAATTAAAATCAAATTCAAAGAAATGTCCATGTATCTATCATTGTCTTCGAAAAACATGGCAAAGATCCTACAAACAAGGGTGTTCGAAATAATAAAATAAAATCAATTTTCTTCTTTTTCTTTCATTATTTTAATTCCTTTCATTTTTTTTGATGGCAAGGGTATGCGGCACGTGCTGCCCATGTGACCTGCGACAGCAGATTTTGACCGTTGGCCCCGGAAAGTAGAAATCAACGGCATCGCGAGCGCGTCAGGGATCGTCATTGGACGCGTGTCGCGCTCCCGGTGGATTGCATGGTGTCGGTGCAGCGAGGGGGACAAATAGATCTTTTTGACCCACGTGGACGGCGACCGCCGCCGCCAGTAGATTCGCTTTGCTGTCGGCAAATCTGGTCGTCAAACTTAATTTTGGAAATTAATTTTAAGGCATAATAATTAAATGAAATAGCATTTAAATCTACACTTGAATTACAAATTAAATTTTAGTACTTGTCGTAATTTCAGGGTTGGTCACCGAACTCTTGCAACAAAGAGAGAGGAAAATTTCACTTCGACTTCTAAAGTTTTGGAAAACTTCAGTTTGGCATCCTTCATTTTTAAAATATACGCTTTTCCCTTAGGAGTTTTCAAATTTAATCCATTTCACACTTAGAGGCGTGGATTCAGATTAATTGTTACAATATAGCTGAAGTAATAGTTTAGACAAAATTGGGGTGCAAAGTGAAATAGTTAACTAGATGAATTAATAAGTATTTTTTTTAGTAAGATGGTTTAAACATTAACTTATTTAATTGAAATATATTGCTAGGCTTTATTAGGATATATTGATGAGCAAAGCTAGATTAAATCGAATTAACAGACCATCGATAGAATTCAGAAAAAGTTCGATAATTTGATTCAAAATTTTAGTTTTTTTTATATTAGTTTTTTCAATTTATTCGGTTCATTTTTTATTTTAAATTTCATAAATCAATTAAACAGATTAAATCGAATATCATCAATTAATTGATTTATTATAATCGGTACTAATATATTTGAATTAGATGCAACTTGACTAATAAATTAATCTGATTTGACTGTTCAATATCAATCGATTGATAACTGTTCCGGCCAAATATCATGATAGATAGTTAAATCATCAATGAGTTAACGTGCGCATTCTTCGGAGATCGTCGGTGAGGAGGATGAGAGGACTTAAAAAACACTTCAACAAAGGATTAGAATAACGCTGAGAAGAGATTCCGACAGGCCTGACGTTCAAGTTAGGATTTGCTCGTGTTAGTAATGCTCATGTTGGTGCATGATTAACATGTCATGGAGGATAATGAGATGATGACCCATTATCTTTAACCACCCTTCCCCACTATCTCTTTGATATACATTAGTATATATAGGGTTTTGGGCATCAAGAGAGGAGTGAGTGATCAAGAAAAATTATTGGAGATCGCTTGCAGACGAAGTTGATCATTCGCCGTCGTAGATCACCGGGTCAAGGGTTGAGGCGTTATGAGGCAGTGGTAACTCGTGTCTATTATCTCGACTATGAGTTGTTCGTAGTTTCCGGAGTTGAAGACAACATCGATTGAGGTATATCGAGAACTCAAATCATTTTGTATTCGTAATATCTTATTTGCTTTCGCTATGTCAAAATGAAAGTTCGACATTGGTATCAGAGTCAGGTTCAATGGAAGCTCCCTAAGCGGGAGACAATTGGAGCTAATGGTATCGTCGCCGAACTCGTCGATGAGTCACGGTTCTTCGCCGTCTCGATGAGGTTCTCCCCAGTGAAGAGTTCTGCTATATGGACTTTAAAAGGGGAGAGGACACAGACCGCGTCGCGCGCCGACGAGCGAGTGATGGGCCGGCGAACGGTGTTTGTTGCGGTAGAGGTTGTCGCGGTAGAAGCATGAATCGCGGGCGTCGGCGACCTTGTGAGGAGGATCACGATCGGCACACGTAGCTGGCGAGCGCTGGCTACCGCGTCGGGAGGTCGATGATTGGCGGCCAAGGCCGACAACCGCCTTCGTCGCAACATGGGCTTGCAGCGTCGTGGCGTGGGCGTGAGGCGGAGACAAAGAAGATCGCGTTTTTTTCTTTGAGGAAAAGTTTTTTTTTATAAATCAAAAGAAAAAAAATAGCTACATTTTTTAATTACTGCATGTTTAATAAAATGTTACCGCAGAAAATCCAAAAGACAATATATAT
>JBBUKS010000060.1:6413651-6434111 GCA_038050645.1 Hedychium gardnerianum
ATTTTGAAGGTGGTACTATTTTAAACTAACCAACACCAACATTGATGCTGGTTTGAAATGGTGAACGTGGTATTATTTTGAAAAAACCAGTACCACGCTGGTGATGTTATTGAACAACCCAGCACCAATATTGGTGCAGGTTTTTTAAATAGCGCTGTTTTGAATACGGTGCTGTTTTGAACAAATCAGCACTATGTTGGTGCTGTTCTCAACAAACCAGCACCACGTTGGTACTGTTTTGAACAAATCAGCACCAACATTGGTGTATATTTTTTAAATAGAGCTATTTTGAACAAACCAGCACCACATTGGTGTTGTTTTAAACAAACCAGCACCACATTGGTGCTGTTTTGAACAAAGCAGCACCAACATTGATGTAAGTTTTTTAAATGACGTTGTTTTGAACGTAGTGCTATTTTGAACAAACCAACATCATGTTGGTGTTGTTCTGAACAAACCAGCACCAATATTGGTGTAGATTTTTTAAATGACATTATTTTGAACAAACCAGCACCACATTTGTGTTGTTCTCAATAAATCAGCACCACGTTGGTGCTGTTATTGAACAAACTAGCACCAACATTGGTGTAGGATTTTAAAATAACGCTATTTTAAACGTGGTGCTGTTTTGAACAAACCAGCACCACGTTGATACTGTTCTCAATAAACCAGCACTACGTTGGTCATGTTTTGAACAAACTAGCACCAACAATAGTTTAGGTTTTTTAAATGACGATGTTTTGAACGTAGTGCTGTTTTGAACAAATCAGCACCACGTTGGTCCTGTTTTGAACAAACCAGCACCAACATTGGTGTAGGTTTTTGAAATGGCGTTGATTTGAATGTGGTGATGTTTTGAACAAACCAGCACCACATTGGTGTTGTTCTGAACAAACCAGTACCAACATTAGTGTAGGTTTTTTTAAATAGCGTTGTTTGAACGTGGTGCTGTTTTGAACAAACTAGCACCACGTTGGTGTTGTTTTGAACAAACCAGCATCACGTTGGTGTTGTTCTGAACAAACCAGCACTACGTTGGTCCTGTTTTGAACAATCCAGCACCAACATTGGTGTAGGTTTTTTAAATAGCGTTGTTTTGAACGTGGTGCTATTTTGAACAAACCAGCACCACGTTGGTCCTAGTTTTTTAAATGACGATGTTTTAAATGTGGTGCTGTTTTGAACAAACCAGCACCACGTTGGTGCTGTTGTGAAATTTTCACTATGATTATAACTTCTTTGAAATTTAAATATACTTGAACCAGTAAGAGGTTTGTTGAAGTTAAATAGAATTGTTAACTTCTTCTGTTAATGTAAAAATAGAACATTCTCAGGATTTTTGATTATATTTGGAAAACTAAGTGTTTTAATAGTTAAGAAACTGATTAGTGTTAAGACATTTATTATTATATTTTAGTGTATCCGAATACAAATATTTCCAAGATCAAAACCAATAGAGACTTTAGAAATTCATTCTGATATGAATAATTAAAATGGGAATTCTTACATTGATTTACATCACACACAGGTTTATATTCGTGGACTGAACATGCACCCTAACAAAGTTGAAAGGAAGTAGTTCGCTTATTACCAGGATTTGGAATGCTTCTTTAATCTGCAAATGTGTGAGACATTGCATTTGGCGTGTTTGATGTTGGTGTAGACAATTTTCATCATTTGAATTGAAATTTGTAAAATCAAAATTTTTTACTGTTGGAATTTTCCTCATGTGAATTGGAATAATTTTGAATAAAACTCCATTCTATATATGAATTATACGGATATTTAAAGTCAAATGATACCATTGAACAGAAGGCATTGATGTTGTCATTCATAAAATGGCTCACTAGCAATTGAAACAGGATATTGACTTTGATCTTCATATACTCCAGTATCACGTTGGTGCTGATCTTTGAAAACTAGCACCACGTTGGTGCTGATCTTTACAGACCAGCACCACATTAGTGTTGTTCTGAGACAGACCAGCACCAGGATCTATGTGACTTGACACGCGGTCATATCTTCATATGGGAGTCTCAGAACCATGATATTATAGAGACTCTCATCTTCCATAACATGGAAATATTTTCAAAATCTAAGCCCCCTAGATGGACCTAGAGAGCTCAGATCGGACTCATTCTATGTCTAGTGGGTTAAAATGGATGAGGATACTCTAAATATACCCTCATTTACAAATTCTAAGCTTTCTCAGCATTGCTCCAGACTATGTGAAGAGTTTTTCATATAGTAGTGTTGATCTTTGAAGACCAACACCAACGTTTGTGCTGATCTTTCCAGACCAGTATCACGTTGGTGCTGTTCTGAGACATACCAGCAGCAGGTTCCGTGCCACTTGGCACACGACTTTTATCTTCATGTGGGAGTCTTAGAACCATGATTGGAGGTCATATATAAATTGTAAAGATTGTCATCTTCCATAACATGGAAATATTTCAGAAATCCAAGCCTCCTAGGTCCATCAATGAGATTTGACCAAAATCCATTGATGAACCTGGAGAGCTCAGATCGGACTCATTCCAGGTCCAGTGGGTTAAAATGAGTCAGGATACTCCAAATATACCCTCATTTACAAATTCTAAGACTTCCCAATATTGCTCCAGACCATGTGGAGAGTTTTTCACATAGTGGTGCTGGTCTTTGGAGACCAGCACCAACATTGGTGCTGATCTTTCCAGACCAGCACCACGTGAGTGTTGTTCTGAGACATACCAGCAGCAGGTTCCGTGCCACTTGGCACACGACTTTTATCTTTATGTGGGAGTCTTAGAACCATGATTGGAGGTCATATATACATTATAGAGACTCTCATCTTTCATAACATGGAAATATTTCAGAAATCCAAGCCCCCTAGATCCATCAATGAGTTTTGACCAAAACCCATTGATGGACCTAGAGAGCTCAGATCGGACTCATTCCAGGTCCAGTGGGTTAAAATAGGTGAGGATACTCCAAATATGCCCTCATTTATAAATTCTAAGACTTCCCATCATTGCTACAGACCATGTGGAGAGTTTTTCACATAGTGGTACTGGTCTTTGAAGACCAGCACCAACGTTGGTGCTGATCTTTCCAGACCAGCACCACGTGGGTGTTGTTCTGAGATAGACCAGCACCAGGTTCCGTGCCACTTGGCACGCGACTTTTATCTTCATGTGGGAGCCTCAGAACCATGATTAGAGGACATATATACATTATAGAGACTCTAATCTTCCATAACATGGAAATATTTTAGAAATTCAAAACCCTAGGTCCATCAATGGGTTTTGACCAAAATCCATTGATGGACCTGAAGAGCTCATATCGGACCCATTCCAGGTCCAGTGGGTTAAAATAGGTGAGGATACTCCAAATATGCTCTCATTTATAAATTCTAAGCCTTCCCAGCATTGCTCTAGACCACGTGGAGATTTTTTCACATAGTGGTGCTAGTCTTTGAAGATCAACACCAACGTTAGTGCTAATCTTTCCAAACCAGCACCACGTTGGTGTTGTTCTGAGACAAACTAGCACCATGTTTCGTGCCACTTGGCACGCGACTTTTATCTTCATTCGGGAGTCTCAGAATCATGATTGGAGGTTATATATACATTGTAGAGACTCTCATCTTCCATAACATAAAAATATTTCAGAAATCCAAGCCTCCTAGGTCCATCAATGGGTTTTGACCAAAACTCATTGATAGACCTGGAGAGCTCAGATCGAACTCATTCCAGGTCCAGTGGGTTAAATGGGTCAGGATACTCCAAATATGCCCTCATTTACAAATTCTAAGACTTTCCAGCATTGTTCTAGACCATGTGGAGAGTTTTTTATATAGTGGTGCTGGTCTTTAAAGACTAGCACCAACGTTGGTGTTAATCTTTCCAGACCATCACCACGTGGGTGCTGTTCTAAGACAGACCAGCATCAGGTTTCGTGTCACTTGGCACATAGCTTTTATCTTCATGTGGGAGTCTCAAAACCATGATTGGATGACATATATACATTGTAGAGACTCTCATCTTCCATAACATGGAAATATTTCAGAAATCCAAGCCCCTAGGTCCATCAATGGGTTTTGACCAAAACTCATTGATGGACTTGGAGAGTTCAGATCGAACCCATTCCAGGTCAAGTGGGTTAAAATGGGTCAGGATACTTCAAATATGCCCTCATTTACAAATTCTAAGACTTTCCAGTATTGCTCTAGACCATGTGGAGAGTTTTTCACATAGTGGTGCTGGTTTTTGAAGACTAGCACCGACGTTGGTGTTGATCTTTCCAGACCAGCACCACGTTGATGTTGTTCTGAGACAGACCAGCACCAGGTTCCGTGTCACTTGGCACGCGGCTTTTATCTTCATGTGGGAGTCTCAGAACCATGATTGGAGGACATATATACATTGTAGAGACTCTCATATTCCATAACATGGAAATAATTCAGAAATCCAAGCCCCCTAGGTCCATCAATGGGTTTTGACCAAAATCCATTGATGGACTTGGAGAGCTCAGATCGGGTCCAGTGGGTTAAAATGGTTTAGGATACTCCAAATATACCCTCATTTACAAAATTTATACCTTCCCAGCAATGATCCAAATGAGTCCAAATGTGTGTATAGAGTGATGTTGTTTTAGGAAGAATAACACCAACGTAGGGTTGTTCTTTCCAAACTAGTTCCAACGTGGTGCTATTGTTCCTAAACAAGCACCAGGGCCCATCCATTCAATGCCCTTTGAACTGTCACGTCCATTCAATGTCCTTTCACCTGTCACGTCCTTTCAATGGTATCTTGAATAACATTGATCGATAACTATTGGTATTCCTAAGCACGTGATATATGGCGTCCCTTAACCCTATAAGATTCCCCATCATTGGCTTTTCCCTGAACTATCATCCCTCACTACTTTGAATCATTGAATGACATCACAAGGGAAAGGGGTGGAGGAAGAAGCAGGGATTTCCCTACCCTGAAGGCGAGTGCATTCAGGGACCCCTTCTAATCTGATAGTTATATCCGATAGTTTCGGTAGCGCCTCATCCGTGGAAGGGAATGACATTTCCTCCCCTTCCATTTCTGACAGCCCGAGCTGGTTGCCATTTGCGGTGAGAGAATGTTTGTATTGTAAGCTTAAAGTATTTTAAATAATCTCTCATTATTGATCCATGCAGCATGCTTTTCGTCAATCACTACTAAGTTCACTACTAAATGAGTCAATTGACACTGAAATCCGGTTAGAAATGGCAAGGGTCCACGGCGAGGCTTTGAAGGTCTTGCGTGGGAAAGCAGTGGATTTTTAATACTGTTTAAATGGTCGGTACAGTTCACTCCCAAGAGGTGAAAATGATGGGCCATCAAGTGGACGACGCTCTCCTAAGGGAGAAGAAGTCAGGGTTTGACTGGGTTGAGAGGATGCGGCGTCGAGCGGAGGAAGTCCACAAAAGAAATAAAAAAATAGTTGGGAAGTTAGGGGATGGGACGACAAGCAAAGATGAATAACTTTTGTAGGAGGAATGGGAGTTATTATGCACTATTTAATGGACTTTCTATGTATTATGCAATGTTTAATTGACTTTCTATGTATTATGCAATGTTTAATTGACTTTCTATGTATTATGCAATGTTTAATGGTTTACATCGTTGACGATAATTTCCCTAATGAATTAGTGACTTGGTCAAATTTACAAAAACACACACATAATTTTCAAATTAGCCAAAAGGCACACTTTATTCCTCTTTTATCCCCCCTACCAAATTTGCATTTACTTTTTTCCAAAACATTTAATTGGTCGAGTATGCATTAATATATTTTGCAGCAAAATTATTGTTGTAAATGAAAAAGTGTATATTAGAATCGCCTCTGTCATCCCCTCCCAGTATTCCATGCATCTCTGTAAACATATTTCCTGATACCTTTCAATGCTTTTTTGTACTTTCACTTCTGTGCCAGTCATGATGGTATTGCTGATTTAGTATTTTTTAGAAATTATATGAACTTGGCTAAAAATTGCATAAATTCTTGGTACTGATCTCAGAATAGTATGCAAATGTTCTGGTTTGATTATTTGAAGTAAATTAACTCAAGAATAAAAATTCCTTTGTGTCTAATCATGGTACTCATGTAATGATTATCTTACTAATATGCAATATAGTAAAAATTTCCTTTCCCCAAACTCTATAGTGTCAAAGACTTAAACCAATTAATACTGAAATTATGCACCAAGAGAATGCATAAATGGCTAGTTTACTTGGATGGATAATAGGAGAGAAAAGATGAGAGAGCGAATAGAAGAGAAAAAAAAATCAATTGGATCACCATTTTTCATATGAAAACTTGTTCCATAATATTGCAAAGTAGACCATACTATAAATTTGTCTAACAATGATAATCTAAGTTTATACTTCTTACCTCCATCAGATTCAGCATGTCAAGAAGTTATAATCCCTAAAGTTTGAATATTCCTCCTCCAAGAATCAACAAAGAATCCAGTATGCCTCATATAAGCTATCAAAACTATTCTAAATTGGGAAGATTTACTTAAAATAAATGGATAACACATGTCTAAAGTGTAAAAGACCATTGCTAGATATCATCTTCTGGACTATCAATTTAACATTTTCCTTGGAAGTGCTGGTTCACAATGATTTCAAGAGTGCACTCATTTTTGGCTTAAATTTGATAATAAAAACATACCAGATAGTACAGAATCAAATATGTGCAAGAATTTTTTTCTTAAAAAAACATGTTGAAAAATGAAATATAAAACACTCACATGTAAAATTGTTCCAAAATCACAATTAGTAAGAGGCAATGAAACAGATGAAGGTTTCAGTGAATCTGCAAATTCTGCTAGGTTGATATTAACTTCTCCAAGGAAACTTAACCTGGAAGACCCCTGAGAAATACATTCCAGAAAGCAAATGAATAAAGCATAGCTGCAAAGCTCATATTGCATGTAGCAGTTGAAAAAGTAAGTGATCGAGTAATAGTAACATTCAGAGGCAAGCTTGTCTAATTTTGTGATTCTAGCAGCTAAAAAAAGTAAAAATTAAAAAGAACTACATACTGTAGCCACCAGAAGCTTGTACAGCTTCTCCTCATAAGTTTTTGTCTTTGCATCCTGGAGAAGTCTTGTAGTTTCATAGATTGGATCTGGCCACTTGCAGATCCCATTTCTGACACTAACTCTATTTGTTTTTGCGGTTGCTTTGCCTGTGTCGATGGGGATAAAAGATATGAACAACTTGTCCCACCTTTGTTGTGGAATCTGAAACAAGCACAGGTAGTTCTCTTAAATCTCAAGTTTCTAAAAAAAGGAGATGTCTATTAAGTTACTTGAACATGCTCATTATACTTGCTTCATATGTTATAAAAGGTGAAACAGAATATAGTAACCTGTTAGCCTTAGAATGTATTTGGTTTTCAATCATTAGATATTCTACAACTGACATCAAACTAAAATGGAAAGCAGTTTCAATACAATGAGTTGAACAATATTTACATAATATAATGATTTAGTGAGGTTGCAAAGCCTATAATTTGTTCAATAACTTATGAACATTTACCTGATAAAGAGGAAAAGGGATATTGTAAATAAACTGACCACAATTTCTATAGAAAGTTGGATACACTGAAAACAATGTACAAAACAATGAATAAATTTTTCTGTTATATTCATCCTCCTTTAGATTTGATCATAAGGTAACAAATTCCTTTGGAGTTGAAAGAGAGACGATCAGGGAGAGATCTTAAATGTTGTATGGTGTCATTACATACCATTGCAACATCTGATTACATGGAAAGAAAATCGTTAACATAGCTGTTTCTTTTACCAGGATGAAGCTCCAACAGGAATTCTAGTAGCAAATTAATGATGCAGAAACCAGCAAGAACAGTGCTAACACTAATAGAAAATTAATAATGCGGTACATCACCATAGTCTACTATATTGTGAGGAGTGTTACCATATAAAGCTTTAGGAAGCAAATCTCCTCAAGCAAAGAATCAACAAAAGAAAAAGGAATGCAAAACAGGATAAAGATAAAGTATCATCATATGAAAATAAGCACATGCAAAAGTGTGAAATCAAAGAGCTGAGAAAGTTCAGACTAAAAAAATGATAAAGTTTCATGCGACCAGCTAGTTAATTCACTGAAAGAAACAATAAAGGAAACCCAAGGGGAAGACAGAGCGTTGGTGAAGTATATTAATGCAATTCCAGCTTTGGTCACATACTTGTGTTGCATGAAACTGTAGGCGGAAGACAACTTTCACTTTTGTCTTTTCAATCTTCCACTTAGGAATCCTTGACATTGTTCCTGAATCAGCTAAATATCAGGTGAAAAAAATCACCTTTCTTCTTCTAGTTAATTGCCCATCTGAATTAATGCTTCTCAGACCGTGAACTGCATCCCTTTTAGGCAAACATTAATGCAGTAAGAAAAAGCTCATCCTCTTTTTATTGAACAGTACATGAATATAATTTGAAAATTGAACGAAATTACGAGGTGGATCTAACTGAACAGTCAAAATACAACTCTTCCAAACATCTAGAGAAACACTGTATATTCTTTCCAAATGACACATTTTCATATCCAACGACTCCAATCTCGGAGCGATCCAGTGATTATCAATATATCCACGTGAAATTGAAATTAAAACGATAAAGATACTCCGAACGCAATCGAGCAAGACTTCAACTGGGGAGAAAGATCTCCATCAAAGATCAAAAGCTTTTCACCGGCAAAGCACAAAATGCGAACCTTTGAAACACAAGTACGCCAAAATAATTCAATAATTAAGAAACACGATCCAGAGACCGACCAATCAACAAAACCCGATCTTTTTCCTGGAACAGACCCAGCTGCTTCAGATTTGTCCAACCATAAACCTAAGCTTCGAGAAAATACAGGCACAAACAGAGCAAGGAAATGGAAGAGTGCGCGCGTACGTGGGGGCAGACAGAAAGGGAACAAAGAGCAAGACGCCTGCACCTAACTCCGGATCTGGTGCGTGGCAAGCAAGCGAGGGCAGAGGAGACTCTCGCTGAAGAGACTCCGAGGCCGATGGCGCAAAGATGCTTCCGGAAATGGGCGATCGGGGAATTCCGTGGGATCGCAATGCAGTTATGCACCTCTATCGATTAGGGCTCGATCGAGCTCACCAAATCCCAGTCGAAGAGAGAGAGAGAGACGAGGTTTTTATAAAGAAAGGGACGTCGCGCCAAATCCTTGATGTTGTCTTTTTGACGATTAAGAATATTAAATAGCCAAATAAGGAAATTTTTCATTCCATCCCCTACAATACTACAATTTATATTTTATTTCAAAATACCTTATAAATTTTAAAATCACAATAGGGGTACAAACAAATCGAACCGGTTCACAAACTTTTTGAACCTGCTTGAAAAATATCTAATTTGTATTCAAAATTATTAAATTTAAGCCGAATTCAAACATGTTCGATAATTTTTTCGAACCGAATTCGAACCTATATTATTTTGTTCGATTATTCACGAATCGTTCGCGAGCCAAACTCAAATCGAATTCTAATTATTTTTATACTATTTTAATTTAAATATATTCAAATTAATGTTTGAATAATTTAAATTAAATTCAAATTTAAATCATTTCGAATTATAATTTGAACATATTCGAATTAAAATTTGAATAATTCGAATCAAACTCGAGCTCGAATTTCATTTCGAATCGAGTTCGAACCAAACATATTTATATTTTCAAGCTCGAACTCAAATATCCATATTTTTATATTATTTGACTCAATTCAATTCATTTCCTAATCACAATATTCTAAAACATTAACCCTTTTTATTTAATAAATTTTATTTTTTTAATAATGCTCAAAATTTGGGTACTTAGATTTAAATTGCTAAATTTAAGGAAAAAATTTATTCACCCCCTTTCAAAGAAGATCCTTTAAATATAGATAGACGGTCTATCTTATCTTACCTACCAAGTATATTTTAAAATTTAAAAAAAAAATATCATTTTATTCTTAATTATCAACATCATGATTACTAACTTAACAAAAACAACAATGTATTACTTTTTTAATTCCAATGAATCAAATAGATCATTAATGAGTAGGAGCGAAATAATTTCTTAAAAATTTTAGGAGACATTTTATCAGTCTTTAAAAAATAAATAATAATAATAATAAAGATATTTTTTTTTTCTAAATTACAAATATTAAAAATTTCGGTACTCACTCAACTAGATCATTACGTTCCAATTTTGAATCTAATGATCAAATAATAACACTTTCTCCCCGTCATCTTTAAGCCCACGTGGCATCGAGAACGACGGCCATGCAGGTTTTTAAACGAGCCGTAAAGGGCGGGCCCGACCCAACGAATCTGCAATCAAACCGGACCGGAGTGACAATCCCGGTCCGGTCTGTTTATCTACCCCAGCTATGGCAAATGGCAACCGGATTACAGGAGAGAGAAAATAAATAACCAGAACACGACTTCAGTTTCTTAAAAAGAGCTGAAGAACACAAAGAACCTTTAGAAAATAAGAAGAAGAGAGAAATGTCGTCTCCTTTGCTTTGCTTTTGCGCGAAGGATTGTTACTATGCTTTTGCTCTTCCTTTTCCTTTCTCTTCCTCTTCATTTTCTGCCTCAAGAGCTCTTGCTGGACATGTAGGCGGCCGTAGCTGGCTCCCAGTGACGACATGAGGAACTTTCTTTCGGTGAAGGATTTTGAAATCAGTGATAATAATGGAGAGACATCGAACTGGTATTTATAGCTAGATTTATGGACTATTTAATTTGTTTATTTTTGGTGGAGTATTTTGCATGCATTATTGTGGGCGGCAAGCAAGTGGTTTTTTGCTTGGCAAGCCACTTGTAAAAGATATCAGAATCTATGGACAAAAACCGTGGATGCCACGTGGGATTCAATATGATTTATTTTTTTTTAATAAAAGCATACTAATAAATTAAGGAACAAACAAGAGAGATTACACCTATTTCAATACTACAAATTACTTACAACAGATTGGTAAAAGATAAATTATTGTAAAAGACAAGTAAAACCAGTCAGATATAAGACAAACAATAGGCGAATTGATGAGTTATAAATGCATTTTGATTATTATCTAGAAATTGCACCAACAAAACAAGTAATTCACCTGGTTGATTTGTGTGATTAAAGATACCTGTATAGGCTTGAGCACCAATAAGAAAGATAGCCTTGTAAAAACAAATAAGTGATATGTGTATGATATGCACTAACACAACTTTATGAAGTTCTCTCTCTCTACAAATCTCCTAGATATGGTAATCTAATCACACAGAATAAATGCTCAGACAATATGGTAGTAGTGGAAGCAAAACTAAGAGTTGAAATAGGACATCAATAAGGTACAGTTCAGAAGCCACCTTCAAGAAAAGGTACCAATTCTCATAAATAACATCTAAAATTTAGGCGTACTACTCGGTGATCACCAACAGAGGAGAGTGGAGTTTCAATATACAAACAGTCAAAGTAATCCTTAAAACAATGCTTGATAGGAGAGGGCTTCAAACTTAGGCCAATGGTTATGCAGTGATGTTCTGGTATAAAGAAAGGGGCAGGTAGGAGGAGACAGACTTGTACATCTGGTCGTCTGGTCTAGGCTTGAGGCTTCATATATAGGCTGGCTCCAGGCTTCTCAGACCCAAACTGTTTTAATAGGACAGCAAGGCAACCAAGGTGAAAAAGGTTAGCTGCATTAGAAGTCTATTATAGGTTTTTAGGGCCATCAAAGAGAGTAACAAAGCTCCTAAAGTATGTTGGAAATCACTTCGTGCATTCCAGAATAAAAAAAGATGTTCTACCTGTCTGTCCTACTCACTGAAGTTTTAATAATCATGATGTTTCCCATGGGAATATCTGTTAGGACCAGATAACCTGGTAAAACAAGCTAATGATTAAGGCGATGAGAGTAATTTTCTGTCGAAGAATATTAAAAGCTGTAAAGATACTGAACAGTTGCAATTTGTTGGTAAAAAAACATGCTAAAAAAATAGGCTATCTAAAGCATCCTTGGAATGGAGGTAAAAACATGGCCACAGAAAGGTCTAGAACCTATCAGATGTCAAATATCATTGGTAACTGATGTTCAAGTCATAGTCACAAGAGTATTGCATTACTAGGAATTGATTCTCAAGTTTAGTAACATAAGGTTTTGCAATAAAGTATAAATATAACATGCACGTCCATGGAAGGTGATTACTTTCATATGCTATACCTTGGGTTTCTAAGAAGAAAAAAGAAACAAGATAAAGCTTGGATTCAGGTCTCGAAATCATATGGAAACAGGATTCAGGTCTCGAAATCATATGGAAACAGGATTCTAACTGGCAGAAAAAATGTATTGAAAATCTTTGACATGTAGCCTATGCCTACTGCAATCTGCAAGCTTTGAAGAAACTTAAACTATAAATAGATAAAATCAATGTCATTGACCGCCAAATAATGAAACATTATATTGTTAATTTCTGACACCTACATAGTCCAGAAAACTCAAGCCATTTGCATTTTATCTTACCATATTCTATTATACTGAAAGTGCAACTACAGAAAGTGCAAAACCTACCATATTCTATTATACTGGATAGGCCATTGTGAGAAAACCAGAAAGTATTCAAGTTTGACAAGGAAATCGTGTTAGCCTTTTGCCTTTTATCTTTTTATGTTCACAATCTACATTTGAAATTTAAAAGCTAGATTTCTGACGTCACTTACTACACCAGATTGAGACAGCAAACCCCAAAAACGAATCATATTATCTGACACAAGAATTAATAGTGTATTTGTTACTGATATTTCCTTTCTATTTTTTTCACTGAATTACCAGTATATATCTAGGACAATAAGCAATGTACCTTATTTCATTTCAATAGGGCACAAACTTTACTTTGCATCCTTAACCTTAATAAATTTTTCAAAAGAGTTTTGCTTGTTTGGTTCGGAAAATTTTCTAAAGACTCATCATCTTTTAACATCTTTTTTTTATTTTCTGAATATAGAAAAAAAATTGGTTACAGAAGAAAAATTCTAGAGTAGAACTTAGGCAGAAATCATTCATTACCTCACAACTGTTTATAAATATATGATCAAAGATAAACTAGAAAATTTATTTCTTTTCGAACTTTCAACAGATCATCAGCTTTTTACTCATCTAAATTATAACTTCAAAATTATTAATTGCTGCAGTCCAAACACAATTAGATGGAGTGATGCTAAAATAATATTGTTCAAATTTTCAACAATCCTATAAATGGCTACATTAGTATTCTAATTTATATGCCCATCCCAATGTATGATTCCTTGCAAAGCATTACCAGTAACATTTAAAGTCTGCAAATAAATTTAGAAAACAAACCATACGTTCTGAAGGAAAATAAAACATTACCCAGTGCTACCGTAACGGGAAGGGTATCCATCATATGAACTGTAGCTGCTACCACCATCCTAAAGGTAGTTACAAATAATTAATGGAATTTCAACCAGCTAACATGCAAATGCTGACTACCCAAAAGGCTAGATAGATATGGGAGGGGGGACATACCTGAGAACTACCATAGTCTCCATAAGCATCAGAGGGCAGCAAATCTCGGGAAGTACCATATCCTCCAGAATATGAAAACCCACGGCCATGCACCTTACTATCCCTGCCTCCATAATATTTTGACCCATCATAAGCATCAGCTGGGAAACGATGGTGAGGAGCAGAAGAAGCATGTGCAGATAATGTGCTCTCTCTTCTTTCAAACAAATTGGCTTTCAGACGAGTTGTCACATGAACAAGAGCATTTCTTGCAATGTCAATCTCTCCACTAATCTGTATAAAATAATAAATGCAGAAAATCAAAACATTTTTGGTGTCAAGACTTGCTTAATCAAATACAATATAGACAGCAGGTTGTGTGACTTACCTGAACCATCTCATCATCTTCAGAAGCAACTTTTGGAACATTTTCTTTTGAAAGCACCCGTATATTTGCTCGTGTTGTCCTCCTCATCTCAGAGATGATTGATCCCGCTTTACCAATCAAGCAACCAATCTGTGATGTGGATACCAGAAGGCGGGTGGTATATGAAGGTTCAGCAGATTCTTTTTCACTACACCGGGGCTGCAAGCGGACTGCAGCATCTATTGCAGGAGAGATTGGATCATCGAAGAACTAAAATATAAATATCAAGAGAAAGTAGTAAGCATAAGGGAAGCGAAAGAAAACTACATGAGTATATGCAAATAAGTTGTTCAAAATGTGAAGTTGTTCAACCTCTTTAGCAGAAATTGTGATTATGCAGTCATCTTCAGCAGAGTTACTATCTACTTTAACAGATGCTCCGGATTCCTGCCTTATCTGGTTAATGATAACACCATTTTTTCCTATTACACCTCCAATATTTGCAGAAGAACAGAGGAGACGTAAGCTGAACTCCTTTGCAGCACCTTCATCTCTAGCAGGTGGGTAAAGCCAGTCTACTGCTGCTTCTCCTTTATAACCTCTATAAGAACCTACCAAAGGGCCAATACCAATTACTGGGCCTGCAGTGCTTGAGACTTCAAACTGATTTGTACCAGAGAACGCTGAGGGTGAAGTGGCAAAAAGAAGGTGGTGTGACCGAGATGGATTATCATGCAGCCGAGATGAAACTTGAAAAAGAGCCTTCTTCACAACTGATGCTTCTCCATTAATCTGTTTCCAAACAAGATAGAAGTGCAATGAGCTTAATCTTTAACTAAAATTCACCTCATATAAAGTAACAGATTATTAAAACAATAGCATCTCATCACACTGGCACAGGAGAATACGTTTCTATGGTAGTTGGCCAATGCAGAAAAAGAACACAACTGGAGTTTACAACTATAGCATTTGAAGGTGGGAATGGCATATGAAAACCAGTACACATTTGACAAACCAACATCTACCTGTATCACACATAGAAAAGCTCTATGATAGAGTAACAAAAAATAGTCCAAATTATCATTCTTAGTTAAAGTAGTATACTACATGTTATGCAACAATGCCAGTGCCATGACTAAATGCTTTCAAATAGATGGCATATTACAAAAGATGAAATGATTGGAATACCTGAAGTAGTTCATCACCACTAATGGCACAAGCTGGGAGACGGTCACTCTTATGAATCCGTACTTGAGCACCAGTGTCACTACGAATACCTTGAATGATTTGTCCTCCCTTCCCAATGATACTCCCAATCTGATCAGATGGCACAAGTAGTCGAGCAGTAACTTGAGGACTGTCACCATCATTATCTTCGTCACCCACTACATCATCAGTAACAAGTCGATCATGGACCTTGAAGAGAGCATCTTGTGCAGGACAGACTTTCTCATCAATATCTTCAAGTGTATTGGTTTCTTCCCCTGTGCTAAAAATGGTTATGGCACGCTCATCACAACCACGTACAGTCTCCCCAATTCTAATTCTAGCTTGTGTTTCAGATCTCAATTGCTTCACAATCTCACCACCCCTCCCAATGATGCTTCCTATCTTCTTTCCTGGACACAAATAACGGAAAACACTGTCCTCAGGCCCAGGAACGTAGGTGTCTCTTTCTTCACCAGGATTTCTTCTCTTGCTTCCTCCATTTTCAGAATGATCAGAGTGAGAATAAAATCTTTTCCCATTGTTGTTTCGACGTCCAGCCATTGCTTTAAAATATCAGGGGTTTATCTTCTAGAACAAATATCCACTGTGGAACAATAACAATTTCCTTTTCTAAAAGAGAATTTCTTTGCATAAAAAGTGCGGATGAACAGACGAAATTCGATCTAATTTTCCAAAATTAACAGACTATAGAAGTATCTGCAGCACAGGGATCGATTTAATTCACGCGAACATACACATATACTGAGTCAAAACCAACGTATACCGCTATCATAGAACAAATATTCATTTTTACTGAACTCGAAGATCAATTAGGCAGGAGAAGAACTATGAAGAAGAGATCCTCACTCCCCATGCAAAAGAGAACCTTAGATGACCATCTTCATGTCGCTATCCTAAGGAACCCCCGAATCCAGAACCGAAGCGACTGAAGTTCGCGCCAGAGAATGGAAAGAAAGAGACCCGCAGATACGAAGAAGCCAATTTGATAGAAACAAAAGAAATCGCATACCTCGAGATCTTTGTTGGCTCCGAGGGAATCCACGGACACTGCGGAAACCCTAGTGCGATAGCAAACGATCCTCAACACGGCCCCGGTCTCGCCTATTTATACACGAAGACCTATTAGCAGCTGTTCCCGGAATTTAGCCGAAACACCAATTGTAATTAATCACATATAGCAAAAAACAGTGGGCCCCACGACATCGGCTAGTCATAGCGTTGGAAATCCTGTCCGCTGTCTTGAATAAAAGACGATAATCAAACTCCCGTTCGGGTAGGCGGATTCTATCCGAATCCAATTAAGGTCGAAGTCAATGCTTTTATGAAAGATTGAGACCAATTTAAAATTAAAGTGTTTAATGATTTAAGTTTATATAAATAGTAAAAATATCAATGCTAGAATAACACATTTAGATAATTTCGACATCTATGTATCATTTTAATACAAAAAGAAAGGTGAAAAAAAATTAAATACAATTTATAATTTTCTTTTCTTTGAATAAAAATTAACAAGTTTAGTAATGAAAATAAGGAATGCAAGAACATGAAGATGAGAGCTGAAATTTTCCAAATACATGTCGATGACGACAATGTCGACTCCCTTGATCCTCCGGCATTGCCTTGGACTCGGTTGGGCCGTTATCGGTCGAATTGACCCCCTTGGACTCTTCTCTTGCTCATTTACTCCTCCAAGTTTGAAGAGAATGTAACTACTAGCATTTGGTATTTAGTTAATTTAAACAGGCATGCTCAAAATAAGATACCACATTTGCTAAATCTCCAAACCAGTAAGACGACATCCGCGACTACACGCGTTTAGCAAAAGACATGATTATCCTCGGACCGCAAGAGTTTTGTTTCGCGAAAGACATACTTGGAAAAGAAGATGAGAAGCGAAGAGGTTTAAAGAAAACCACAAGGATGCTAGATATGTTGGTCATGCTTTGGTTTCAGATTCACTGATAGCAGCAGTTTCTTCTCTATTTGGCTTGGCTTCCTCAGCACCAACATCATCATCACCATCATCTTCTGAAGAAACAACATCAAATTAACAGCAATCTACAACTCAATCACAATCACCGTGATCCAATGAATATTGTGATCAAAAATATAAACAAGACAAGGGTGTTATTCGATGGCATTTGACGAGAATATAAACAACATAGCAAGAATGATAACTATTTTGTTGCTCTTTGCGTGCGAAGCAATAGAAAAAACTAACCTCCATCCTTATCAGCAGGATGTGTGAACTCATCATCATCATCTTCATCACCATCAAGTTCGTCATCAACCCCACCCATATTCAAGTTCTGCACATTAAAACAAAGATGATGATCTACAATGAGTACTGATCGACAGTATTCCCTTCGAATTTAGGCAAGATGACCCACCGAGAAGTCCATGCCATCAAAATTCATGCCCTCGGCTGCACACGCACAAAAATTAACAAATCAAGAAATGGAGTTTCAATTGCTCCTGCAATATATAGTAACAAACTATCGAAAGGAGAAAGTAATCACATTTATTTTCTTTCTCATCTTCTTCATCAATCCACTTGTCCCAATCGACTTTCAAATAGACAGGAGGCTTCCCTCCCTGCTTTAACAGCCTGCTCCACCATTTCTTCTCAGCTTTCTTGATGAGGTAGTAGATGGTCCTCAAGCCAACAGCTTTTTTACTCTCCTGCAATGTTCATGTCAATCTAGGGGCTTGAATAGTGAATTCAAGGTGTTACATTTGTAGTCAAAACATATTCTTTGGTACTTACATCGACATTAACCTTGTCGAACAACTCGAAATCAAGCTCATACGGAATGTTCTCTGCTCCACTAGTTGCAGAGAAGTAGAAACGACCTTCTGGCTGCAATGTGAGCTTAACATCCTTTGCATCCGGCAGTTCGATTGTAATATAAATTGTGTCAGAACTTTGTGCCCATTTTGTAGATGGATGTCGGCTACAGATGCAGGAAACCAACAAGGTAATCATTCAAAATGGAAACAACAAGATAACCATTTCTTATATATAAAAAACAAATTTTGTTATTGCTAGCTATGAAACAAACTCTGGACTTAAACAAGTATATGCAAATGGCGACCTGAAAAAACAAGACATACTCTAAGATCATGAGAATTAAATTGTAATTTGCTGAATATAATTCAAGTTTCTTTTTTTTTTTCTCCCAATAGCTAGACTTCAAGAGACGTACAAAGAAATTGGCAAATTCTATACTAAAAGATTAAAGACATTCAAATCTGTTCTTCATATGGTTGTAGATGGATGTCGGCTACAGATGCAGGAAACCAACAAGGTAATCATTTCTTATATATATAAAACAAATTTTGTTTTTGATAGCTATGAAACAAACTCTGGAGTTAAACAAGTATAGGCAAATGGCGACCTAAAAAAAAAGACATACTCTGAAATCATGAGAATTAAATTGTAATTTGCTGGAATATAATTCAAGTTTTTTTTTTCTTCCAATTGCTAGACTTCAAGAGGCGTACAAAGAAATTGGCAAATGCTATACTAAAAGATTGCAGACACTCAAATCTGTGCTTCATATCGTTGTAGATGGATGTTGGCTACAGTAGCAGGAAACCAACTCATTCAAAATGGAAACAACAAGGTAATCATTTATTATATATAAAAAAATAAATTTTGTTTTTGCTAGCTATGAAATAAAATCTGGACTTAAACAAGTATAGGCAAGTGACGACCTAAAAAAACAAGACATACTCTGAAATCATGAGAATTAAATTGTAATTTGCTGAATATAATTGAAGTTTCTTTTTTTTTCTTCCAATTGCTAGACTTCAAGAGACGTACAAAGAAATTGGCAAATTCTATACTAAAAGATTGCAGACACTCAAATCTGTGCTTCATATGGTTGTAGATGGATGAACCAACAAGGTAATCATTCAAAATGGAAACAACAAGGTAATCATTTCTTATATATAAAAAAACAAATTGTACTTTTGCTAGCTATGAAACAAATTCTGGAGTTAAACAAGTATAGGCAAATGGCGACCTGAAAAAAACAAGACATACTCTAAAATCACAAAAATTAAATTGTAATTTGCGGAATATAATCAAGAGACGTACAAAGAAATTGGCAAATTCTATACTAAAAGATTGAAGACACTCAAATATGTGCTTCATACGGTTGTTGTGAATGACTCTCGAAACTAAATTCCACAGGAAAAAAATACTCATTTTTTAAATCCAGGAGTTGAACATGCAAAAAAGAAAACATAGAATCGAAGAGGGAACTGAGGCCATTCTCGTAAGGACAACTATGCTAACCTAGCACATCTAAAGCCCTAGCTGAAACACGATGCCCAAAAATCCCAAAACAACAACAACAACAACAACAAATCGAGCAAAGAACCGCCGCTGAACTAGAAAAATAAGGAGCCGACGGCTTACCTCATCTTCGACATGGAAATTAGAAGAGAACGCTAGAATCGATGAGGAATTTTTCGAATAGTAAAGCGTAAAATCCAATGATGAATAGAGCGTCGAGGCTGAGGCAGAGAGAAGACGTGGGAAAGAGAAGCTTCGGGGGAAACCTAGATAGTTCTTAGGATCCATCGGCGCCGCTTCCAGAGAACGATCTCAGCCGTCCATTTATATGGGCTGGGCTGTCTTACAATCCGTGGGCCGATTTATACTCGTTGTTGTCCGTACGGACGAATAAGGAAAATAATCTTTCGTCCAATTTATTTTAAATTTTATTATTAAAATATTCTGAATGTGGACTGTGGAGGTAGATTTCGGGATTTCTTATTTAACGTATCTAATTTTTATAATATCAAAATCATAATTACAAGATTTGGATGGTATAAAAATATATAATATCAAAATCATATACTACATTTCCGTTATACTCCTCTTTCTTTTTTTTCACTGCTTTTAGAAATTTATCTCTTTTTATTTAAAAAAAAATATTTAATATATTCAAAAATATCATTACTCTCAATTTATACTATTAAATTTAGTTAGAACATTTAGTTTAAAATAATTGAGAATTTTTAAAATTCATTCGTCAATTTTGAATTCCTTTAACTTAAAGAATTCGAAATCATTTTAAATTAAAATTAATATATTTTTTTGAAAGTCTCATTAATATATTTATATCCTTTTATATATATATATATATATATAGTTCTGTTAGCTTGCATTGCTGAGGTGGTCACCTGTACATCATTGATCAAAATATATGTGATATGATCAGTGATCAGGATTATGTCACCTCAGCAGGTGCACATGGTTGTGCAGGATAAGATGTATAGGCTATCAAAACCCT
>JBBUKS010000060.1:6443963-6505674 GCA_038050645.1 Hedychium gardnerianum
GTTTTGATGTATGACAACAGGTTAAAGTTAGGGTGTTACTATTTAACAAGTTGAGCTAAGTGTGCAGGGTTGACTGAATTGACGGATCTAGAGGGCCAGACACAAGGCAGAAGTCCAGATGTGCGATTCTGGCAGGAAGTCTAGCTGGGTCAAAGAGGACCAGACAGTTGGCGGGAAGTCTAGTTAGGTCAGGGAGGACCAGACGATTGGCTAAAGTCCGGATGTGAAATTCCGACAGGAAGACCTGGTGGGTTAGAGATCAGACGTCGAGGAGGTTACTCGACAAATGGTAAGTGAGGTAAGAAACTGCAGGAGCGAATCTAGTGAGGACGAGTCCCCGGTAGGGACTTAGGTGCTGGTCCAACTTAGATCCAAATTGGAACCCTAAGTTGAAACCGTGATTAAATCCTGGTCGTGGTAAGACATGATTTAAGTCATAATTATATATATTTAGCAGTTTATTCTAACTCTATGTTGCAGGAAGACTAACATTTTGCAGAGTTGAGATTTACGCTTGTTCGGTCGATCGAACAAGTTTATCAGTCGACCGAACATGCCAAAAATCAGCAAGTTGATTAGATCAATTGGAGGATCAGTCGACCGAACAAAGAGGTTCGGTCGACCGAACTATGAGATAAGATCAGCGAGTTGATCGAACCAGATAAGATGAGGGAGAATTGGAGGATCAGTCAATCGAACGGTGAGGTTCAGTCGACCGAACACAAATATTATCCCGAAGAGACAGCATCTGGACGGGAAGCTGGGCTAATTCAGAAGGATCAGTCGACCGATCATGGAGGATCAGTTGACCGATAAACTTCGTACAGTGAAAACTGATCCCGAGTTTAGTGGATCAGATAAGGTCAAGATCTTCTATAAAAAGGAGACCCTGCGTTCGAGACAACAACAACAAAACTATTCAGAACGCTCCTCTCGACTCTCTACACAAAAGAACCCGCTCAAGCAACATTCTGCGCCGAGATCTTCACCAGTACTCAAGCCAGCATCATCTTCATTCTAAGTGTTGGGTAACAAATGTTTTCTATTTATTTACTTTTCTTACTTGCATAAGTTGGTGTAGGTTTGTAACACCAACTTTATTTTATAATCGGATCACTCTTCCAGGGGTTACCAGAAGAAAATATTAGTGGATTGCCCAACGATACGATCTAAAGGGTTGTGGGCCTTGGAGTAGGAGTCGGCGAAGGCTCCGAACCAAGTAAACCAATTGTGTACATTCTTTTTTGTTTTCTTTTCGCTTTTCCGCTGCGTACTCAAAATTTTCGAAGAGTTTCAAAATCGAAAAAAAAAGTTTTTTAAAACACGTGATTCACCCGCCCTCTCACGTGCCCTCGATCCTACACATACCACTCATATGAGTGTTATTCAATTTGGTGAAGTCTAGATCTAGTGGGAGTTTGTACTATATATGTTTTCTATATATGTTTGGTTATATTGTTAAAACTTATATATTTAGATATTTTCTAATCAAATATAAAGTTCAATGCATTTTGTATAACTTAAGTTAAAATTTTGATCTCACTTTGGTTAAGGAGGATCAGTTGAAAATTGACATGAATAGATCATCTTATATGTAATTTTCATGTCACACATTCATGATTGATCTATGTCATTTGATTGTATTGATATACTTGACCATTATTGGTTTAGTTGTAATAGATACAACAAAGACTATATTGATCTTATGTTTATATAATTAATGGACGAGGTGGTTAAGGAAACTTTATTGCTATGATGACAAAAGTTTTGAGCTTATTAAGGTTAATACATTTATAAGGTTACATATATGACCCAATGAGAGATTATTAGAATTCTGGGGTCATAATTGTAATTATAAATATCTAATGTCATTAATTAAATAAGTCATATATTAACGTGGAATTTAAAAAATTGACTTAATGACTTAATTATCATGAATAAAATAGTATAGATATCACATATGTAATTTTTAATTTATTCAGGGACCAAATTAGAAATAAGCAAACTTAGGCTTCTATAAATAAGGGTTATGTTCCCAGTTTGTAGAACGATGATTATATTTTGTATCTCATCGATAAAACTCTTTGAATATTAAGAAGTCTGTAAATTGAAGATCATTTTTAAAATCAATTGTAAATGATGAGTTTTGGTATGCTTCCGCAATTCTTAATATTATGTTTATGTTTTCTTAAAAATTGAATAGGGTTTTGTGTTGAGATTTATCAACCCATTTTTCTATCATAGATTTCTTACCAAAAAAAGAAAAGAAAAACACGTGATTCTACTATCCTCCATTGGTCGGTTTAAAGAAAGGATGGGGTTTGTGTGCTTGGGTGTGGAGTTTTGATGATTTAGCCCGACTTCGATCTACCTCAACATCCACTCTTTCAGTCTGATCGATCGAGCGGCAATGCTTCGATAAACTTATTGACATAGCTCTTGCTGAATTAGGACTGACTTAGTCAGTGAGTCCATCAACCTATAACATGTTCTAGTTCTCGTCTACACATTGTTAAATAAGTTGAGCTTCCTCATCGAAACCTTCACATGGTATGAGCTAGTCGTCATCGGATCAAGAGAGCTCCCTTTTCTTCATCGATGCCTTGCAAGAAGCCAATATTCATGTCAAGAACTAGAACATGATCTTTTCTTCAATAAACTCAAAGTAAACGTAACGAGAGTCTTCATCATACACATGCATTTCTATTTTCTAGCCTTTGATTTCTAAGCCACTATGAAAATCTTTAAGCATGATGAAAAATGACTACGTATGAATCATAACTTTATAACTTTCGGTTCAATTGATATTGTCAATCTTCGACGATTCCACCTTATATAATATTTTAAAGTTAAAAACATCTTTAAAGCCACAATATTGTTAAGATGAGAGAGTGTTTTGGTTCTATTTTATTAACTATATTGCATAAATATAATATTTTAGAATATGAAGGATAAAATTTAAAAAATAAATACGAAAGATAAATAAAAATATTAATTGTTAGAAGATGTGTCAACATCCTAAATGACATGAATCTAACCCAACTAAGAAGATTCTTAACACAAGAACCAATAAGATTTTTTGCTTTACTTTTGTTAAAAATGGATAGAAATTAAAATAAAGGGCTAAACATACTCCCATACAAAATGGTATATTCCCACGAGAAACAAACAAAAGGAACCTAAACAACACTTAATCTACGTTTATGGGCAGCTAAATATATCTCAATGTTTGAAGATATTTGTATATAAAAGATCTAATTATGCTTGTTTAGGACCAATTGTTCATATGTGACTTTGATCTAGTGGCAAGTGGACACTTTGCATATATCACACTCAGTTATTGAATAAAAAAATATACTTGTTTCATTGTTATTTTTTTTTAATCATAATTATTTCTTATTTTAGGACAAAATGATCCAATTAAGTTTCTTCTAGGATTCACTTGAGAGTAATGACAAGTACTAAAACATCACTAAAGGCCTCAAATGGACAATAAACATGTCATTAGGTTAATTTCTCAATCCCTTATCCACCTCTCCGACTTCACCCAATCTTCTCCCTTATTCTCCAATATTTAAAAATATTAAATATTATAGACATTTAAAAACAATATAAAAACCCTAAACAAAAGTAGGTATTACTTTTCATTTTATTTAACCTAAGTTAACTATGACAAGATTGACTTTATATACCCCTACATCACTACATGACATTTCACTAGTTTGGCACTATTTTATGAGGTAATTCTAATCAAGTCTTGACAAGGTTTGAGTGGTTTTGGTGTAGGCAAATATATATATATATATATAAATAGAGAGAGATAGAGAGAGATAGAGGATTTTGAGAGTCTATACATTTTATCTTGTATAATCATATATACCTGTTGAGGTGGTATAATCCTGATCACTGATCATATCACACATTTTTTGATCAATGATGTGCAGATGACCACCTCAGCAGGTGCATATAGTTGTACATGATAAAGTGTACATGCTAACAAAACTCTCTCTCTATATATATATATGTGTGATATCTTATTTGATTATTTATATATATATAAATAATATTTTATTTGATTATTCGTATGTAATTGTACATGATTTTTACTATAGCAGTGTCTTATCAATTTTTTAATAATTTTTTATGATAGTAGTATTTTGTTAAAATTAAAAAAAATCATACATTTATCCCTCCAATATAATATACATCGTCTTTTTCTGACATATGCATTCATCTAACATATGTATTATTTTCTACACAATTATAGCAGCTACGATTTTATAATTGTTACAATTACAATTATTATTTTTATGTTGTAGCAGCTACAATTTCGTAATTACTACATAAGTATAGCAGCTACGAAACCATAGCTGCTATAATTGTGTAACTGCTACAACTGTATAGTTGCTATAATTATGCTATAAACTTTTAAAAATTATAACTTTTGACTCGGATATCAAAATGAGACGATCTTTTTTTAAAAAAAATTATAGATCTCTGAACGAGCTTATTAAAAAAAAGGATCATCTCATTCTAATATCCGAGTTAAAAGTTATGACCTTCGAAAATTTACTGCACAATTATAGGAGCTGCACTACATAATTGTAGCAGTTATGGTTTCGTAGCTGTTACAACTGTAATTATTTTTTATATAGTAGTAACTATGATTTCGTAACTGCTATACAGTTATAGTAGCTATAAAATCATAGTTATTATAACTGTATAGCAGTTGTAATATGTGTAATTGTTATAATTATATAGCAAATTTTTGAATATCATAATTTTTTATTCAGATATCAGAATAAGACTATCTTTTTTTTGAATTATAGACTTTGAACAAATTTTGATTAAAAAAATGTATCGTTTCATTCTGATATCCAAGATAAAAGTTATGATTTTTAAAAATTTATTACATAATTATAACAGTTATATATATTGTAGCAACTATATATGTTATAATAATTATACAGAGTTATGATTTCATATATATATATATATATTTATTTATTTTTAAAAACAATTGACAAAAATTAGGAATTAGTAAGGTTATTTCACGCACATGCTCTAACCTAAGGTTATGTTGCTGATGTTGCTATTGTGGCAACACCTCATGCACTAGCCAACGGCTCATCCCGTGGGGACTAAGTCCCAACGGCAAGATTAGGAATTAGTAAGGTTATTTACACCAACAGCAACATCAAGCACATATGGGTCCCTGCTCTTCTATAAATAGCGGGCGAGCTCGGTGGAAGCTGAACAGAGCAAAGCAGAGCAGTTAGTAGCTCCGGCGTCGTCGACTTCGCAGATGACTTCGTCCAACGACATCCACGACATAGAGGTGATCACGGCCCAGAAATTTTCCGCTGCCGACGACACCTTCTCCTGGACCGGGGCCAAACTCCGCCGGCAGAAGAGTTTCAAGGACATCTTCCCGCCCCACCTCTTCAGAAAGGTCTCCGTCAATTAACTCTTCATCTCATTCTTAATCGCCTTCAGAATTGCGACGGCGAGCTGGCGTGCAGGTCGTGGCGGAGGTGATCGCTACGTTTCTGCTGGTGTTCGTGACGTGCGGCGCCGGAGCACTGAACCGGAACAACCCCGGGGTGGTGTCGCAGCTGGGGGCGTCGGTGGCCGGAGGGCTCGTGGTGACGGTGATGATCTACGCGGTGGGGCACATCTCCGGCGCGCACATGAACCCCGCCGTCACCTTGGCCTTCGCCGTCGCGAGGCATTTCCCCTGGATACAGGTTCCCTTCTACTGGTCGGCCCAATTCACAGGCGCCATGGTCGCCGCCTTCATCCTCCGGGAGCTGCTCCACCCCATCACCATCCTCGGCGTCACCACCCCCTCTAACACCGCCGCTCGTGCCCTCGTGATGGAGATCATCGTCACTTTCACCATGATGTTCGTCACCGCCGCCGTCGCTACCGACACTAGAGCCGTCAGTATTTTTTTCCCATCCATTTTATTTAAATTATAATAAAATTCGAATTAATTAATATATGCAGGTCGGAGAGTTGGCCGGATTAGCCGTCGGCTCCGCCGTGTGCATCACATCCATCCTCGCCGGGTAAACTAATTAACGAATTAATTAATTGCAATTAGAGTAATTAATTAACTGGATGAGAAACGCAGGCCTGTGTCTGGTGGCTCGATGAACCCGGCGAGGACGCTCGGGCCGGCGGTGGCGAGCAAGATCTACGACTCCCTCTGGGTTTACTTCGTTGGCCCGGTGGTGGGCACCGTGTCGGGCGCCACCGCCTACAACTTCATTCGCATGTCGGAGAAACCGCCACAGCCGCTGCCACTGTCAGCGAGTGAAACCGCCGATAGCGCGCCGAACAAGTCACCATCTCTGAAGCTCCGGCGGACGAGGAGCCAGGAGATGGCCGCCGCCAGCCCTCGCAACGACTAACTGTGACCGTGTTTACTGAACAATCTACTCCACTCCATGAATATTACAATCATAAGAACAAGTATGAAATTGCAAACTTCCATCAGTAAAAGTTTCCATGTTTGATATTTGAATATGGAACACTAATCGATACATCAGAGTGAAGAATGCCATAAAATAAACTGCCATATTTACGAAGATATAACCTAGAATATGTGAGAAGAGATTGATTCAAACAATGATTAAGTTGGGAAAAGAATACAAGAAAGTGATGAACAAGTTTATTTCCTCATGGGAGAGAGGTAACAATGAAATGGCAGAATGGTAACACATTTGAATCTAACAAAGATGATAACTTTCAGGGAACCCTAGGAATATGCGGCTACATCGAGTTATTATATGCGCCGATACTGCACGATCCTCGTGAAAATTCTCATGCTGAATGGCAACTCGGAAGGGGTTAAAAGTATCAGTTGTAAGGTGGTTACATAAGTAACATCTGAAATTTCAGGAAGGCAGATATCAATATTTACCCTGGCAAAATCAGTATCGAATACCCTTCAACCGATCTTGCATATCCGCCTTAACTGAGCAGCACATGAAACGAGTTTTCCGATACAATTCAGCAGCCCATGACAGCGCAATTGTACACAAAACTCCCACAATGCTTGCTGGCAATCATGCTCCAGACCGGAGGTCCATCTCTTGGAGTCCATGAGTTGAGTTCGATCATTCCACCCCCGAGCATCCTAGGTCCACCGATTACGATAAGACGTTCTCCACAAGCTCGGAAAGCTAGCCCCCAACCATTCACTGAATCGGGCCTCTCGGGCAATTTGCCCAAATTTATCCAAGAGTTATTTTGCTTGTCATACTTCCTAACCTCCTTTTCTGCATAATCAGCTGCGTATAATTCATCATTAACTACTGCAACGAGCGGAGGTGCCCCGCTAGGGCCGTTCAGCCCCTGAGACATATTGGGAATGATTCTCCAAGTGTGTTTCTCCATATCGTATTCTTCTCCGCACGTTAACAATTCTGTAGGGCTACTCATTCCACCAATCACATAGAACTTGTTTTCCATAAACACACCTGAACACATCTTCCTCGGTTTATTCATGCTAGGAAGACTAACCCAAGTTTGTGTATTAGAATTGTAGAGTTCGGCAGAATTCAATATATTACCTTGGGCATCTATGCCACCAGCTACGATAGCTCTCTCTCCGAAACTGGCAGATCCAAACAGACACCTAGGGGAGTTCATCTCCACACCTTGGGACCAAGAATTTGTCAAAATGCTATACCTCAGCACGATATGAGAAATACGAGATGTGTAGTCTCTTCCGAAAACAAGGAGCTCTGTGCCCACGGCCAACGATTCCTTATCAGACCGCATGAAGAAATCATTAGGAGGCATTCTTGGCAAAGAAATCCATCTACTGAAATAAGGATCATATGCTTCCCATTCAAGTATGTTGCAAGAGAAATATACCCAATGTTCAATGATGCTTGCCTGCCTCCTCAGCTTGTAGAGCTCACCGGTTTGTATGAGAGAGTTAAAAGCTCGGTTCAAGGAAGCAAGGATGCCATAGTTTGATCTGGAGCAATGAAGGAGGCACTTGATAGACATATCGCGACCAATTTGACTAATGAGAGAAGTTGTATCAGAGAAACCATCATCATCATCACCACCACCACTAGGGCAACCGGATTCATCGAGAGGCAATGTTGTCTCTTCCCGAAAGGGAGGAGGCTCAGTGGATCTTTCCCGTTTCACTTTAGCTTCTTGTAGCTCTAAGGATTCCACGGATGGCGGGCGTTTGTTGGTTTTAATCTCAAGGAGCTGGCAGGTCATGTAAGCCCACTCGGATTCTTGCTCAAGGGAGCTCCTCAATGTTTTTCTGGTCAAACAAGACTCATTCTCTATCATTTCCTTCCCTCCTTACCAAGAACGCCAGCCCTTCCTTAGGAACACGTTTGAACAATCTCTGTCATCCGAAAGCTAAAGCAAAATTCCTATTGCAGAGGAGAAAAAGGAAGAAAAGATTAGCAACAATTTAAAAGAAACAGATAGTCAAAAGTTTGTTCTCAACGACGAGTCAAATTCTTCAATCAAGAAAATAGAATTGGTCTTTCTTAGCAAAAATGGCGAATTCCCACTGAGAACTAATTTGGGGGAACTAACACAAGATCGCTGCATACAAGAAAGCACAGGAAGAGAACAACAACATCCGATCGATCCAATAAAGCTATAAAAGGAAAAAAAAAAGCACACTAAGAAGAAGAACAACATCACGGAGAAAAGGGGAAGATTTTGACGAGCTAAACCCTAGAATGAGCTTACCAGACCCAGATCCCACAACTCCCACTGCAAGACAACCAAAATTTCGAAATATTTGCACGAAACCTGATCTATATTCAGAAATTCCAAGACTTTCCACCAGAATCCCACAAGGATAGATCACACAAACATGTAAACATCATAAAATCCCCCCTAAGATTTCACCTTCACTGAAAATCAGCACGGGAGCATGAGAACCAACACGGAAACAAGGATCGAAATTTAAAAATTTTGAACTTACGTGAGCATTAACAGCGAGGCGGAGGAGGAGGAGGAGGAGAAGACGAATCACGGACATGGAACAGCAAAGACGGCAAGAAGAATCGAAATCAGTATGGCCGTTCCTCCGGCTCTGGCTCAAGTTTGGATGCCTCGATACCCTTGTTCTATCTCCTCCTCCTCAGGGCGGTTACCTCCTCCTGCTGCTTTGGCTTCGATTGGTGCCGGCGATCGACGAGGGGCCAAAATTCATAGCGATTGCTGTGGTGCGGGCAAATGTCTTCACGAGCTGCTCATTCTCTCTTCGCTCTCGCTTCCCTTTTCTTTTTTTCCTTTTTGGCCCCGGGACTCCCCTCAACCCCCCCACCGCCCCTTTTTATTCCTCCCATGGGCCTGGGGGTGTGCACCATGCCGGTCCGCTCATGATCTGACCCGGTCGGGCTGCGTCTAGCGCGGTTCGGGTCGTACTCGGCACGACCCGAGGTGTCTCACGCGCACAGTCCGACGCACCTACTAGATCCGAACTGGGCATCGGAGTCGCAACCTGCGGACGGACGCAGCTTGGTTGGACACAAATTAGGCCATGCTAGGTCACCATGTTCGGGCTCGTACCAAATGGAGCATGCTCTTTTTCCGAGTTATGCTGAGTGCAACCCATTCGGAGTTGTATCGGACCAAGCATAACATGATCCGGCCCGGTTGGACTTTGTCTAGCATGGTTTGGTTCGCACTCGTGATCGGCATGACTCGAATTGTCTCGCGTACACGGTCTGCCACACCTAGTAGATCCGAACTGAGTATCAGAATTGCAACCCGCAGACCTAACTGGGTCAGACACAATTAGGCCATGCTATGTCATCATGTTCGGGCTCGTACCAAATGGAGCATGCTCTTTCTCCAAGTCATGCGGAGTGCAATCCATTTGGAGTTGTATCAGATCAAGCATAATATACTCTGACCCGATTGGACTTCATCTAGCACAGTTTGGTTTGCACTCGCGATTGGCACAACTCGAATTGTCTCGCGTACATGGTTTGCCACACCTAGTAGATCCAAACTGAGCATCAGAGTCGCAACCCGCAGACCTAGCTTGGTCGGACACAGATCAAGCCATACTAGGTCACCATGTTCGAGCTCGGAGAACATGTTCCTTCTCTGAGTCAAGCTAAGCGCAACCCAGTCGGAGGTGTATCGAACCAAGCATAACATGGAAATGATTTATTTTTTTAACTCTCAAAACATCTTTAAAATTTGATCTTTTAAAATACCTCTAAATTTTTTATTTGAAATAAAAAAATCTTTAGATGTTAAATAATTTTTTTTAGCATTTTAAAAATTACTCAATAGAAAAATCTCATTTACTTTATTTTTTAAAATGCCCTTCAAAATTCTAAAATAATAAGAATAATTCAAAAATCTAAAATGAACTTTATAAAATGAAAATTAATTTGAACCAAAATAAAATATATTAAATTTATAACATATAAAAATAAGATTAACTCTCTTTGATTATTATTTTTTTCAAATAAGAGCTCATTTTTAATTTTAATTTTGTTCTTGTGAGTTGTAGTCAAATGTCAATGTTTTTCTTAGCCGACACATCATTTTAAATTTAAAAATCATAATAAATATTATATATATTTTTATTTTCGGTACACATTATGAGCAAAAAATTTTTTTTAGGGAAAAATATCTTTCCTCCCATTTTTAAAATAAATAATAGAGCCTTTTTTTACTTTATATATTTTAATAAATTTATTGTGTTTTTTTTTGAAATTTAACTAATTTATTATATACTTAAATTTCATTATATTAATTTAATAATAGAGCTTTTTCATATTTTAAAAAAAAACAGTAGTCTAAATTCATGAAAAAAAAACAAACAAAATTTGATTAGGACTTTATGTTTCGGGTCAAACCTTACTATTATCACCAAATTGGAATTTCTTAGTTTGACCATTAGAATTGGGTCAACCAATTGAAATATTGGTAAGAGAAATTGACTTTTTCAGCCGGTCAACGTTGGATCTCGCTGTTTGACCAATTCTTTGGATGAGTTGACATTCTAGAGATTTACAAATCATTTCCTCTTAAATACTTTTTATATATAATAAATATTGAGTAAACATTTAAAGCACGTCTCAAATTATATAAATTATGAAAGAACACTTCTTTTTTTAAAATAAAAAAATATCCTATCAGCTATTTTATTATGAGTTTCTTATTTTCAATATTATTATAATAACTATGATTTAATTATTAATTTAAAATAATAGATTATAATACATATGGTCCCAAATAATCTCAATTATGCTATGGTCATCCAAAACATATCGTACGAATTCAAGCTAATTCGACCAAATATATAACTTCATAAGTTAAGTTAGATTTATGTTTTTTTTTTTCATGTATTAATTATTATTTAAATTAGTTAAATTAATTTCTATAATTTATTTTTTTCGTGTCCATCTTGAAATGAATTGACAACGTTTCACTTTTTACCATCATAATTTCATAAGTTAAATTCAATTAGAATTTAATAAATATTACTAATTTCATCACCCTAAGCTTAGGCTAATTCGAATAAGAATCATCTTAGTTCAGTTTTATTTAATTGTGGCAAAAGGTGAAACGTTCGTTCTCAGTGCTCCCGTCAACCCGTCTCAAAATTAATACGAAAAAGATAAATTATAAAAATTAATTTAATTAATTTTAATAATGATTAATGTATAAGGAAAGAGAGAAGTTCAGTTTTATTTAAGATTGTGTTGAGCTCGTCATTCACGGAGAAAAAAGGACGTAATGACTGGCTTCCTAGTCATCTTGATGTTACCACTTGACTTAAACACACGTAGATACTTATCACTTGAATAATTAAAAATTAATTTCTTATTTGCAAACGAACACTAGAAAAAACAAAAATTGCACAGCGGTAAATAAAAAAAAACACATTTAATATTCAGTGAAAACAAGGGCTTCAAGTGTCGAAATCAAGTCAGATAAGAATAAAAGAGGTCACCCACCTCTTTTTTTTTAAAATAATAATAATAATAAATAAATAATAATTATTTATTATTTAGGGAAAAAAATCAAAAGTCCGTTTTGGAAATTAATTGGGAGAAGCACAAAAGTGGGGGAATCGATGGAGATGGTCAACAACGTACCACTGTATCATTATCTCGAAGGCAAATATATCCGACTTTCATCTATAAATTGTTAGGTCAAGTCGGCAAGTGATTGGACTACCTTTGGGTCAAACAATGAGAAACAGGAATTGGTTGTTGCCAACCTAAGCCGGAAAGGGACGTCCCTCGATAGGATGTCTAGCTCTAGGGAAAATAAATGAAAATCATAAATGTACAACATTTAATTATCATCATGAAACCAAAATAATAACGAACAAAAGGATCGACCTGAATTCAAAACCAATGTCATTGATTTCCCTACTTGTTGTTGAACAAATTTCTTGCAATCGTAACGAAGAGTCTTTTGTAGGAGCTCGAACAACAATCGTAGTTTCGACTCAATAGAGAGAAGAGACGACGAAGAAGAAGAGTCTACAATTCAGCATTGTGCTCTCGGGAATTTTGACTTCCTTTAATCATTCATGCGTTAACAAATTGGATTATTAAGTCTACGTATGCAATTTATATCCGATAGCTTAAACCCTTAGGCACACAAGATATTAGATGTTTAATTCTGGATGACAATAATGTATGATATTAATTAACCCATATTAGTCCATTTGTGAGACTTAATCTTTTGAACTCGATATTGAATCAGACGTACGTAGTTCTTCTGCATTGAATCTCAATCATTGCCAAAAAGAAAAAAAAAAGAAATAATAAAGAAAATAAAAATATAATGAGTTGCTCTAATTTTTTTTTTATGCACGTTTTAAATATATACATATATATTTATTTATTATTTTTGTTTTCACCTGCTCATTGTGTGGTTGCCACGCGGAGGGAAATTTTTTTTTTGAATAATTTTTTTTCTCTTCAAAATGTTGATCACGTGGTCGTCCCGTTTCACCGTTCAAAATGTTTTTGTTGGACATTTTAATTATTTTAATGTTTTCTTTGTTTATTCCCGTTTTTATTTTTTTGTTTAAAAAGAAAGGTTCATAAAAGAATTTACAAACTACCTTACACAACGCCGGACGATCTTAAGCCCCATTAAATGTGAAAATTCCTTTTCAATTTATAAAGAAGCGCCGTTTTGTTTGGTAGTCAAATCTCAACATCTAAACAAGTTCATCATTAGGCTTATAAATTATGTTCAACTCGATTGATTCATCTGGTTCAACTATTAAAATATGTTGATTTTGTATATGGCTGACTTCACTTTGATAAATCTAATACACGTTGCTCCGCTCCGTATTAAAATTGGACATGATCCACACATGACCCGCGAGATCTAATAATTCGTTAAGATTTGAAATACTAATCCTCTATAAATATCAAAGTCTACGGTATGAGCGGAAGAATTTTCTATATTTAATTATAATTTTAGCTTCTGTTCTATTTTTATGACATTCATAGTGATTTAAGCATCAGAGAGACCTGAATATTTTTGTCGCATCATGCGGCTATGAATTTTGAATGGAGAAGGCGGCCAAATGAACAACACAATGAACCTAGCCACAATTATGGCTTGAATGGAAGATAAGGAATCCAAATCTATTGGCCTTACCTTTCCTCCATGTATACTAGATTTCATTCCTCCATCATCCAAGTGCCTAGTGTTGTTCTTCAAATTGTAGCGACAAGAATTCCATTACCTCCACATCAAAATGAGAATCAGCTCCTACCATGGAAATACATTGCAAGGAAACTTAGCTTGAGCACATTGAAAATGGCCTTTTGAGAACATCGAAAGGATCATGAGACTCGAAAGTGTCTAGTTTCAATGAATGCAGTAAAGATTCGATTAGAAACTTAAACTCTATTAACCTTAACCTGGTGATCACATTGCATCATAATCTAGTTCAAACAAACAAGCTGTTCCCGTCGAAAAAATAAGTCAATGAATGAATCACTGGTGGTGCAGCTACTGTTATGACACGGTTCCCAAGCGACGTCTGCGAGACTCCAAGTGCAGCTAATGGGGGGCTCTCCGTTGCTCCTGAATAGACAAAAATGAAACTCTAAGGGTCAGTAGGACTGTCGGGGGTGGTTCCGACAAGATTCCTCCGACGCTCAAATTAGTAGAGTATTGGTGTCGTCTACTGAATTTTGTATGGATTTTTTGTATATCTTTCTTAATACCTCTTCCGGTGCTTTTATACTAGATTCCTATCTTCTTTCTCCTGTATCCTCCTAATGACGAATGTATGAGGGACTGTATTTCAGTGAGGGCTACGTCCCCTCGTATCTTTTACGTATCTCGTACACATAATAGCAGGGAGACACGTGCCCTATCAGGGTTCTCAGGGTCTAGTCTTTTCCCTGTCACCTGATAATGAGTTTGGACCTTGCGGATCTGGGCCTTAGGTAACTTGAGCCTCACCCCGCCAAGGAGTACGGGACTCGCCTTTGGGTTTTCGGATATCAACTGGGACTTCTAGTTGAAGAAGGCCCTGGTTGTAGATGTTTCCCGGGCGAAGCCTCTTGGCTCCGGTTGGAGATGTTTCCCGAGCGAAGCCTCTTGGCCCCGGTTTGAGACGTTTCCCGGGCGAAGCCTCTTGACCCCGGTTGAAGATATTTCTCGGGTGAAGTCTTTCTGATCCTCCTCATCTTGGACCCATATCGCTTATCTTGACCCCGCATCACAGGCTTAGCCAAAGAGAATCAACACTTTTTTAAAAAGTAAACAATATCCATGGTCTATACTCTAATTCGATGCTTAAAGCCAGTAGGTTAAGATGTATTAGTAAATGCTCTTGAAGAAATGAGTAAGAGGCCAGCCTATAAATAAGTCCTAGGAGCTGGACAGACGATAACAAGAACAGTTGGATGTCCTCTGGAGTCCCTCAAACACTTCAGAAGGGCTTCTTGAGCCCAAACCTGCAAGTAGGATAAGCTGGCCTTCACTGAAGTGTTTGGGGGAACTCTGGGTGTCACTCAACAATAAGCAACAGCTCTTTATCCTATTGCTTCTTCTGCAGTAGCTCATCTTACATATCTAACAGCTAGTTCTTGGGTAAGTCATAGGGAAATTATCATAAGTATTTACACATCTCTCTTCTTGATATAATCATCACTGCTCATGCTCAATTGTTTCAGTATATCTATCTACAGATAATAGTGCTGCTACTTGTTACTTTAATTCACGAGCTTGAAGTTCTATGTTGAATGTTTGTCGTCTGCTTTGATGATGAAAGTGTATCTAGATTGAGGGATGTTTGCTTTTTATATCTACTTTATTGCTTCTTTGCATCCTGGAACTAAATGATGTTAATAAATGAAATACAAGCTGTGGGGATATCTACAACTAATTAATGCACAGAATTGAATCGAGCACCATGTCAACACCTCAAGTAGGAGTCAAACAGACAACAGTCCTTAGTATTACATCATATATCTGCTAGCTACTGATTATTGCAGGATACTCAAACGAGTAATAAAGAAAATTAGGATTAATAAATCAAGCTAAAATCAGGAGACCTAAGGATTGCAGGGAATGAAGAAGATTAAACTAAAGATGTTGCACGTAGATGAAGTTTCAATGTTGCGGCAAAAGGATTCAGTAATGTCGTGAAGATTTCGAATTACCAAATAATGTAGGATCAGAGAAGATTGTTGGATGGCTAAACTAGCCTTGGAGGATGTCATGCAATTGCTCCAGTGGCCCAGGTACATTTTTCAGCATTACAAGATATCATCATTAACTATGATTCATTCAATGGTGTCCAGATTGTAATGTTATGGTCATTTGATGGCATATAGGCTATGAGTCTATTACTGCTGAATCTGAATTTAAAGATTTCCTTTGGCACCTGCTAAAGGATCAAGTGACCATGTGGCAAGGCAACAATAATGTTGCTGTGGGAATATTATGCCTTCACTATCATGAACAATTTATCTGATGGATGAAATATAGGGATGGCGGTGTTAACGTAATAGCCAGAAGGAGAAGATGTAACTTCCTCCATTTGGACTCAACATTGCAAAGTGAGGCCCTCATGGATATGTTTAAGTTTCAAAGGGACCCCTACCAAGTGCCTTGGTATTTAGGGATGGATTCAATTTTTCAATTCTGCTTCCATGTTGCAGTAAAGCCAGTTCCTCACCTCAAACAATGTCTGGACTGATGGTGCAAGTTAAAGGAGTAAACGGAAGTGTGAAAACCACTATAATCTCACGTTGCTAAGTGAGGCACTATCGAGCATGCTAAGTATCCAAGAGACTCCTGCCTAAAGAACATTGATGAGAACTACATGGGATATGGTGCAAAAAGAGTGGAAAAAGAGAGTAGAGGGTGGGAGGATTATTTGGCTTCGATACTAAATCAATAGTGAAAATACTTTATAATGTTCTCTATCACACTCAGGCACAAATTAGTAGGAGCTAGAGAATCATACTAATTGAGCCTACAATCATTGCAAAGTTCCAAGCTAACTAATCCTGCCATTGGTGGCACCCAGATTTTCCCAAACACTTGGCTGGTCTATCACCGAATTTTAAAGCCTTAATGAAGCGTCGGAAGCACTGAAGGAAACAGTTAGTTCTTTCACAAGCTAAAGGTTCATTAACTTAGCCCCCTAATAAACTTCACTAACTTATCTTGAGTTAAGGACACTCTTAACCAACTTCCTATATATGAAGCTGGACTGAACATGAAGCAAAATATAGCTAGGATGTAAATGAACTATGCAACCAAAATAAACAATACCTTGAACATAGCCATAATTCTGGCTTGTGTGGAGGATAGGGAATCCAAATCTCTTGGCCTTACCTTTCTTCCATCTCTGTCAAAATCTAGCAGAAGATCCCATTCCCCCAAAAGAGTACGGTGTATTGCCAGATATTCCTCCATCATCCAAATGTCCTTTGCTGTTGCTCAACTTGCAGGGACGCAGATTACCTGTCTTGCACATCATAACAAGCAAGAATTACCTCCTAAATTCATGCATACTCCATCAAATCTAGGTTTTTCTATACCTTCATAGAAACCAAGGTTGAAAGGAGATAAAGACTCAGGCCAAAAAGATAGCAAGAAATCAATGGCCTTTCGACCACATTAAAAGTTCTATTCCTTCTCTCATGAAAACCATGAGACTCCAAAGTGTCCAGTTTCAATGAATGTAGTTTAAGAATAATAAAAAGAATATTGGGCAAAAATTAAAAGGGTGTCCCATGTTTCCAAAATATCAAAAAGACACCATGACCATAATTTTCCTATATAACTATATATTTCATCCCTCATTATACAATTAATTTTGATAAATTATGAATTTGAATTCAGATAATAAAAAAGCTTTTGTACAATGAGTTTTCTAATACACTTACGGAAATTATGACTCTAAATATTTATAATAAATTAAATGTTGATGTTATAAATGTGTTTTTCTATAACTAAAATCTGAATTGTAATTTTATAAAATTTAATTTTTTAATAATTTTTATAGTTCAGATTTCATAAATTTGACAAAAAATGGATTGAATTATTGGGACAACTAAATGATCAGACAAAGAGTACTGTTAAGGAAATAAGCAGAATGCAAGCCTATATATAGATAGGTCTTTAGGTACTGGGCATAGGATAAGAAGAAGAGTTGGATGTCCTCTGGAGTCTCTCAAACACTTCAGAAGGGATTCTCACATCCAAACCTGGAAGTGTGATAAACTCATTCATACTGAAGTGTTTGGGGGAACTCCGGGTGTCACTCAACAATAAGCTCTCATTCACCAATTCTGTTTATATTGTTTCTTTCCCTGTAGCTCATCTTCCATCTCTGCTAGCAAATTCTTGGTTAAGTTTTGTAAGAAGTAACACAATTCTCCTCTTATTTTTATCTTAGTCACAAGTCATGTTCAGTTTTGCCAACTTATCTATCCACAGAAACCCCCTCGATCATCAAATTGCATTGCCTACATAGTAGTCATCTACCTCATACAAATCATGAATGTGATGCTTCACTCCCCATCATTTATTTAGTTGCAGTTCTATAGTTATTGCTTATCATGTTTTTTCATATTTTTTAGGAGAATACTAACACATCAAAATAATACCGCCATTTTAATTTTAATTCATTAGGTCTTGCTGTTATAAAATAAATATCAGTTGGCTTTTTGCATGACAATAGTACACTATGGTATGAGGAAAGTAGTTTTTCCCTTGAAGTTTCACTACTTTACATCCTGGAAATTAAACTACAATAGGATGCCAATATGTTAAACAGAAAATTATGAAGAAAAAAAACAAAATATGAAGCATAAATTCATAATCATCATCAAGCAAGCTATGTTTGTCACAACTATTTGGGTCAGTTACCTAGGTTCTCCACTGCGCTCAACACCACTATTAATTATTTTTTTATTAATTATACAATTTGTTAGTAAACTAACTAATGTTTTTCTTTGGTTTCCTCTACCTAATATTCCTTCCACTCTAATAGATATGATGAGCCATTGTTTAGGAAATCAAGTCCTATTATTTTGGAAATTAAATTAATAAATTAATGGGCTTGGAAGAAGAAGAAGAAAAGTCAAATGCAAGTGATCATCAAAGTTAAGTAGTTATTTCTTCTTTTACTATTTACATTGTGGCATTTCATTCTTGATATAATTTACAAATGCCCCATTTTTGTTCCTTTTATGGCATGTTAGTAATTTCTGTCAATGCCTATGAAAGTTACATTTTTCCTAAGAGAAGACTGGACATATGATCTTTGAAGATACTTAACCATTCTATGACAAAGAATCTTTTGGTATGATCCTAATAAGCCTAAATATGTTTTCTGGCCAAAATTTGGTTTCTGATTTCTGAAAGTAGGCATGCATCTGATCAGAAGTTATTTAGCTTCGCACAGGTATCTGCCATTTTAGTCCTATGTTTAGATTTGTGGCATTACATAACATGAGAAAACCTTAAATTTTTTTTTTTTTCACAGTGTAAAACTGAAAGGAAACATGATAACTTGAGAGTTGAAGACGCTGATCATAGAGAAAGTGACCAAATTATATATATAAATATATATAGAGAAAGAATGGTTATGATTCTAGACTGAAAATATTTTTCAAAACAATTTCTAAGTCACTTCGATATTAAGTCATCAATACAGTACTTTCTGTTGACAATTCAAAGTTACCCTCTTCAAAATTAGAAGACTACGTGTTTTGCCACATTGGTGACAGCCTACATCAGGCTTCATATATTACAAGTAGAAACCACACGATAAGAGCATGTCTAATTCATCATCTAACAAAATTAGCTATTTCATATGGCTAGAAAAGTGCATATGTAATGTAGTTAAAAGGCTAAAAGCTATGTGAATAAACCAAATTACCATAATTAGCTTGTTCACAGATTGAATCTTGCTTTTGAACCTACATACAGCCTTCAACTAATAGAAACGTGAGAGGAAACTTGTCCCTGCCAATCATGACTGCCAAGTGCACACTTGTGAGCAAACTTAAAGAAGAATTCAATCCATTGATTATAAAACCAAATCGCATATGGCATGACCAATCTTGACCTTGGAGTAGACGTGGCACTATAAGAACTAGTTCTAATGTGCATATCCATGCATAAAGTATTTCCAATGTCCACTATGAACACGGGCAACTAGCATCAGGATGAGTTGGATGGATATGGATGGTTGAATTAAATCTCAAAACCAGTGTGCTTCACTTCATAGTAATCTGAAAGGTAATATCACAGAACGAGAAGCATATGAGATGGCAGCAGAGAATATTTTTTTTCAGATTATAAAGACACTAACAATGAGCCACACTTATTGAAGCAGACAATATTACTACTAACTATTCCCACCTCAGCTAACTAATACGTATCTCAAAAGAAATGCAACATAAACTATTGAGATGCATTACTATGAGGCAAAAGTCACAGCTTCAAATTTAAAATTCACTGATCAGCTTGCATACATGTTAGCAAGAAAAGGGAAACTAAATTCGTTTTGTGTTAACAAACCTAAGTAAAGAATGACAATCTAACTAATAATCAAGAAAAAGGCCTAGGATCATGTAAAAGGCAATGACCTCACGTCAACCACATTCATCATATTCTCATAGAATTAAAAGCCAAACTTTGATGTTGGTTATCCAAGCGAAAGAGAAAGTTTAACCTTTTTCTAGGCTTGGGCCCGGCTTAGGGTTCCAGAAGACTAATGATAACTAGAAATTGTAAAACCAGAATAATTGCATTCACCGGGAATTGGCAGGCATTTCATGCTGTGATAAAGAAAAGAAAATGAACATCATTAGAAGAAACTCATTAATCATTTTTGCTCATAAATAAACGCACAGAGAAGCAGAAGTGCAGATCAACTCAACGCTTATCCGCCCTTCCAAAGGTACCATTTTGGCCCATATAGATCAGCCATGGGAGAGAAGAAAAAAAATAATCTATTCTGAGGCAGATCCAGTGCTCCATTTACTTCACAAACAGAATCTAACCCCTTGTATCCCTCAAACCGTAATCAAATTACTGCACGCACTGACCATCTAATGCCAGACTCGGGCAATGGAGGAACAACATTACGGCGCCCTAATCGTCTATGCAGGACGCCCCAAAGAGACCCCACAACCGAACAAGGTCAAAGCTTTACGATCTCATGGATTGATTAAAGAAACGAGACGAAGAAAGATCAAAACCTGACGATCAACCAGAGGACTCTTTTCATCCAGGAAGCTGCCGAGAGCCTTCCGCGCCTTTTCCTTCTTCACGATCGCGAGACCATACGAAACAAAGTCAATCGGGGGGGAAAAGCAAAAGTTTATATAGTAGGGCCAAATTATCAAAAATCACCCTTTATTTTACGGAATCTGCCTCGTAAATTACTAGGGAAAATTTCATCTCATCTCTAATATTTTATTTTTTTCGAACTTTTACCTATTAATTATCGAACTTAAATTTGTTACCATTTTAAGTCAAACCATATTAAAAGGCAATAAATATTCACTGAATTTATTGGAAGTAGATAAAATAAATTATATTTTATTCCTTGTCTTTCCTTTATTTTTCCGAGAATATGTGCGTTTGAAAAAAATTCAAAACCACGTGTCTCTATTTGAAAAAATCTCAATTTCAGGTAGACGAGTCTATTTAAAAAAGTATACATATTTTGGCAATCAGCACTCCGCACTTTCAAGCCAACCAACATCGTCGACGTCAGATTCGCCAACTTGCGGGAACGTCGTGCGCCGTGACAAATTTACGTGTCGCCATTCTATTGGTCGTATAATATTTTCGTGGCTTCCACCGATTCAGTTAATCCCAGAATCCCGACTCGCTCTTCCTTCAATGCTTCCGTATTCGGCTGTGGAGCCACTCGTTATGGCCTTGTCAGTGTTGCATAGCTTATAATTGACTACTTTTCTTATCAAGTCAAGTTTATAAGTGCAGTCACATATTACTCGATAATTCGTCCTGATTTTCATAGATAATTAAGCGTACCTATCAGCGTGTTTACTTTGCCTTTAAATACAACCATGTTGTCTCGACAATGTTGATAGATTTCTTATTCTTCTCTTATTTTCGCCTTCTTTTCCTGTCCGGTTAAGGGATCAGTCGGCGATCTAAATTATTGGTGGTTTCCGTTTCGCTTGGATCGATCACCTGTCGTCGCCGCCGCCGCCCTTGGTTCTCTTCCAGTCAGAGGTGAGCTTGGATCGTCGTCAGATCTTTCCTTTTTTTGTATGTGTTGGAATCGTCGTGGAAAAGTCTCACTTATTATTTCTCCGCACAATTTCCCCCCTTTCGCCTGCTCTTCTCTCTCTCCTCCCCTATTTTCTTCTTCTCCTTGGATTTGAGCTTTCTGGAGCGCTGCCGTCGATCTGTTGGAACCCTAGGCGTTGGGTCCTTTTTGTCGCTGCTTGACTTAGATCTTGTTTGAAGCAAAAGGAGGGTTTTGCCGGCTCAGAAACGTCAGTTTCGTGGACAAAAGCTTTTGATCTACTAAGAGGCTCCACTCTGGCCTCGTCTTGACTTTGTACTTTCGGATAAGCTCCAAAGCTGGCTTTTTTGTATTTGACGATGCCGTTGGGAAGATCTGATTGTCTTGTTTACTTTTTATGGGATGATTAGGGTTTGGAGGTGAAGGCGAGCGGAAGGCGATGTCATCACTTAGTAGAGAGCTGGTGTTTCTGATTCTCCAGTTCCTCGATGAGGAGAAGTTCAAGGAAACAGTTCACAAGTTGGTTCTTGTCAAAAAGTTCAATTTTTTGTATGATGGATTGACTTTTCCAAGTGTTGTCTTGTGACTTATTTTGCAATCTTTGTGTGGTTTGGGTACAGACTTGAGCAAGAATCTGGCTTCTATTTTAATATGAAATATTTTGAGGATGAGGTGCACAACGGGAACTGGGATAATGTTGAAAAGTATCTCTCTGGCTTTACAAAGGTCGATGACAACCGGTACTCTATGAAGATATTCTTTGAAATACGGAAGCAGAAGTATCTAGAAGCATTGGACAAGTAGGCTCCAGTATTTCAGCCTTTTGTTTTCATATTTATGGTCACTATTTTTCACAAACTTGTTTTCCCTCCTAGGCATGACCGACCAAAGGCAGTTGAAATCCTTGTGAAGGATTTGAAGGTCTTTGCTTCATTTAATGAGGAGCTATTTAAGGAAATCACTCAGCTTTTAACATTGGAGAACTTTAGGTTTTAGGTTTTAACCTTTTATATTCAATTTAATTAAACTTTTGTCCAATTTCTTGCTTGTTTCTTACATGTTCAGCATCCTTCTTTATAGGGAAAATGAGCAACTATCAAAGTATGGGGATACCAAATCAGCACGCTCAATTATGCTTATTGAACTCAAAAAGCTCATTGAAGCAAACCCCCTGTTCCGAGATAAATTGCAGTTACCAAACCTAAAAAATTCTAGGTTGCGCACCTTAATTAACCAGAGGTAAGATTGTAGGTGTTTATGATAATTTTGCTGTACAGTTCAGAATGCCTTGGGCTTTCCATACATATAACTTACAGAAGATAGGGAAATAATCTATGTTTTTTAGCTTGACTTAGTGAAGCTCAAAATTGCTTCACCTTCATAATTGAGGACCCTATTTCTTAAAGTTTACTGTATTTCTTACAATGGAAAGTACTCCTGTGATTACCTATAGAAATTTGTCCCATATAATTATAGTTTGCTTTTAGTGAGTTCGATTGACTTCTGGATCTCTGCATTTGAGTTTTGAATTCACTATTATACGTTAGCATAATGTCATCCACAAATAGATGATTTCGAATATGATTGATAAAACTTACGCTTGATGTAAACCTACAACTATCACAAACTCATTTGTGAACTCCCAGTAGCTAACACTGATTAACAACATTAGCATACATTATATCTTTTTCTATGTATTTTTTCCATTAGTCATCTTGTTAAAGTAAATAGTCTCATGATTGATTTTTCAGATATGAAACCAAATTGATTCTCATAATCATTTGTTTAATCCCTAATTCTCTTCTCAATATTCTTTTACAAAGCTTCATGGTATCGCATTGGCTTGACTCTCTGTAATTAAAACAGTATTATATATCACCTTTATTATTTCAAAAAAAGTCCTCCATTCCTGTGGGCATCTTTGTTATCAAATTTTTATTGAATAACTTAGCTAACCAAATTATACCTTGATCTCTGAAATTGTTCATAGCAAATATAAATATGTCTAAAACTTAACATGGTAAATATACTTCATGAGCCATCCTTCAGTGGATGAGTCGCTTCCAACTTTCAACTCTTGGATTATCTAGGTTATATTAATATTCGTCCACTAATTATTTTATGGTTGGCAGTTTAAACTGGCAACATCAGCTTTGCAAAAATCCTAGGCCAAATCCAGATATTAAAACTCTTTTCATTGATCATTCATGTGGGCAACCAAATGGTGCTCTTGCTCCATCACCAGTAAACAATCCGCTGTTGGGGGTCATGCCCAAAGCAGGAAGTTTTCCTCCATTGGGTGCTCATGGGGTAATTTATCATTTGTTGATTTTTGAATCATATTCTATTACTGCGACTTCTGTTACATTCTCCACAAATTTCTTCTCCAGCCATTTCAACCTGCTCCAACATCAGTTCCGACACCCCTTGCTGGTTGGATGTCTAGTCCTGCTGCCGTAACCCATCCAGCTGTCTCTGGTGGACCTATTGGGCTCAATGCACCTACGAATCCTGGTAGGATGATGGGATGAGCTAGTTAGTACTGGAAGATTGTTGTGAGTGATAAGATTAACAATGGTTTTTCTGTTCAATACAGTTGCAATTCTAAAGCACCCTAGGACTCCACCAACAGCCAACCCTTCTATCGAGTATGCATCTGCTGATTCTGAGCATGTATCAAAAAGAACAAGACCCCTTGGAATATCTGAAGAAGTATGCTGTATTTTCTAATCTAAGCAAATTTCCTTTTGGTTTTGGTTGTTAGATGATCCCAACTCTAGCGTAATACTGACTGTATGATTCAGGTAAATTTGCCTGTCAATATACTGCCAGTTTCCTATCCTCAAAATCATAACCAGGCTACATTCTCCCTGGAGGACTTGCCAAAAACAGTTGTGCGGGCGCTGAGCCAAGGATCAAACCCTATGAGCATGGATTTTCATCCAGTCCAGCAGACTATTCTTCTTGGTATTGCTTTTCAGTAGATTTTTATTTACCATTCTTGTATTAGTTTTGATGTATTAGCAATTTCTGTCATTGGTTGCTGAGTTTTTTTTTCCTGTTCTTGTATCATAGTTGGTACCAATGTTGGTGATGTTGCGTTATGGGATGTCGGCAACAGGGAGAGATTAATTCTGAAGAATTTCAAGGTTTGGGAGCTTGGAACTTGCTCCATGTCTCTGCAGGTTTGGTTCCCATGTCCTGAATTATGCACTTCAGTATGGTTCTGTCTATGGTTCATTTTTATTTTGTTTGACATTCTTCCTTGTGCTACTCAGGCTTCTTTGGTCAAGGATCCTGCTGTATCAGTTAATCGCATAATATGGAGCCCAGATGGCTCTTTGTTTGGTAAGCTAATTCTATGTGGAAAAATAAAGATTATTAGTGACTTCTATTGAAAGATTACCAAGTTATGGTGCAGGTGTTGCTTACTCAAGGCACATTGTTCAAATATATGCTTATCATGGTGGTGAGGATATCAGGCAACACTTGGAGGTTGGAAGGGCAATACATGCATTTCTTGAGTAATTCATTGCTTCTTTCAGTCTTATTTATGTTTTCTTTTGACATCCAAATGGCAGATTGATGCTCATGTTGGTGGTGTCAATGATATCGCATTTGCTCATCCTAATAAGCAGCTTTCTATAATCACATGTGGAGATGACAAGACAATAAGGGTTGGTAGCGAACTTTGAATTTAAATTGTATATGCCTTTCTTTCTAAGATCTTATCGAAGTTTCTGGTGCATTAGGTGTGGGATGCAACTAGTGGCACAAAACAGCATACTTTTGAAGGCCATGAAGCACCTGTTTACTCTGTTTGCCCACATCACAAGGAGAACATTCAGGTAGTTTGACAGTTTGAGTTTTTTTCTTCAAATCGCTGGGCACATTGGATTAGATTTTTACGTAGTTATTTTAAAATGCTTTATTAATCTTTTGCTTCTTATACTTGCAGTTCATCTTTTCGACTGCGTTAGATGGAAAAATAAAGGCATGGTTGTATGACAATCTGGGATCCAGGGTAGATTATGATGCTCCAGGGCACTGGTGTACAACAATGGCTTATAGTGCTGATGGTTCAAGGTCTATTTCCAGCTACTAAACTTGTGCACAATCAAGTATATGTTTGTTCTCTATTCCTCACTAAATGTTATGGTATTTCTTCATGTTTTGCAGGCTCTTCTCATGTGGAACCAGTAAAGAAGGGGAGACATTCATTGTGGAGTGGAACGAAAGTGAAGGAGCTGTGAAGAGGACATATCAAGGTTTCCGAAAACGTTCACTGGGAGTTGTGCAATTTGATACCACAAGGAATAGGTTTTTGGCTGCTGGTGATGAATTTGTGATCAAGTTTTGGGATATGGATAATATCAATCTACTAACAACTGTTGATGCTGATGGTGGCCTACCAGTAATCTCTCTTTTTTTTGGTTAAATATTAATAAATTCGAGTAGAATACCTACTTATGTCTCTACTTCTAACGTCAGGCAAGTCCGAGGATTAGATTCAACAAGGAAGGAACACTATTGGCTATTTCTACACATGATAATGGAATTAAAATTTTGGCAAATGGTGATGGACTTCGTTTGTTGCGCACACTTGAAAATCGTTCATTTGATGCTTCTAGGGCCGTCTCAGAGACTCCAACAAAGGTACCCTATTTTGGACAGTACAAATTGTTTGTTTTAACATGAAATTAAATGAATTTTCTGATGTTTATGCTGCATGTTACAGCCTATAATAAGCCCACTAACTGTTGCTTCAGTTGCGACAACTTCTGGAATAGCTGAGAGAACTGCTCCACCTATGGCAATAGCTTCTGGGATGGTCAGATTTTTTTCAATGTTCTAATCTATATTATCGCTGAAATAAAAGACTGCTACAGTTTTACCTTGTTCATTTTATGAATTTCAACAGATTTTTATGTGGTAACATTGATTTTGATATTCGTAGAATGGAGAAGGCAGAAACATCGTAGATGTCAAACCTAGAATTGCTGATGAATCAACCGAAAAATCAAAAATCTGGAAGCTTACTGAAGTTAATGAACCAGCTCAATGTCGATCTTTAAGGCTCCCAGACAGTCTTAGAACAAGCAAGGTTAGATCTTTGTAGTTTAGGACTTCATTTGTTGAAAATTTATAGTTATACACATCTGTTCAGGCAAATGTTATAAATATTTGCATGAAGTCCTTTTCATTGGACTAGTTGGCTGACGGGTTCAAGTTATCATAAAACACATTTTTTTTCTTGTTATCTTTCTCGTCACGTTATGTATTAGATCTTGCTTCACATGAGAATGTTGCGGAAGCATGCTAGACTTGATGGATTCTTGCATGTTTTTCTTTGAAGATCTGCCTTCTGGTGCTGGAGATATTGCTTTTTTTCCTTGCCTGAATACATTCTTTTATTGTGGGCAATTGTCAGAAACTACCATTTTATATCGTCATATGAACACAACCAAAAAATAAGATTGTACCAATGCAAAAGGATCCATATGAGCAGTATCCAAGTGGGAACTCTTTCACTTGTATTTTCCTTTTTCTCCAATGGAGACCATTCCTACTTCAAGCAAGTATAGAACAAGCCATAATGTCCGAACTATATATGATCAGTATCATAAATCCTTTTAATGAAGCGATAACAATGATTAGTTTTATAAATCTTCCTTTTACTAGCCATAGCAGACTGGTAAAATTTTAGTTACTAACCTAGTTAGTCTATTTTAGGAGCCTGGTATTGTTGTTGGGCCTATAAAAGGGATTCCCCCCTCTACCCTAATTTAAATCATCTCAGTTTTTAATAAAATTTAGCCTCTTTGAAACCCTTGGTCCCACATCACCTTCCAAAGAACAATTTTGATTACCAACGATCCAAGAGTAATCTACAACTATGTGCAGGGAATTCCATGTGTGGATAACTATTACTTGTGGTCGATGGATCTTCTATAGAATACGCATTTGTCCTCAAAATTGTTTAGTTATTTGGAGAATTGAATACTCACCATGTATTCTTGATAGTGAGTTAAATATCATCTAGCAAGTCAGAAAAACAGTGTGACAGCAAAGAAGAGTTCAGCCAAATGCCTTATTACCTGTTGTCTATCAGACTCTGCTTGAGAAATCCACCCAGACCAGAAAAGGGATTCAGCATTTAACGGGTGTTTGACTTCAAATGTGTTACATGATAAATTTGTCTGTGACAGGTGTTTCAATGTCTATGTACGCATCTTGTTTATATTTCTAGTGCTTGATGAGAGAGCTGCTCACTTGAAATTATCTACACTGAGATAACTGAATAGAATAATGAAGTCTCTATTTCTCATAAGTTGCAGACTGCTGGAATTAACATGGTAGATGAGTGTCTTTCGCCATTAGAGATTCATGATAAATTGTCTTGCCTGTCTGGTAAGAAAAAGTAATTGAAGGTCCTGAGTCTCCTGACTAGATCTTGGTATTGCAGATTTCAAGACTGATCTACACCAATTCTGGTGTTGCCATCTTGGCTTTAGCATCAAATGCAATTCACCTGCTCTGGAAGTGGCCTCGTAATGAACGTCATTCAAGTGGAAAGGTGAAGGATGTTATAAGCACTTTGTCAAAGTATCATCCTTTCTGTGAAATTGCACATTAAGTTATACAATTTGTTAATTATATATACCCTTTTTATAGGCAACAACAAGTGTTGCTCCCCAGTTGTGGCAACCACCAAGTGGCATATTGATGACTAATGAGATAACTGACACAAATCCTGAAGAAGCAGTCCACTGCTTTGCACTTTCAAAGAATGATTCTTATGTTATGTCTGCATCAGGAGGGAAAATATCCCTATTCAACATGATGACATTTAAGGTTAGCCAATTGACCATACATCACAATTTAGCTTAAGTTACATTTGGGATTCATCATTTTGTTTTTCACTGCAGACTATGACGACGTTCATGTCACCTCCACCTGCAGCAACTGTTCTTGCATTTCATCCACAAGACAACAATATAATTGCCATAGGAATGGAAGACTCCACTATTCAGATATATAATGTCCGAGTTGACGAGGTATTTCACTACTTCATCAGCATGTGATAGGTGGTTAAGGAATCTTGTAACTTACAGAATCATGCTTATGCAGGTCAAGAGCAAACTCAGAGGCCACTCTAAGAGAATTACTGGTCTTGCCTTCTCAAATGTTTTGAACGTGCTGGTCTCATCCGGAGCTGATGCTCAGGTTATCTTTTGCCCTCTGCTTACTATGAATAATTAATAACGCATACAATTTGACAATTGCGAATTGTGTTCAATGGGGATCTACCTCTTAGTGGATAGATAATGAGATGTGAGATGTAGTCTAATCTCTTAGTGGTTATGCTTACTGTTCCATTTTGACTTTCCCGTTGCAGCTTTGTGTGTTTGGAACGGATGGATGGGAGAAACAGAGAAGCAGATTTCTGCAAATTCCTTCTGGGCGTGCTCCTCCAGCCAGTTCAGATACACGTGTTCAGTTCCATCAAGATCAAATACACTTCCTAGCTGTGCATGAAACTCAGATTGCTTTATATGAAACTACTAAATTAGAATGTGTGAAGCAGGTGCGTGCCAGATTGTGAACGTTATAGCTAATAGGTCTTGATAGTTGATACACAATTACAACGAACTTTTTTCTCTCGCAGTGGTCTCCTCGTGAGGGTTCTGCACCCATTTCACATGCAACATTCTCATGTGACAGTCAGTTGATATATGCTAGCTTCTTAGATGCAACCATAAGTATATTCAATGCTGCCAATCTCACTCTACGTTGTCGTGTCCTACCAGCTGCTTATCTTGTTGGCAATGCCAGGTACGCTGTCGCACTCTTTCATGTTATATACTTTTTCATTCTGTTGCTGCAACTTGTTAGTTGGCACAAACCTAGGCGACAGCCATTATTAAGCAGGCATATGTACCAGGTTGTTAATTTTCTTATATCACTTTGTTCTCAGCATCCCAAAGGGTTGCTGTTATAGTCCTACTCCAATATTTAAGATTAACTACTGAGGTTACCGTCTTCTTTTTCTCTTCGGCAGCACTACTGTATATCCCCTCGTGGTCGCTGCACATCCATTAGAACCAAATCAATTTGCCGTAGGCATGACCGACGGCGGTGTCTATGTATTAGAGCCGGTAGAATCAGAAGGAAAATGGGGCGCCAATCCACCTGCTGAGAACGGGTCAGCAAGCAGTATGTCCATCACACCCCCCTCTGGAGCCTCTAACTCCGATCAACCGCAGAGGTGATGGAAGATCGCAAGCACAGAACTTAACCCTTTTCCTCTAACCGAGGTACGCAGCAGAGTCTGCACCATTTCCGCAAACCCTCTAACTAAAGACTAACAATCTTACACTCTGCCTTCTTCCATTGCAGTCATGGAGTGTAGTTCCAAAGAGCTTTAGAGGGGTAGGTCTACAAGAACAAGCCAAGGGGGGTTTCTGCAACAGACTTCACTTTTATATGTTGTCTTATTTGTATGTAGGAAAAGAAATTTCCCTTGGTAGAATTTGATTATGTTGCTTATGTGATGTGAGTTTTTTATTTTTATTTTTATTTTTAATATGGTGTTAGAACCTGGTTATGTGATGCATGTTTGACTTGCTAGTTACAACTGCTCCATTCTTTAGTTGCTGCAGTTTGTCTGTCTGTTAATCTAGAATTAGTGGAAAAAGAATAGTCTAACACTTAATCATATTGTGCTTGTGCCCCAAGTGGTTTGGATTAATGTGATCTGATTATTGGTGATACAGATATGTTGAGATTAATTTTGTTTTAAGGAATGCATTTTTATTAATCATGCCTCAAACCTCAACTATTAAACTAATCATTGTCGAGTGTCGTCCAAAATGGAAAATTAGTTGTTTTTATCTTTGAATAGTTGATGGCGAGATTGTTAGAATCGATTCTGGTGAAATTCATTATCCTGATGGCTTCTCACGATAGTTCCATATCATTGGGAGAAATGAATTAGGTATTGAGTAGGTTTGCACATGAGAGGATATTTTTATGATTTCGTCAGGATTTAATATTTATTTAATTTTATAAATTTATCATATAATTATGGACTCATGGGCGATCGATCCAATGCAAACTCTAGGTCCAGTACCAAAGTAATTTTTCTATCTATAAATAGATTCATTCATGAGCGAATCTAAGTTTGTGCTCTACGGAATATATTTGATGGCAAAAGACGAAATACTCGCCCTCAGTGCTCCTGTCAGTCCGTTCCATGATCAACACGAAAGAGATAAATCACGGGAGCTAATCTAGCTAGCCCGAACAGTTACTAGTGCATAAAGAAAACTACGAAACACACTTGTTTTTAGAAGAAAATTCAGAATGAGCAACCGAGATAAAACTTAGTTCAAATTCGTAAAAACAGAAATTAAGCTAAACTTAATAACCGTTTTAATAGTTTAGTTTATTTTAAATTCGGTTTGATTTGATTGATTGTCTTATTCAATTGAAAAAAAAAGACATTTCTAATCTATAATATTCTCTATGTTTTCACAATGAAATAAAAAGGTCTTTCACAATTGAAAAAGAAAAAACATCTTATTAGAAGATCATATTCTCCATGTTTTCACATTGAAGCAAAATGATAATTTCGTTCCACCTTGAGCGATCAGTACCACAGTAAAATACGATCTCCTGTATAAGAGGACATTTAATCGGAAATGCACCTCGTGAGAATTGATTATTGTCCTTTTTCATAATTATAGTAAAAAAACAACGATGATTATATTCATTCAAATATTCTCGATAGTTCGTTTTAAAATGAGATAAAAAAAATAAATCAAGAAATTTATCGTCAAATAATTAATTAAAAAAATGAGAAAAAAATTTCTTCGAAAATATATATCTATTAAAAATTAATTTTAATTTTATTATAATAAATTTATAATTCACTAATCAACTTGACACTGTGGGATAACTTCGTATTTTTACAAAAAAAAAAAAAGAAGATAAATCCAGGTCCGGTCCCAGAGTAAATTGGAGGGGACAAATTCCTATAATATATCATAATTGAGAATCGAACCTTAGATCCCTTGATTATTTATTGAAGAATCTAATTATTATATTATTAAAAAAAATTTTACAATATATTTTATAATTAAAATTAAAATTTTAATTTTTTTAATTATTCATTAGAAGACCTAAGCCCTCGAGACAACTTCATGTTTTCACAATTGTGGCAAAAGGCGAAACGCTCGCCCCCAGCGCCCCCGTTCATGTTTTCACAAGATTGGATGGACCGTGTAGTTATTGACATCTAACTAAAGTTTTATTGAGTATTTTTTTTATTATTTGAGTAAAATTATTTAACTAAAATGAGATGTTCTTTTAATTTTAATATTTGCCCAATTTTAAAACAAACATTTTGAGAATTCAAAATTTTAGGTGAGTTTTTTTACAAAAAAATTAAAAGGGGTAAATTGCAAGTTTTTCTCTTCGTAGCGACCGAGCGAGTTCATTTTCTGCGCTGACCTTCTCCTCCTCTCCTCTCCTTCCGCTTGCTTTCCTAAAGAACGGGACCGAGATCGACAGAGGAGAGAGATAGGGAGAGCGCCTGGAAGATCTGCATCCACGGTAGATGGCCCCGAAGAGCGTGCTGCTGCCGGTGTCAGATCCGCCGCCGCCGTCATTACGGGGCGTGGACGACACCGTCCCCATTTTCCGAGGATCTGACATGACTAGGCGGGGTGCCTTTGCAGCCATCTCCTACATGTCCTGCGCAGGTCCTCGTCTTTTCCATCATCTCCTCTGCCATGCATGTTATCTTTTATTTTCGGTATATGGAGGAGGTTTTATATACTTGACGTTCAGCTATCCTTCAATAGGTTAATTTTAGTGTATCCTTGTTGTTTCTCAATCTGTGGAAAAAATGGACCCTTTTTAATTATCCTCTTAGTGTGCCTAAATTTGAGGCTCACTTCCAAAGTGCTAGACAAAAATTGTGTGGTTTTAGGAGTCTCGAGTAAGTTATCTTACATGCAGAGGAAATCATTGTCTTAGTCCTGAAACACAAAAGTAAATTATAATGAAGGATTCATTTCTTATTGGTGTAAAGTTGTGTAACAAAATTGGACTGTATTATGCTAGCAAGTATTGATTTGCTTAAGTTCTGTTCTGGATGAAGACATACTTTTCCTTGCTAATTAATTGAGGGAGTTAGGTTTAAGTTTACTGGCAAGTGCTTTGGAGATTTTTGGGAAGGTTTGTAAAGGAAATAAGTTTCAAGTTGCTTATGAGTTGGGCGCCAAATATATTACTGCCCTTCTAGAGTAGTTCAATCCAACTAGATTCATGGAAGAGTTCAATTGCTATGAGTTCCTTCTGATTTAGGAGATGCATTTTTATTTGATGAAGGATAAAAGCATAGATTTGCTTTCCATTGATGAATTATTTTGGATCAATATATAAAAATCCAAAAATAACTACTATCTTTACCATCATATGTCCCAACTATTTGTTGGCAACACGAACCCTTTCTGAAAAAATGACCAAGAAGCATAACAAAACACAAATTACAAAAATAAACAGTTAAGAAATACCACAAGAAGGATAAGTATATAGGACATTGTTTTCCAATATAATATTTTTTATTTTCATATCTCTTGCCTTATTTGTTTATCATCTCTACTTATTTTGCTTCTTTGCTTGTTCTTTTGCAGTTCTTCTAATTATGTTCAATAAAGCAGCTCTATCTTCATATAATTTCCCTTCTGCTAATGTTATTACTCTTTTCCAGGTATGTCATGAGTTCTGTATGTTTGGCTTCAGGTGACTTTAGTATCTCATTTTTTTGGAAATTGGAATCTAATGAATAATTGTCTATAAAAGAAGAAGAGTTACCATATTTGCTGACCTTGAGGTTGCTTGATGAGAATATGAATAAATTGAATATAAGATTGTCTCTGTATGGAAAGAGTAGGTTGATGATATCATCTTGGATGGTCTTGAAACTGCTTGATAACTATAAGAAAATGAATACAAGATTCTCCCATCCGAAAGATCAATAATTGTCCATATTTTTTAGGATGAGACACCCCCATACTCTTACTATATCCATCTTATTCTCAATCAGCTTTATAACTAGTTTCTTTTATCAACCTTGAATTTATCAGCAGCTGGGCTTCCATTGTTTTCTTTAGTTTTCACTATGGCATCTTATGGACTTCTCATTCTGTATGGTTTAGTGTTGAACTTAATTTGAGTGTCTTCATGCACCATTTTTTTTCTTGTACTCAGCCATTGTTTCTTTGGCTGGATTTGGACCCTTTTCATTTCAGCTTGTAATGAGAGGTTAGCTAGAATGTGTTTCTTCTAGTCTCTGTTCTTTTTCTCAGATAAAGTTTTTGTAATTTGCAGATGATGAGTTCGACATGCCTTCTTTATGCAATGAGGCGAAGGAGAATTATTTCTTTTGCAAATGGTGAATCACATAAATCAGGCTTTGTGCCACTTCAAACCATGTTGCATACACTTCCACTGTCTATTGCATACTTACTTTACATGGTACATAAGCTACATGGTTTAACAATGTACTTGTCTATCTTTTTGAATCCCCTGCTACCAATTGTATCACCTACTCTCTTCTTCTTTTTTTTTTGTATAGCTGGCTACAATGGAATCTGTACGTGGAGTAAATGTTCCAATGTATACCACACTTAGACGCACAACTGTTGTATTTACAATGATTGTGGAGTACCTATTGACTAGGCAAAAATACACGTATCCCGTAATCGGAAGGTAACTTAGTTTTTCTTTTTTTTTTTCAGTTTTTTTTGTTCTTATAGCTGAGACTTCTCAATCACTGGATACAAGTTTCAAATTTTTTAATGTACCTAGGACAATCTACAAGATCAAACTTAGAGTACTTACCAATTCATGATTGAGACTGCATAGCTATCAAAATATTGGGATCGGGATTGGATAGCCAAAGAATTCAAGTATCAGTTGCATCGAATTGGTGAAATCAGAATTGGGAAAATTTTAAAAATGAAAGACATAAAATTATATCTTATATGAGATTAACATAGACATTTTAAATTTTTTAAAGAAGAATGTCTATTTTATGTCATTATATATCCAATTATTGATAATTAAATATACAAATAATGTCATATATTTATTAATCTAAAATTAATAAATAATAAACATAGATTATAGTCAATAATAAAATCTTAATTTTAGTATAGAATATAGGTTATCTAGATTGTTTAGTTTTTCAATAAAATTATTGTTATTTAATATCCAATCATTAGTGAGGTCTCTAATTACATTAGAGTTTTTAGTTGAAGGCAGTTTTAGGATCATTGTTGATCAAAAGAAGACTAGAGGTTATGTTTTCTAAAATCATCTCAATTTGACAATTTTTACTTGATTACATCTATTTTGTTTCTCAATTTGACTAAAAGTTTAATGAATTCTACCAAATTCTAATGTAATCTAACCAATTTCTTGCTTCTTTTTTTAAATCTCTAGGTTCTTCTAAATTTCTCCACTATCTATGTGATTTGTGAATTTCTTAGAAAAAATTGGATCAGTTATTGCCAATACCGATCAATATAAAAAAATTGTGAACCCTGGCCAATTTTGCCAACTCCCAATTTGAGGGTTTAGGATCTCATACGTTACGTAGGTTGTTCTTTTTATATCAACCATGTATTGCCCTTTCATGCATAATTATAATTTATATGCACACTTGGTTCCGGCTGATTAGTTATATCATCATTACATCTTCCAATCTTATTTAATTCTTAATGGTTAGACCAATGGTTTTATCAGTGTTGTGATGATTGTCCTTGGAGCGTTTGTTGCTGGAGCCCGAGACCTATCCTTTGATTTTTATGGCTATGGCATGGTTTTCATTGCTAACATGGCAACTGCAATTTATCTAGCTACGATAAACCGCGTTGGTATAACTGCATTTTTTTTGTGTTCTTTTTATTGTTTGTTGGATTTATCTTGACAGTCAGCTTCATGTTTCTCCCAGGAAAATCTAGTGGATTAAACAGCTTTGGGCTCATGTGGTGTAATGGTAATACCCTGAGGGGAACCATTGTGTAGATGGAACCTGTAGTTGACTGAAATAATTTAACATTTTATGCAGTAGTTGAAATTTAAATTTGTATATGTTGATGATATTCAGGAATTGTATGTGGGCCAATTTTGTTATTCGGAACATATGTTCACGGTGATTTGAAGCTTACAATGAATTTTCCCTATCTTCATTCGCTTGGTTTTCAGGTAATTTCTTTTCCGTACATGTGCCCAATATTTTGTGTTCCTTTAGATTTTTTTTTCTTTCTATTTTGTCTTTGACTATGTGGAAGAAAAGAGTGGCACTAACAAACTAGAAAACTCAGCGCCGATGCTAGAATGACGAAATGGAATTTTTTTATTTATGATGCAGGTCGTGATGATATTTTCCTGTATCTTGGCATTTTTATTGAACTACTGCATATTCTTGAACACGACCTTGAACTCTGCTTTGACACAAACAATGTGTGGCAATCTGAAGGTTGGTTTTTGTGTTTGACCCTCTTCTGGTGATTCTGCATTATTCATGCACTTATGTTGAAGTTAACCTCCATATTGCTGTAGGATCTGTTTACCATAGGACTTGGCTGGTTGTTGTTTGGTGGTCTTCCATTCGATACGGTAATTCCATAAGTTTCTTCCTCTTCAATGTTTTTCCCTTTACTCAATTAATGAAGTGCCATGCTGCTTTTTGTCCCCCTGTCCAGTTGAATGTTATTGGCCAAGCTCTTGGGTTCGCGGGCTCCGGATTTTATGCGTACTGCAAAATCAAGGGGAAGTAGAATTTCATTGGCGAAATTAATCAAGCTCCAAAATAGGCTGTCCATGGCTCCATTTGCAATGGAGTTCTGAAGATCTAACAAGTCTCACCCATGCAACTTAAATTCAAGTAACCCTTGTTTGCACTAATCATCCATGGCAGGACCGAAATTTTCGTGTATGTTTCTCCTGATCCACCTGATATATATACTACTCGCATAGGTTCCAGGATCTCATTGGTTGTGCAGGATCTGTTCTTGAACAGTGTTAAATCCTTCATCATGTAGACCTCCAATTATAATTTATAAGCGAATGTGGATTTTTCGTTTGTGAATCTCCAAAATTCCAACTTGTACTCAGACTGATTACAATTTTCTTTTTTCGATGATTCTTACACAAATATTCAAAGATTGATCTATCTCTTTGTTAGATTATACAGGTCACAAACTGGCATATCTGAGAGCCATAGCTTCCTCAGACACTGAGAAGAAGACAGGTACAAAACTGAAATCTAACTCTAGCCTTTAAATTTTGGTGTTATTTGGCAACTGAAATTTTAATTTAAAATTAGGCTCTCTCTTCTTTTTTTTATCTTAGAGTTTAAAGTTTATCTGGAGCAACCTTACTCAAGAATGTACTCAGATCCTTTCTTTCTTTTTTTTTTTTTTCAAATATGTACTTTTTATAATCTAAGTTCTATAGAGATTTTGCTTTCTTTTTCCATGATGTTGAAAAAAAACCATGGTAGGAACCGAGCCAAATAAAGGTCCAAATTAAGAGGACAGATGTGACAGCAGATTTCTTTGGGTTTTTTTAAGACAAAAATCAAAAGGCCCTAGATTATGTAAATCTTCAAAAGAATATTTTTTAAAAAATAAAATAAAAGTACATTCCATTTAATATTTTATTTCAAAAATACTTTTACTTTCCTATTATAACAATTACTATTAACTGTATTAACTGTTATAACATGTATAAATTATTTTATAATTATTATAACAAGCAGATGTTATTCTATAATTATTATAATGTATAATACCTATTTTGATACAAGAGTGGATGATTTAAAATTTTAGAATTTAAAATATAATTATAATTATGCAGCAACTATCTAAGTAACTGTTATAATTATTTCAAAGAATGATTTTGATTAAATTAAAATATTTCAATAGAAATATTGAGATGAGCGTTTCTTTTTTTTACGGAAGAAAGTAATTTAGATAATAGAAAATTGCTTTTTTGTTTTTTTTTCTCCAGTTATTTTTTTTAAAGAAAATAATAAATCTCGAAAAGTGAGCTGTCACCCATGCAAACAAAACGGAATTTGTCTGCGGAAGGCCAGAACAAAAGGCAATCAATGGGAATCGACTCCCTTTGTTTCTTCCGGGGATGAGTCCTGATCATACATAATCACTTGTTTCCTTACTTCATCGTTCACTGTTTTGAAGCACAGAGTGTGATCTTCTAACCTAGATTGGATGCCTGATCATTGTCGCCTTCATTGTGCATTGCCCGGTTCAATGGAACATGAAATAATTCCACACTCCAATTCAATATTCGGAGTCTCTAAAGTTGTAGGACTCATTAATTGCAATTATTAGAAGAGAGGTGAGCCATGAAAGAATTCCAAAAAGGAGAGAGCTTGCTCGTTTCTGTCTCTTTGCATCAATGAAGTCATTTATTAGTGTACCTCCAGGTCAAGTGGAACACCTTCTACCGCTAGAAAGTCCAAAGTAGGAGAAAGATAAGTAGCACCAAATAAATTTGCACCTTTATTTTTTTTCCACTTAGGTATGGGTATTTCTATTAATTCTTATATCGTCAATAATATTTAGAAAAATAAATATAAGGATCAAAATTTAAATTGTAATAGAGATGGATATTTTAAAGATTGATTTTTTATGTGCGTATAAGTTATATTTTGAATTTATTCAACGGATGAATATTTGAATTATTGAAAAAAATAAAAAAAGTAAACATCGAAAGAAAAAGTTATTTTCATAATTCAAATTTGTGTCATTTAGATCATACAATAATACTTTTATTATTGTGTCAAAGTTTCTCTTGTTATAATTGAAAGGATAATTTAAGAAAAAAAATAAAATGGGATGCATTTTTAATATATGATGCATTTTATTAAGTAAGTAAAATGAGGAGTATTTTTCTTTGTGTGTCCTCTCTTTTTCATTCCCTCCCTTTATTTTATTTTATTTTCCCTCTGGTTCATTCCCTGCCTTTGTTTTAGGATAAATTGAGTCGAGGCCAGATATCTGGATTATAGAAGAACAAAAAAAATAAACAAATTTAAAAGTAGCGGCCTAATTATTATATGGTAAAAGAAAGGGGTGTTTTAGAATAATTGTGTCCGTTCAAATCCACTCGAAGTGGAGCCGCGGAGATGTATGACTCGATTTATGCATCCTTTTTTCACGGCCCTTCACGTGACGAGGTAGACCCCGTTCTCTGACCAGTCCCGCTCTTCCCTTGTCTCCCTTTCCCTTTAAAGATCGCCTGTCCACGGCGCAAACAGGCCCCAGCATTCTCCTATCTCACTCCATATTTAAAATATTATCATCATTAAATTTAAAATTAAATTTTAATTAATAATCGAAATTTGGGATGATCGATTCAATCTCATAATTTTTTTTCATTAGTCAGTAGAATAAATTAAAAAGCGCTAATAAAAATCCATCTAAATAACCAATATTCTTAAATATATTTTTCATTAGATTTTTTTTTTATAATATATCATAATTAAATTTTAAATATTTTAATTATTTATTAAAACACTTAATTATTATACCTCAAAAGCGAGTTGAAATCGCTCAAAGTGGCAAAAAAATGAAACGTTCGCTCTCAGTGCTTTCGTCAGCCCGTCCCAAGAGAGTTGAAATCGCTCAAGGACGGAGGTATGTGGGTCTAGCCGACCTTGATTCGGTCTGATCAAACGTAGAAAAAAAAGGATTGAAAGAAGTTATTGGATTCGGTACTCAAGTCTCGGGTGTAGTAGGGTTCGGAAATCGAACTCGAAATTGAGTGGTGTTTGGTATCGGAGTTAGTGTTTGGGAATTGGGCTCAAAATCTAATGATTATCGAAGAGAAAAATAAGTTTTTCTCATCAGTACTCTCGTTCATTTCATATCATCTTTATTTTCTCTTTTCAAATCTCACTTAAATATCAAAAGGGATATATAGGAACAAGATCAGTATTCTCTAATTACGTATTAATATTAATATTGGACAGCGAATTATTACGCTCTCGACTTAAGATATCTCTAATAATTTATTAGAGCTCTAAATAATTTTTTAATATAATTTTTAATATATCCCATCAAAAATATAAAAACTTATTATTCTCTCGTAATAAAAATCTTTAAATAAATTTTAAATCTTATTGTTAATTAATTTATAATTTCACCTATATTATTATTATTTTTTTAAAAAATAGATTTAAATTTTCACTAATATTCTTAATTAAAAACCTCACATTTCATATTTATAATAATTTAAACTTTTTTTAATTTCATAAATCTCATCAAAAATCTGAGATACCAAATTTTACCGTATCACATTCAAAATTCAAATGGGCAGGGCAGGCGATGGAAATAAATCGTGCAAGTCATTTAATATCGTGACCAGTGCGTAAGTCAGATCCTGTCTCGTTCAGGCCAGCGATATCGATGCCGTTCCCCAACAGAATTACTGGAAAATTTTATTTCGCACCTCCGTATTTTTTAAAAATATTTTCCTTATAGTTCATGTTGTAAATTATTGGAATAAAATATAACAATTTAAACTGCAGAGGGTAAATAAAAATATGGAAAGTATGGGGGGTAATAAAGAGAAGTAGAGAACTGAGCGAGCAAGGATGAGGCTACTCCAAGCGGTAGAAGAAGCAGCGGAGGCAGAAGAGAAGCCGTCGGCTTTCGTCGCCCCCATCACAATGCTCGACGGTGCTGCTGCCGCCGTTCTGCTTCTCCTCTTCTGCGCTGCCGCCGACGGCTCCGCCGTGGCTGGTGGCTCCTCCGACGCTGCCGCTCTCCTCGCCTTCAAGTCCGCCGCCGATCCCGGCAACCGCCTCGCCTTCCCCGCTCCCCCCTCCAATGACTCTTCCTACCACTGCCGCTGGCCTGGCGTCTCCTGCTCCCTCGCCGGTCGCGTCGTCCGCCTCGTCCTCGTTAGCTCTGGCATCACCGGCTTCTTCACCCCCGGCACCCTAGACCGCCTCGACCAGCTCCGCATACTCAGCCTCCAGGACAATTCCCTCGCTGGTCCCATCCCGGACCTCTCCCCGATGCTTAACCTGCGGGCCATCTTCCTCGGCCATAACCGCTTCGGCGGCCGCTTTCCGCCTTCGATACTCTCCCTCCACCGCCTCCGCGTCATTGATCTCTCCGGCAACCACCTCGTTGGCCCCGTCCCGCCGGCCCTTGCCTCCCTAGACCGCCTTGTCGCTCTCCGCCTCGACTCCAACCGCTTCAACGGCTCCCTCCCCGCCTTCAACCAAACCTCCCTTAAAACCCTCAATGTCTCCTTCAACAACTTCTCCGGCGAGATCCCCACCACCGCCATCTTGTCGTCCTTCTCCGCCTCCTCTTTCGCCGCAAATCCCGCGCTCTGCGGCAAGATTCTAGGAAAGGAGTGCCGCGGCGACGCCCATATACTCTTCCCCCACCGCGCTAATGACTCTCACAATGCGTCGTCGCCGGCGGGAGCTAACTTAGGGCAAAACAGCAGGTTCAATCTCCCGGCATCTTCGCCGTCGCAAAAGATGCACAAGAGAGCCGTTGTCGCCATAGGGTTCTTGGCCATCTCGATGCTGGCGATTGGAATCTTAGGCGTGTTGTTGGTGATGCAGAGACGGAGGAAGAGAATGAAGCAGGGGGAGATTCTAATCCCAGTGAAGCGCAACACCGACGCGGCGGAACCGACCGCAGCGGCCGTGGAGAGCTACACCGAAGAGATCGAGAGTGGGAACAACGAGCTCATCGCCGCGGCGGCGATGGCGGTGTCGGAGGAGAAGGTGAAGAAGTTGGCAAAGAGTGGGTGTTTGGTGTTCTGCGCTGGGGAGACGCAGGTGTACACGCTGGAGCAGCTGATGAAATCTTCAGCAGAAATGCTGGGGAGGGGGGAGCTTGGCACAACGTACAAGGCGGTGCTGGAGAACAGGCTCATTGTGACGGTGAAGAGGCTAGACGCTGTGAAGCTGGCAGCGACCGGGAAGGAGACGTTCGAGCTACACATGGAGGTGGTGGGGAGGCTGCGCCACCCCAATTTGGTGCCATTGCGGGCATTCTTCCAAGCTAAGGAGGAGAGGCTGCTGGTGTATGATTACAAGCCCAATGGAAGCCTTCATTCATTGATTCATGGTATCGACACTTCTCTTATCGACTACTTTACAATGCTTTTTAGTAGATAGAACTTCATACGAGTAACCAGTATCATCTAATAGTTTTTCAGTGGATCAAATTTGTTTTACACAAAGCAAATTACCTAAAGATTTGTCTTTTCAAATCCTGAAAGAAAGAGGTAGGTTTGATAGTTAATACATGAATTTAAATGATACTTCTAGTTCTTTTGTTTTGCTTTTCTGATCAATCGTTTGCTGCTATCAGAATTCAGATTAGTATTCTGATTTATCTCTTGTTTTGGTTTTGTAAGCATTCTAGATATCGACAATGAAATTTCTACAGAAAGAATGTCTATGGATTATCTCGTAGAGCAATTCGATAACTATTAATTGCTTTGTTGCTACATAGATGATAATCACGAAAGCAATAAACATTATGACAGTGTTCTGAGCACTTGGAAACCCAGTCTAGCATGCTTCTTAAGGTGCAACACTAGTGACCGAAATGTATATTTCCTAAGAATATCTTGATCGTCGAGTTTGTGCGACTAGATCTTACATTTGTCTTTCTTGTTTCAATATAGTAGAATATTGTTTCAGAAAATTTTGTCGAAAATCAAGCTACTTGTCATATGATTTAATATATGTTTTGAATCGTCAAATGAGAATGGAGTTGCTCATACAAACTAGCTAGTCACTTCGAGTTGTTGCTCATACATTGTCTCTAATTAAGTTGATTTCTGTTGTTGGATTGGTGCTGTTTTTTCTCGGTTTCACGCTTCTTTTAAACGATTCATCGTGCTGAAATCCATGTTCTTTTTGCTATATAGGCTCAAGATCCACGAGACCGAAGCCCCTTCACTGGACTTCATGTCTTAAGATAGCTGAAGATGTTGCACAAGGCCTTGCATACATCCACCAAGCTTCTCGATTAGTTCATGGCAACATCAAGTCTTCCAACATCCTCCTTGGTTCTGATTTTGAGGCTTGCCTAACCGACAATTGTCTCTCATTTCTCGTGGATTCATCAGTCGACGAAGATGTCTCAGGATACCAAGTTCCCGAAACCCAAAGATCTAACGATCCTTTAACTCCCAAATCGGACATCTACTGCTTCGGTGTGCTATTGTTGGAGCTTCTCACCGGCAAATCTCCATCACAACATCCAGTCCTAATGGAAACCGATATACCTGCTTGGGTTCAATCGACACGGGAAGATGGTGGAGACGATGAGCGCTTGATGATGATCGTCAACATTGCAGCTGCCTGTGTCCAGCCATTGCCAGACAGTAGGCCAACCACATGGCAGGTTCTGAAAATGATTCAGGAAGTGAAGGAGGCCGATACCGGCGACAATGACAGTGATTCCGCATCACTTTCGTAAAACTTAAATCATCGGATGCAACTTCAAACCATCCTTGTGGTAAGATCGACTAGTTACTATGGCAGTTTGCTCACATCTTAGTTGATAAGTCCATTGCTGATGTACTTTTTATATCTTAACTGTGCTATACAAGCTATAAGCTGCAGTGAATAAGGATCAAGTTGGAACTTCCAGGTGTGCCAAAGAGATAATATTGCAAGATTGTCCTTAGCATTATAATAGATTTTTTATTGAATGTCTTAATGTTCTATTTATTTTTGGAATTTGGATTATTCTTTTGACAATAATCTCAAAGAAATTCAATTGTTTTTTCAATTTTTTATGGGCAAAAATCAAATGAGCGTTAAATCATGTTTAAATTGCCCTAAAATCTTAAATCATCATGCTGCTCTTTTTTATAAAAAAAAACAAATCAAAAGGTATTTCATTAGGTATTTTATATACAAAGTATACTTTATTTCAGCATTGTTAGAGTAGTTATTTGATAGTTGTTTTAATGTCTAATAGCTACGAGTAATTATTATAATATAAAAAATTAATTATTTTATTTTAATTAAAATTAATATATAAAAAATATTATTATATCAAAATATTATGTATCAATTTCATCAAAATAATTTTATCAAAATTATTTTAGCCATGCTTAGTTCGAGCTAAAAAATTACGACAAAACTTGAGACTACCATGGTCTTAAAGCTTCTATTTTAGCCACGAGGCTAGGACTAATTGACAAATTATAAAAATTATTAGGTACTTATTATATAATACATAAGTTATAATTAAATCCTAAACCCTAAAATAATACACAGTTATAGAAGTTAATAGTTGTTATAATACTACAACAAAATTGCATTAGCTATTATATATTATAACTATAAAATAATTGTTTTTTTTTGATCATTTGCAAAGTTTGAAGCGCCCATTTATTATTATTATTATTTTTACATATTTTCATTAGAAATAATACCTTGTGTTAGATGAATGAAAGCTTCAATTTAATGTATAACTTTCTATAGGTGTTGTCTTGTGATCAATTAGAATAACTAGAACAACAATTTGATTCAAAAAAAAAATTAATCAGATCGAGTAATGTGGATTTAGGATGATCGATTCGATCCCACGAAAGTTTCCTATCGACCATCAGGGTAAATCGAAAAGCGCTAATAGATGTCCATCCAAATGACCAATATTCTAAGGTTCGCTTCTCATTGGAAAAAAAATTTCCTGCAATGTACCGTAGTTAAAATTCAAACCTTAGACCCCTTGATTATTCATTGAAAGACTTAACCATCGCACTATTGCCCCGGGACAACAACAATTTGATTCAAGTCATTGCACCAAAGTGATTTGATTGATCAAATCATGTGAAAATTTGATCGATTAAATGGATCAAAATTGCTATCGTCTCTTTGTTGTTGTATGTTTTTTCTTTTTCTTTTTTTTTCATAAACACGAAATTTATCATTTTTGTGCAATGTGATTGACTTGATCGAGACTAAGACCATAAAAGAAACCAAAAAAAAATAAACCAAATTAATAGCTCGTGACAAGCACGTGATGTCGACGTCACACTCCCTCACCTTCCTTTCATTCCGGCGAACTGTTCGAACAACTCGTTCGCCATGGCCGTGCTCGAGTTCTCGAAAGACTGGTTGGTGCTCGGCGCCGCCATCGCCGGGGTGGCGCAGGTTCCGGCCGCCTCCTTATCCTCCCTCGGTGTCGACGCCGTCTGCTGCTGCTGCACGGCAGCCTCCGGAGGGTTCGCCTCCTGCATCTGGAGCGAGTATTCCAGGTTCCAGAGCACGTCTCCCATGGACGGCCGGTCGACGCCGTAATTCTCCAGGCACTTCTCCGCTGCCTCCACGAACTTGTTGAGCGAGTCCTCGTTGATGGTTCCGGCGATGTTGGAGTCGATGATTTTTTCAATCAGCCCCTTCCGCTTCCACTGCAGCGCCCACTCCGCCAGGTTGACCTGCTCCCGCGGCAGCATGGGGTCCAGCGCCGGCCGCGCGCAGAGCGCCTCCATCAGCACCACCCCGAACGAGTACACGTCCGACTTGTCCGTCAGCTGCTGGCACCGGAAGTACTCCGGGTCGAGGTACCCGAAGCTGCCCTTCACCGCCGTGCTGACGTGCGTCTGGTTCATCCCCGGCGCGTCCTTCGACAGCCCAAAGTCAGACACCTTCGCCACGAACGCGTCGTCGAGGAGGATGTTGGTGGTCTTCACGTCCCGGTGGATGATCCCCTGCGCCGTGCCGGTGTGCAGGTAGTGCAGCCCCCGCGCCGCCCCGATGCAGATCTCCAACCTCTGTTTCCAAGACAGGGGAGGCAGGCCATTGCCGTAGAGATGGTCCCTGAAGGGCCCGTTGGCCATGTACTCGTACACCAGGATCATCTCCGAGTTCTCGTCGCAGTAGCCGATGAGCGAGACCAAGTGTCGGTGCCGGAGCTTGGACAGCATTTGGATCTCCGTTTGGAACTCGTTGATCCCCTGCTCCGACTGTGGGTTTCCGCGCTTCACCGCCACCTTCGTGCCGTCCTCAAGCTCGCCGATGTACACGTTCCCGAAGCCACCGACGCCGATGACCGCGTTGTTGTCGAAGTTCTTAGTTGCTGTTTGGAGCTCCGCCAAGGAGAGGTAGCGGCCGAGGCCCATCCCCATGGTGGAGGAGAAGGTGTAGGCGCTGCTCTTGTGCGTGCTGTACCCGAAGCCGTAGCCTTTGCTCGCCGTAAAGCTCGTGTTCCCGGTGTGCACCGGCAGGAGCCACGACGAGAAGCTGCCACGTCTCTCCCAATCCTGCGGCCGCTTCCGCCACTTCACCACCATCGCGCCGAGGCCGACGAACGCGCCGAACATCATCGCGAATCCTACCGCCACCACCTTGCTCTTCGTACCGCCGCCGCCATCGTCGGCTTTGGACCCGTCGACTCCGAACTCGCCGTCGAGACTCCCCACCGAGTTACTCAACTTCAAAATCTCCACGCCGTTGAGCAGCGCGTCGACTCGGCCGGCGGGCTCCTTCATCGGGCCGATTTGGACTGTGATCTGGTCCGCCGCCACGGAGGCATTGAGTACGATGTCTTTGTAGTAAGGGGAAGCGAGCTCGCCGGTGAGGGTGGAGAGGTCGAGGCCGGAGATGGCCATCTGGCTGTTGATGTAGACGTTGAAGTAGAGGTCGTTGAGGGACTTGCTGACGATGTCGCAGAAGTGGAGCCGGAGGAGGTAGGCGAAGCTGGGGTCCACGGCGAAGCGCCACGTCACGTTGAAATTGGCGTTGGCCACTTCCGCGTCCGCCATTTCGACGGCGGTGGCGTACACTGAGTTTGGCGCGATGAGCGGCGTGACGCCCTCCGGGTACTTGATGATGCCGGGGGAGACGGAGACGTTCTTCCCGGTGGGCGATTGGAGGAAGGGCGCATCAGGCTGCCAGGCGCGTCCGAGGGTGTCGTTGGCGGAGGTGACGGGCGGCCCGCCGACGTTGATCCGGTACGCCACCTGCAAATGCAACCAACAAACAATCAGACACAACTTCACCGCCGATTTCACAATCAACATAATACTCTACCTGAAAGGCTTGGAGAGAGAGATCCACGGTCTCTCCGACGGGCGCAATGGCGGAGGCAGAGTCGGGGAGGAGCGCGTCCGGAGCGGAGACGACCTCGATGCCATTGACGAAGGCGACGGAGTTACGAAGAGGCGAGAAGTGAAGGGTTAGACGCGGGTCGGTGGCGTTGACAAGGTACTCCTTGAGGACCCACTTCGTGGGATCGCCGACGGAGAAGCTGTGGAGCAGAACCAGTTCGTCGGTGGAGACGGAGAAGACCGCCTCGCTGAGGTTGAAGCTAGGGTTTTCGAGAGGGAAGAAGTGGAGGCGAATCCAATGCCAGCCGGGGCGGGTGAGGGTGAAGCCGTAGGTGGCTTCATCGCTGAAGATCCTAGCGGAGAGGTAAAGCGGGGAGGGGACGCCGCCAGCGACAGAGGCGGCGGAGGCGCGGACGTCGTCGCTGGCAGAGAGAAACTGAGCCGATTGCGAATCGGTCTTGAACAGGCGGCCGTCCGGCATCGCGGCGACGGAAGCGGCGCCGCAGTCCAACAGAAAATTGTCGACGGGCGCGAACGGCACCGCATCAGCGGCCACCGACATCGCCGAGGCGACGACCCAGAGAAGCGCGAAGAAGCAATCCATCGTTTGTTCCTTTCTCTCTATCGATTTTCCTCCCTCTTTCTCTTTCTCTCTCTCCGATCCCTTCCGAGATCAGGCAGAAGAAGAAGAAGGAAAAGGAAAAAGGAAGAGGAGGAGGAAGAGCGGATATAATCGTTGTTATGGTGCCATTTCCTCCATGAACGAGTTCGATTTTGATGGGCCGTGGAGGATGATACTATTTATGGAACGATCGAAGCATGGTCGGTTGTCGAGAAGAAACCGGAGAGGGAGTCTCCTATTTCTATTCTCCTCCACCATCGATTATCCTCAATTTTACCAATGTCAAATCTCTTTCATTTAACGTTAAATTTCTCTGCGAATAATAATATCATGTTATTTTGATAAAAACAAAAATTATGCTCTTTCGATAATATAAATAATTAAGAACATTCTTTTGATTTTCTATAAAAAAAATTTAAGATCAATTAGGTATTAGAAGTGATAAAGAAAAGTTGCTTTGAGAATAATCAAAAAAAAAGGGTGACAATTAAGAATTTAAATCTTACTTGATTGTGTGCATGCTAATGCCTTTATTGTTTACATAAATAAATAAATAAATAACAAAAACACAACTCTGTGTGTTGTTCACCTCTTCATAGATCTTCCCAAAGAAACTTTGTTAATCTATAAAAAAACCTAAAATTAAAACAACTATTTTGACAGTGGATGTGACACAATGAACTTCAAGATACTACTTAAAGAACCACCACTTGATCAATAGAAATATGAAGGACAAAGTAGCACTCGACTATAAAGAGATGCAATAGTAGACCAATGTACAGTTTACAAAACCCCAAACCAGCTCAAGGATTTAACCTTGAAGAGTCTTCTCTCAACTTTGTGTTTGTGCCAGCAGTAATCGGTCGAACAAAAGAATATCGATCAGTATCAATCTGAATCATCTCCATGATGCATCATTCTCCTTGTTGCTGTGGTCTCCAAAGAGCAATGAGTAAGAGAAAGTTATAGTTCCAGATGAATTCTTGCATTGCATCTTGTTCTATATCTGCATGTTTGGCACTCGGTTCCGCTGCAAAGTGCATCAATTTTCGCAGGATGCGATAACTTGCCTTGAGGGAGTTTGCCATCTCTCCCTTTTGCGGAAACCAAAAGAGTAAACAACACTCGACTGTGGACGATCTGCTACTCGTAGCTACTGCGGGCCAAAGTTGAGATTTTCCCACCTGAATGGATCTACACTCCCAAGCTGTGGCAGGACTCGGAAAAATAAGCAGACACAAACACACACGGCGGCGATTGCGAGCATCGAGTGGACGTAAGGCCGTTGAAGCAGCCCCATTCGATGTATTCGTCTAAGCCGCACGTTCCTCGTCATGGCACATTGAGCACAAGATCCCGATGCTAAAACTCGGGAGCCATGCCTTCTTGATTCTCCGGCGGTCGAGATCTCGCAATCAAATGATATTGTCACTTGTCCATTTGCCTTGTCAGCGAGCTTCCTGGCCACCAGATTGTTATAAGATATATTGTTCCTCGACATTGCATACATGTAGGGGGACTGATGATTGTCATCGAGTACCGAATTCCAGCACTTCAAACCAATCTAAATAACCAGAAATAAATAAATAAGTGAACTGCCGGTTAAGGTTCCAAAATCATACAAAATGACCAAACGACATAGTTAAAGTCAGTATTACACCCAAAAACGGCCAGTAGAATATAAAAGAAGAAACAAGGTAGAAAACTTAATTTACCTCTTGTGGATCGTTAGTGAGCACATCAACCATGTCAACGGAGTCCTGCATACTAGCAGCCATATGCAATGAGGTAATGCCGCCAGGTCCAGCCATGTTTGGTGGGAAAAGATACACCTTCGTCGCATCATGTCCATGAACTACACAATAATTGATCAGAAGATCTACCATTTGCCGGCACTTTCTCTTAACTGCTCTGTTCAACAGATGAACTTCTGAAAGCAGTTCGAGTGACTCCTGTTTTAAAGTGTCATCCTTTAAGCTTCTTTGCACAAGAATATCCAGAAGAGTACGAATAAGAGTGCACCAATCTCGTTCGACCGAAAATGTCAAGAGGTACTTCAGCCGTGAAACTGAGAAATCAGATAACAACAGGCCAGACGATGCTTGTGTCCTTTGAAACAGCCAACCAAGCTCATTTAGGAAGTGGAGAACATCCTTCTTTGTCGTGCATTGTGGACTGTTACCAACTTCCTGAAAATCTGCTTCGAGGGCTCTCAATTCCTGGCAGATATCAGCGTTGGCAATAATGACAGGAAAGCTGTTTCCTTTAAAACCATTTTCAACCTGATCATAGAATTCAGAAATTAATTGAGAGCATGAACTCTTAGATTACAGGCAATTACAAATAGTAAGACCAAACTTTAGAAAATTGCTGCTAGGGTGATCACCTCAATGAAACAACGACCGAACTGCTCTTGAAATCCTCCAGGAAAGTCAAAGCTCTCCACACAAGAATCATCATATATAGTGCCTGGGTATGTGGAGCAGAGAATTTCTTTTGACATGTATTTACCCCTATACGTGCAATGAATCCTAGAAAAATGAAGAAAAATGAGCAAAAATAATAAGTACATGTATTTGGACTCAAATGCATTGTCTCAACTCACTTGGTGCCTGGAACAGTCAAATTGCGACCTTTAAGAAGAAGGGAAGTTTCCTTCCCACCTACAACAGCAACAGGTGATATAGAAGTCACTTCGGGAGCACTCCATGCCCTCCAAGTCTTAGATATGCAGATCTTCTCTGCAGTCGATATATTGATTCCAATTACTAGGAGTTTGATCTCATATTTATTGCAATTGAATTAGATTCAAACTTCATCAGAGATACTCAGACCAATGCAAGAAAATTGAAATCACTAAACGGAGGTATTGTATATGTACAAGAAAAAACATACCATCCTTGTGTGACACCAGCTGCCTATTTGTACGAATTAAGAACCTCGCATTTCGCCAGAACTCAGTTTCAGAACATTGAATAAGAGAAGTAACATGCTGAAGAAGATCATCTTCAAGCTGAAAAATCAGCATACATATTCAGAATTTTACAAAGTGAACCAAAAGAAATACATCATCGAGAAAAAAATGTCACTGACATCTTCCCATGCTATTGATGGCATCGATAAGTATATTGACAGGACAACACAACCAGGACGGATGTAACCCTCCATCTCCGAAGGGCTGTTTGAGAGCCAATTAAGTACCTGCAATAACAGGAAACTTACATGCTACTTAATTATTTGATTCAAGAATGTTCAAGGGAAAAAAAAATTGTAACACTAAGTTGCAGTACCTGAGCACGAAGAGCATCAGGAAAGCTACTAGGATCCTTGCCAAAGAGTTTGAAAATTATACGCCCAGTTCGATCCTGTTGTTAGTCGAATAAGCAAATAAGATGAGGAATATATTATTCTGAAATGTGCATTACTAGAATGCAAGTCACCTGAGCATCAGAATTGGAACTTGATGGAGAGTGATCTGAGCAAGTTGATTTATAGGCAACATGATCTGCTGTTCTTTCAAAATTCTGAAAAAGATCAAGCGTTGCACTTGCACCACGAGTGGTGCTTAATTCAACATTTGCATTTTCTTCCCTGTAATGTGATCTCCCGGTATTTTTCACCCCTTCCAAAGTCGAATTCAGAGGAAATAATTTTTTCGTAACAGGCGGAGAAGTCGAAGGCGATCTGTCTTCCATAGGGTTGCTACTTTCTGAGGATAAATACTTAATTGAAAATCCTTCAGCTGGAGAATTGTCATCATCAGAAGGTCCAAAAAGTTGCAAAGGCAAGCTCTGGTGAGGTTGCCGAGCCATCTGATTAGGAACATCTGTAGGAGATTGACTGATGATACCTTTGCTTGTCAAGGCAACTGAAGCATACAGATTGGTTGGCTTACTATGCAAAGAGGGCTCTGCATTTTGTACTTTGGCCTTATGATTGCCACTACTTTCACTGCTCCCATGTGAAAGAGATGCAGGGACAGGAGGCACGGATGCTGCCAATGCTGCAGAAAGAACTGCCAACATGTTGCTTGCAGTGGATGGTGCATTTTTTTCCTCAACTGCCCTTATTGATTTCTCAAGGGAAGCTAGAGATCCATCCTGACATATATTCAAATCAAAACCACCCGGTGCAATAGCTCTTTCAGAAGAGTCCCCATTAATTGAAGTGCTTAATTTACTGATAAGCTGTAATAGGCGGTCCTTTTCAGGTAGAGGAGAAATACCAGTTGATTTATCATGATAATTACCTGCAGTTACAACACAAAACTATGAAGTATCAAAACCGAAAGGCAAAGCTTCCATCATTTAGAGAAAAGTAGCTAACCTTTTAAGGGAGTTAACATAGCCAACAATTTCACAATATCCAGATTCCCGTTTGTCGTATTTTCTTGGTTTTTTGGTAGCTTAGAAGAATTGTCCTCTGGTTGAGTCTTCCTTCTGCGCCGATTATGTCCTGCAAGTCGCCTTCTACAACTTCTCTTACCCTCATCAAATTCAGAGAGGGGATGAAATCTGGATCCAGGGATTCATATATCAGTATAAACAAGGTTTCTATTGTACTAGATATCTAAATTTAAGACAAATCAAGAGTTCGTTGTAGGTGAAACAGAATTAGAAATGACAGTCTATTATAAATCTAACAATCCCCAAGAGGCCAGAAGTTTGGAGAGGCTAATTTCTGCTTGGCCCAGTCAATCCTAGTTAAGAAAAGAAGTTTCAATAGCAAGACCACTCATGATCAATAGTTTAAGCAATAATTTTTAGCAGAAAGAAAATAAGAGAAGTGAAAGCAATTACCAGCATTAGAAGATGCAATAGACCTACAAGATGGAAACTGAAAAGAAAAAGTGAGTCAAATCAAATTACCTACTACATTGTTGGCAGAACCTCTGCATCTGGTTTCCAACAAGGGCCTTGGCGGTCTTGCTGTGCATCTCGCACACCCTGTGACGCCTATGATAATCTTTGGCGCTCGACAGATCGGTGCGGCAATCATCCACCTGACACATCGGGTAATTGTTACTACTCCCTGGCGAACCCGACCTCGCCTTCTTGATAGGCCTAGCCCCTGCTGGCTCCTCCACCAAATTACCTCCGCCTCCTAGCTTCAGTGCTAGTTCCCCATTATCATCTTCCAAACTCCTGCTGGATTTTGAATCTTTAGACCCCTCGCTACCTTTCTTCGCCAGGTCGGCCACAGCAGCAGCTGAAGAAGAAGGCTGCGATCCCAGACAGAGTAGGTCCGCGGCATCCGGCGCGGGCGTAGCGGTCAACCTCACGCTATCCCAATCCCACATATTGGGGTTCCAATTGCCACCGGAATTGGAAAGAGTAGCGCCCATCAACTGGTGCTGGCTCTCCTGGGATTGAATATGCTCAAAGATGGGATTTTTCCAAGGAAGCTCTCGCTTTTTCGCGAGAAGCCGTGCGTCATGGATGGCCTGGTGATGGTCGTGAAAGAAGATGGAAGGAGCAACCTGCGCTCCGATCTCTCCCTCCATCTCTCAAAATTATTCAAACCCTAAATACCCCTCGATCGCCCCCAAATACCAACTCACCTTCTTCTATCTCAGAATACTAGGGCCTTCTCCGATCCATTCCTCCTACAATATTTCTATCTGCGGGGGGAAAAATTACAAAGAAAAACCAACGAATTATTAGAAGATCAAACAAGGAAGAGAAGGCTACCCATAGGAAACCAAAACAACGAGCAGGAATCCCCAAAACGACTAAAACCTGGGCAAAGAACCCCCTTTTACTTACCGAACACTGCTCCATGGAAACACGCAAAGATCAGGCAGAAGACCAGATAACAAGCTCGAAATCCGGATCTCTCGCCACGAAACGAAATCGATGAGCTGAGGGATCTCAAGAAGGGATTGCTTCGGTTGAAGATTGATCGAGAGGAGGAGAATAAGATGGCAGGATCTCTGTCTGCTCTGCGACTGGAGGATCCAATGAGAAATTCGCTCACTCTTCTCCTCCCCTCCCTCTGTCCTTCGATTCCTCTTCTGCTCTTCGCCAGCTAAACGCAGCGTGGTACAGAATGTAATTAACTGGACACGGCGTGGGCTATTGCTGAAGGGCATACAAAAGTTGGCTTCATACGCATTGCGTGTGCATTATTTTTGGTGAGGTCCCCCCTGGAATCCGTTTTACCAATTAGACCCTTGTAAAATGCAATATTCACATAAAATTCCTTCATTTTTAGTGCTACTTGCAAAGTTTATTTTTTAATATTAAATTAAGAAACATTTTGAAAGTATTTTTATAGTTTTTTTTTATGAATTCCACCTCAATTACTTACTATTCATTTTAAAGATTATTCTTAGAATTACATTCAAAATTTAAAATTTTGTAGAATAATTTAGAAAAATAAAAAAGGTATTTTAATTTTAGATTAGAGTAATTTAATATAGAATAAAAAAAAACTTATAAACCTTGGGGCTATTTGAAAGTACTAAAACTTTAAGGATAGTTTGCAGAAATATACAACCATAGATGCGAGAGATATTATTAAAATTTCGGGAGGTATTTGAGAAAAAGCTAAACTTGTGGCTCATTATAAAAGCTTTTGCCGGAGGGAAATTTCGCGTAGCAGAAAATTGCGGTTATAATTTTTTTCACAAAATAATAATAAAATTTTAAAACAAACTGTTTGCACCAACGGGGACACATGAAATTTCAGTAATCAATAGGATAATATTTACGTTTTTTTAATTAATATTATATATTTAAATTTTTGATCAGATTAATCCTAAATAATCAATCTTATTTCATAATTTTTTTATATTAATTATCAAAATAAATTAAAAAACTACATATAAATTCCATCTTAATAATTAAGAATTTTGAATTTACTATTCATTAAAAAAAATTCTTATAATCTATCACACGATGACAAAAAATAAAACGTTCGTTCTCAGTATTCTCGTCAATTCGTTTCAGGATCAACACGTAAGAAAACGTAAGAAATAAATCATGAAAACTAATCTAATTAACTCGAATAATAATTAATATATAAAAGAAGATAGAAATCTGACTACTAGTCAGGAATTTATCATACACTCTCGTGGGGTTAGATAATATTTATGTGATTATTGATAAAGTTGATTGGATTGGCAACGGTGTCCACCGGTCATTTATTTTGCCACTCGTTAAATTATCAAAAATATTTTTTAAAAAAAGAAATACATTTAATATTACCCCTGTAAGTATTTTTAAAGTTAAAAAATTAATCAAAGAGGAGTACTTTTGACATTATAATTTTTTTCGCTGACGTCGGGTATTTTTGAAATGTTAAACGAAAGTAACGTTTGGCATTTCTAAAACTACAATGGCTTTTCTGAAAAGCGGCTTAATTTTATGCAGTTACGTGGCGAGCACACCGCTCGACGACGTCGACGATCGGTCGTCGTCCTCATCCTTTCACCAACTTCGCGGCGCTAAAAATGTACCGTATTTTTAAATGGACGTACGCCTGGTCAGGAGAGAGAGAGACCGTGCTCTGTGCCCGGGTACGCATCGGGTGGCGGTGCCCGGCCAGCTGGCAGCCACGGAAATAATTAAATGTCGGAATTACCCCGAGTCGGCTAGGTAATTGCGGGACTGCCACGGCGCAAAGCAACGTGGGAAAAGTACGAGATCACGAGGGCGGCGAGGCATGGAGCCACCGCTCGCGCTTTTGTCGTACGAGTGGTGGACTCGGACGCGTCCGGGTCGGTGCCGACTCAGTCATGTTAGTGCACGGATACGAACTCCCGAGTCACGACTCGGTTGGTTCCTTTTGAGATCCTAAATGAATTAAATCTCGATAAAAATTATTTATAATCATTCAATATATAAATAATATTAATTAAATAAATAAATAAATAAATTTATTTATTAATATTTATGAATAAAATTTATAAAATTTTTGTAATCAAATAAATTTAAAAAATATATAAAAAATTCAACAATCAAATCAAGTTAAAAAAGAACTTGAATTAAGTTAAATTCTGAAAAAAAAATAATCTAAATTTGAATAATCATTTAACTATTTTATTCATTCTAAACTCAGATAATTTGACTCAATTATTTTATCAAATAAAATTTTAAAATAAAAAATTTAATTCGACTCATTTATAATCTTAATTTCTTTTATTACTTAGTCGATAAGATTTTTTTTTTTGAATTAAATACAATATTTTCCTTTATAGATTAAATATCCATTAAAATAAAATTATAAAAATATCAAAAAAAAATATTTATATTATATTATATATTATTCCTACGCTAAGATCCGTCGACAAACAAATCATTAGATAGTAGGAAGAGATGTTGACGAAATCGTCATGAGTTGGAGGAAAAAAGAATTACCAGATAGGCCTGTGAAACTAAAGAAGAGTCACCGGGAGACAACTGGCCGTTTAGGAAACTTGCTAAGAGCGAGAGAGGGATTAGAATGGAGGCCGAATAATATCTCAGCTCATTCACTCCGACGTTTAATTCAATCTTCGAGAGAGATGAAAATGAGAAGAAGTCGACTCGATCGGAATAACTGATAGGTCGACATCAATCGGGATGACTGACGGGTCGACGTCAGTCGGGATGACTGACGGATCAACATTAGTCGGAATAATTGACGGGTCAACATGTAGGACCAAGCGAAGCTACTCCGATGAACCTATTTTACTTTGACCTCTATCTCATAAGACGCTCTCGATAGAGCTTCTCAAACTCTCATATCAATATATATATATATATATATTTTGATATTGATTTGATGAATAATTTAGTCATTTAACATAGTTAAACATGACTTTGTCAAATTTAAAAAGGTCAAAATTGAAACTTTTAAATCCATTAATGTGTCGTTTAGATGAATTATAGTCAAAATTGACTTGGTCAAGTTGGCTTTTATTGAAATTAATCAAAACGTAATCTTAAGCTGATTGTGACAGACTTGAAAGGCAAAGCTTTGTTTTCAACCATTTAAAAAATGCCTTTTAAATTTAAGGATGGAAGCCATTTCATTATTTTAATAAAAATTTATAACTTTTAAACATTTAAAAATATGATAATAATTAAATGTACTTAATTCCCTATTATATTTTAATCTACATTCAAATAATTTCACCATATTTTATTATTATAAAACAAAATATTAAATAAAATATTATGTATATTTAAATAATATTAAAATTGTAAATATATTTTTAAAAAATTATATTCATCTATAAATTCATTTAAAAATATGATAATAATTAAATGTACTTAATTCCCTATTATATTTTAATCTACATTCAAATAAATTTTATCATATATTATTATTATAAAACAAAATATTATGTATATTTAAATAATATTAAAATTATAAATATATTTAAAAAAAATTATATTCATCTATAAATTCTTCTTCATCTTGTGTTCATCACAGGACGCTTCCTTGCTCTTTATCTTTGAATCATTCTCATCATCAAACATAATTTTTTTTACAAGTTTTATTTTATAAAAATTAGAATATATATATATATATATATAAAGAGAGATTTGATATCTTACTCAATGGCCAATGCTCCATATGCGACTGTGAGCGACGCGCTGATGTGATCATGCCAGTTCGATTTTTTTTATATTATTAAATTTCTTTTATTTTCTCTCTCCTTTGGGCCTCCATTCAAAATCTTTATTCAACTCCATTGTCTTCTTTCTCCTTTCCCTTTCAAAAACCAAAAACATTTTGAACCCTCTCCCTTCGAGCTCCCTCACACTGGTAATTACCGTTTTCACCGATCAACTCCCTTGGTACCGCCTCGCCTTACTCTCGCTCCTAGCGTTAACGCCGCTTCTGCTCGTCCAGCGCAAGCAAATCAAAGCCGACGCATAGTAGCTTCTTGAGCGAGCTGACAGGTCATCAAATTGTTGCCACAAACAAAGTCGATGACTCCGCTACCACCCCCCCTCCCCTCCATTCTCAATCGTGAGCTCAGTCCTTCCTCTTCCTCCAGTATTTGTTTTTCTCTATGTATATTAATTTTGATTAGAGTTTATGCTACAACGTACAAGCCCTTACCTAGCTGCTACACGTTGTAGCAGTTACTAATGTGTCGTGTAGCAGCTAGTTGGACAATAACTACTACAATGTTATAGTAGCTACTTGGACAGTAATTGTTACAACGTGTACCATTGTGTAGCAACTACAACTTGTAGCAGCTACTTGGATAGTAGGTAACTACTACAACGTGTGCTATAAGTTATAACAATTACGATTTCGTAACTGCTACAATATTGTATTTGTTGTAACCACATTATAACAGCTACGATAATTGCAAATGTTATAATTTCTTGTCAAAACAAGCTGAATTATCATTTTATTTTTCAAAACTAACATTATAATGTATGAGTAAGATAATAAGCTATTTGTTTACAGATTTAAATGACGTCTACTGCTTCAACCTCTCACAGAAGCTCTACTTCTTATTCATGCCGTAAGAAAATACAATGGAAAAGCAACGTCCCCCAGTTTAACTCATTCATAAAAGCACTAGAATCAAATGACTGATAGTTGGAGTTGCTAAGTAGGAGCCTATTTGCCTGGGCCTAGACATACCGCATATTGCAAACATCAGAGGCCTTGTCCAAAATATGTTTGGCAATTGGGACTACGAAGCTAAGTGTTTCATCTTTCAAAATCAAAAAATTAGATTCACAAGAAAAGATGTTGCGCTGATTCTAGGACTTCTAGATCATGGCGATGAAGTCCCTTTGCATTTGAATGTCGGCTCCACCCCACTCTACCTTCAACATTTCATGGATAGGGAGTGTTCAAAGAATGAAGTAGAGAAGAAGATTATCAACATCAGCAAACAGTCATCTCCTAAATCTGATGTTTTGTTTTGTCAATTTGTTATTTTATATATTTTTTATATACGTGTTATTTACTACTACTAGTAGTATATATAGACTACTAGTAAAATCACTATTTGATTATATAGATGACTTTGAAAATATAAGTAGATATAATTGGTGTAAGACTGTATATGACTATATGAGCCCACAGATGGAGGGTATTGGTGTGATGCTCTCACTGAGGCCTAAGCTACCTGGCCTTGAGGAAAATCAAACTCCAATGCTGAGAGGATTTGCACACCTACTTGCTGTAAGATGTTAAATTGTACTGTAACTTTATTGATTCAAAATTTATAACCATACTTATTGTATTGTAGGTTTGAATGTGTGAACATTTAAAAATCATACAGCCACATAAGAACTTTGCTCTTCCAAGAATTGGGCGATGGAACTGGATAATTTCACATGTATCTACAATACAGACGATGATTACCTATCTACCTTCATAAAAAATAATAGCAACTTTGGTTCTATCAGATTTAGAGGAACATCTACAATCAACTGATTTCTTAGCATATGTGGAAGAGCAAATTGATGATCAAATTACAGAGCACTTTGGCAATATTAAAGCTTTTCCTAAGCAAGCAGAGGATATTCAGGAGCAAATTGAATGTCAATATTGTAAAGTAAAAGATGATTTCCTTTCTGAGATACATACTAAGGTTGATGAGTTGAGCAGGAAAAATGAAGAGAAGGAGAAAAAAATAAAAAAAACTTGTTCATTTAATAGAGAAGGGTATCAGTGATGTTGACATTAGCATTGTTGAAAATGACGAGACTATAGCTACAAAGGATAGAATTTTAGCTGTAAAAGACAGAATCGTAGATGAACAAGAAAATTACAGAGCTCCAAACACTACTGCAAAGAAAGGTATAAGAAGAGGTAGGAGCAGCCCCTACCCCGGATTAAAAGGTCATAGAGCCTCATTCGGCAACAATGTATAGAATGAAGACGTGTGCTTGAAAGAGTACTGGGTCACTATCGACTCATAAATTTCAACCAGCCCCCAATAGAAAGAGAATTGATCTAAAACAAACCAAGGGAAAAGAGAAAGACAAGGAGATTATTCAGCATGATGTTGTAGAAGCCCCTGTCCCATTAAACACAGCTGTCCCTGTCCCATTAAACACAGCTACCCCAGTTTCATTAATTGATAATGTCACAGTTTCATCAAATCAACAAATGAAGTTTGTTGAGATTGAGAAGGTCAAAACCAAAATATTCAAGGTAGGGTTGATTGTAGTTAATTTTTTTTGTTAATCCTCAATGACTTGTTTGTATATGTATTTGTTCAGTAAGTAAAGACATGTTTTAAGAAAGATAAAGATGATGTGATAGTAAATACATTATTGAAGCTCGACCAATTAAAGTGAGTTGTTTTGTAGCGTAGTTACATAAGGATGTAAAATAATGATGATTAATTTTGTTGAGTCTCGTGTAAGACTATATATTAAAACAAGAATAATACTATTTTTATATTTTTCATGTTGTATTGACAATAATACATTTGAATGTTAAATTTCAGTATAAATCCAAAAAATATATTTTAATGTAAGTTTTTGTAGTTACTACAATTGTAGAAGTTGTGAATATTATTCAATAATAATAATATTGATAATTTATTATTATATTTTTGTTTGTTTAAGTAGGGTTACGGCACTACCAGTATGGTCCAACTCTATCTTCTCATTAGATATGACAAATTTAATGACAGTGTTTGATTAGACTCAGTACACCCATGGCGATTGCATCAATACATATTTTATGATTATAACAAATGAAGCCAAAACCTCTGACACATCATACTGCCCATCCATATTTGTGGGGTTGGGTTTGCTGTAAGTATTTGACTACCTAAACTAATCATAGCTAATATTTATTTGGATTTAGTCCGCTAAATATGAATCTTGTTTACATAGGATATGTATGAGAGCTTGAATTTCGACGTATTGCAACAATCTACTTAAATTGATGAATATAAGGTTGTTAGATATATCTTCTATCCTCTTCATAACAAAGATGATCATTGACATTTTATGGTCATAAACCTGTACGAAGGTAAAATAATTCATTATAACTCTCACGGCGCTACAAAAAATTACACTGTTATTTTTGAAAAAACTGTAAGTATTATGTTATTCATGCTTTTTTCCTCTTAGCTTTCAATATGTAATGATTACTAATGTTATTTATATGTAGGTGGGGGTTTTTAAGAGTTTAAACAGCTCATACTTTGAGGTGTGGCATCAAGGTTTATAATCTGTTTCCCAAAGAGAGTTTCAAACAATTCAAATAAATAGCCCCACACAAAAGAAATCATAATTTTGCTGCTACATCATATTCTTGATTGCAATTAGATATATACAAGTTAAACATATTTTATTGCGGGTTAGATTGTGCTTTTTTGTGATGCGCTATGCGGAGAGTTTGATGTTTCAGAGATCAACCGAATTTAGCTAAGCTGAAATGAAAGCTTATAGATTTAGGGTTGGACATAAAATTATGATAGACAAGAACTGGTTAGTGCAAGTGTGATGTTGTATGTAATATTATTGACAAAATTCAAATTGTGTGATATGATATTTTTTTTTATCTAGTGTTCGCATGATATTAATTTTATTGTATCAAAATTTAAGTGTGTATTTGTTAAATCATATTGTAGCAGCTATGTGGTCGTAGTTGCTACAATGTGAAGTCTGTGTTGTAGCAACTACGAGCACATAGCTGTAGTAATTTTTTAATAAAATCATGTTGTAGCAGCTACGAGCTCGTAGCTGCTACAATGTGAAGTCTGTGTTGTAGCAACTTCGGACCCGTAACTGCTACAACGTAGTAGCATTTATTATTTAATCACATTGTAGCATCTACGGACCTATAACTGCTACAACATGGTAGCAATATTTTTATTAAGTATTGTTGTAGTAGCTACGGGCTCGTAGCTGCTACAACATGGTAGTATTTTTTTATTAAATCATGTTGTAGCAACTACAAGACCTTAGCTGCTACAACGTGAAGTCTGTGTTTTAGCAACTACGGGCCCGTAGCTACTACAACGTGAAGTTTGTGTTGTAACAGTTACAGGCCCGTAACTTCTACAACGTGATAGTATTTTTTTTATTAAATTATGTTGTAGCAGTTACGATGCCCTAGCTGCTACAACGTGAAGTCTGTGTTGTAGCAGCTATGGGCTCGTAGCTGCTACTGTTAGGACCGGAAGGAATTTAGATATCTCCACAATGGTATGATATTGTCCACTTTGGGCCTAAGCCCTCATGGTTTTGCTCTTGGGC